>ML677352.1:25640899-25731703 GCA_007922305.1 Dermatemys mawii
AGTCACGTTCAGTACCGCTGGGTTCAGT
Organism: Dermatemys mawii; assembly: GCA_007922305.1. Classification (NCBI taxonomy): domain Eukaryota; kingdom Metazoa; phylum Chordata; order Testudines; family Dermatemydidae; genus Dermatemys; species Dermatemys mawii. The sequence goes on from ML677352.1 coordinate 25,640,928, forward strand.
ACTGTGTGATTCACCCTTTGCATACAGTTCGCACAAATCCTGCATAAATATATATATATATATATATATAATGGATTAAAGAGAAATACTCTCATGATATTCGATCCTACTTCTCTTCCATTTAAGTTGATGGCAGAACTCCATGAGTGAAATCCTGAATCCATGAAAGTCAAAGGCAAACTTCCCCATTTAGCTCAGTAGAGTCAGGATTTCACCCCTTGAGTTCACTGGAAGCAGGACCATCCATCAACTCTTGTTTTAGAAAGATCCCTTCTTTCTTATAGGTGACATTCACCCTTTGAAGACGGTCAGCACAAAGCCTGCATACAGCTTAAGTCCTGATTAAGCCCTTGTGTTAGCTGTCTTCCCGGGGTGAATCTGACCCATAATGAACCAGAGTCTTGGTTTCATTTATAAGCCAGTTGAAGTCAGTGGAAGTGCTGTATGGAAATGAAATTCAAGACAACTTGTACTGTTAAAATCCATGGTACCCTCAGTCTGCAAATGCAACTTCCAATAATATTAACTATGGTTCATTGATTAGAAAGAGGACAGTATCTGGTCTTAAGGGCTAACAATACTGTAATATACCAATTATCTAAGCTACAGAAGCAGAAAGATTAACAGAAAGTTCAGAAGTGAAACAAGTTACAGAACACAAGAATATGTATATCTAAAATATTCAGAAACTCCAGCGACCCATTATGTTAGGTGAGTTTTCCCCTAGCAAAACAGGGCTTATTTATTTCTCTAAGGCTAACCTCTATAGAATATTCACTGTTGAGTTCCCTTTAAATACCTGTGAAGAAAATTTGAAATCAGTTAATGTTCCGCTGGCAGCCAAATACCAAAAGAAAAAGGCCAGGCTCTGAGCAACAACGGAGTTTGTATCAGGTGCCCATGTGGCTCCTAAGGTTCATTATGATGGTGTATAAGATTGCAAGGTGAATTTATGAATGAGAGTTTAAAGTTCTGTCGTTTAGTGAGAAAAAAACATTAAAAATGCTCAGCTGGTAAAATCTGGGCCACAGCTATTCCTATTGTTTAGATCTCAGGCTTGCTTAATATACTTTTTTCAAAAGCACTTCCATTTTCTATCGATTAATAATAAATGTAATATGCTTCTTTAAAGCAAACAAAAAAGAAACATTTACGAACAAATGGGATTTGTATTTTTCTAGTTGTGGGGGACCTGTCTGATTTTAACCAGACACATTTTTATTCTGCAAGAACAGTTGACTAATTTTTTTAATCCAGAAAAAAAACTAGCTGTAAGAAGGAACAACCAGCAGCAGTACAGAAAGAAAACAAGATAGGATCCAGTTCTGGTGCTTTTATTCACATACATACATATACTGAGTAGTATGTTACTCTGTGAAGAGTTCCATTGGGCCAGACTGTGAACCCCATAAAATGGTGAACAGTTAATCACATGAGTAGTCCAACTGATTCCCATGAGACTACTTGAGAAGTATGGAACAACTCAGAACAAGTGAGGCTAGAATCTGAATCAGTTTCAATAAAAGTAAGGGTGGCTGAATTAAGTCCTTAAAAAGTATCCAGATAACTTAACTTTATACTCAGATGCAATGAACAGCTTTCACAAATGAATAAAAGTATAACAAGCTAAAAACTGGGGAATAAAAGCATTTATAAACAAAACGTGGAAGAGTGAGGAAAAAATGATAAGAAATTATTATTTTATTAGAAAAAAATAAGATCATTCCCAGGACTTACTGGAATATGAAGGTTAAAATTAAAAAAATGCATCTGAATCTGCATTTAGAAAATGATCAGAGTGGAGTAGCCCTTTGTCATAAAGGTACAAAACTGTCTACAGCTGGTCATTATTTCGGTGTTAATTCAGAATCACACAACCCTCCTACAATATACTTCTGAAATATTCTGTTGTTTTCCTCAGTGAGCGATTTATAACATTTCACAACATGGCAAGTGTCACATCCATTAAATGCTAACACTGAGTTATAGTTTTCAAAATCTTCTTTATCCCCTTCATAGTGTTGCAGCTGACTTGTGTTTTGGAATAAGGAAAGCAAATTTTTGCTCAATTATCAATTATTTATTCAGCACTAATCTTTTTGAAATTCAGTTGGGGATACTGCAAAATTCTTTGGAATTTCTCCCATCCTCACTACATTCTGCACATATTTTGGAGAAACTGGCTGGAAAATAACTGAAAGTTTTTTGTTTGTTTGTTTTAAAGCAAGTTCACAGAAAACACATAATCATATGAGCAAAGTACAAAAACAAGTCCAGTGAAGTCAGTGAAACTATTTAATGCTTTAAAATTAAGTGTGTATTTTGCTGAATTGGGCTAAGATTCTCAGCACCTTGCAGGATCAAGTCCACAAACCCTCTTCATGCTAATCTGTAGCCATATGTGGGTGCTTGGCAGGTGGATACACACACAACCACAGACTCACTGGCAATGTCCCTGTCTGCCAAACACCCCTGCATGCTACTTTGCCTTGAGCCCATATGAAGCACAGATTTGTAGCATGCAGGAGATGTGGTCTTTCTGTGTGTGCTGAGTCCTGTACAATAGACTCTCACTTATCCTGTTGCCTTTAGGGTAATACATGCCTCTGCTGTTACTGGCAGGCTTAAGGCCTAAATGTTTTCAGGACAGTTATTCCTAAATTCATAAAACTAAGCAATAATTATATACAGCATCAGTAACTTGTATCAATAATGCACTACAATATAAGTAGTACACTCAATGCCCTGTGTAAGTAATGCATATACAGTCTATAGTCAGATCTGTAACCTGATATAGCCATTATATTTCAAACATGAAAAGAAGCCTCCTCTAAATAAACAATATTAAAGAAAAGACACAGAAAGCACCCTCTTCACATGTACATTAGATAGCAAAAAACAATCCTCTACCTGTACTTGAGGAAATTAACAACATTCCCACATATTCATTCAAGGCAGTGAACAAGCTGTGCTGGATGCACATATGCATTAGGGAAACAAAATTGCTTTAAATAATCAAAATACACAAAGGAACATTTTTCTATGTGATTGAAAATAACCCTAACAAATGTGAACGTTTTGTAAATGAAAAATATAAAACCCAAAACCAAACCCAATCAAACCCAAAACCCCCAGCAAATAAACACACACATAGTGCATGGATGTATATAAAAATAATTGTTATGAATAAGTGTATCCAATCTTTTTCTCTGAAATCTGACAATAGTTCAAAGAGATTGAGAGAGGGACATCAACATGATTAAAAGTATTCCATACAAGGAGATGTTAAAAACTCTGGACTATTTAGCCTGGAAAGGAGAAGGATAACAGCAAATGTATTTGCTATGTATAAATTAATGACAGATAAAGAGAGGGCCTTTTGGGTTCTCCTTTTATAGATTTTATGAGTAAAAGAACTCTCAATGAAATTAAATAGCAACAACTTTAACACCAAACACTATTTTATTACCAACTTATAATAAATCAGTGAAACTTTCTGCTTCAGGAAACTCTTGAGGCAAATTTCTGAAAAACATAGGTTTTACAGTAACAGCCTACTTCATCAGATGCATAGAACATACTGTAGGAAGGTATGTATATATCTTCCTACTGGATGTTCCATTCTATGCATCTGATGAAGTGGGCTGGAACCCATGAAAGCTTATACCCAAATAAGCTGAAAAAGAAGTATGAAGAACAACAATATCTATGGATACACACAAGCTAGAATTACTTATGGCTATCTAAAGCCATAATCTGACAACTAGTTGAGGTCAGAAAGAAATAACCACCAAAGCATAATATTACACAGGTTATGGTTAGGCAGGGAACAGAGTTATACATATTTTAAAGCATCTAACATTGTCCATTATCACACCAGACTAGATGGGCTATGTTTTGTTATGGCAATTCCTATGTTCAGGCACATTCTTTATCATCAGATTAAATTTGTTTCCAGGCTTTTTTTCTAATTGAAAAGAGTGACAACATGTGATAACAACTGGCACATAAAAGAGTGAACTCTAAAATACAAGATTAAGTTGCTATTGTCGTAAATAAATATGTAAAGGTAAAATCCTGCCAAAATGCTTTTGACACCCCAACATTCATTTTGTTTTAATTGGCTGCTAAGAGGGGCAACAAGATATGTCACCAAAGACTCTGACAGACTCATATTTTGTGCTTATTATTTTAGAAAGCAGAACCATCTGAATTCTGTTTGCTAACTATGGTATAATATAAATTAGCTTGCAGGCACTGTGTGTGCTATATTCTGCTTAGTCTCAATGTATTAATGAGTAAATGCAAGTATTTGAACAATCAGCATTTCAGCATTTGCATGTAAACTCTCATGCTGTGTAATTATACACAGAGCTGGCACTCAAATTAATTAAAGCTGATTTCTCTGTGACTGCAAACTGGTCATATCCCCAGACTTGCCATACTATGAAGTCATCACCCTATATTCAACATGACATTTTATGTCCCTAGCATTCTTAGCAATGCTAATATGCAACAACTGTAAATTAGGCAATATTTTAGAGCGCAGCTGACAATGGCTGGTTGGTTGAGGTCCTCCCCCAAACCCCCACCTCCTGCTTTCCACGTAAAAGTAAGAAACCAGTTATTTCCATTGTGTTTGCTTTGTAATTATCTCAACTAACAATATAAACAAATTACATACATTGTTTCAAGGGATACTCATCCATGTTTGATTAGTGGTTACAGAAAACTTGTAAAACACTAAAAAGCACTACACTACCACCAACAAAAAGTGTTTGATGCTAACACACAATTAGTATTTGCAATTTCAATGTTAATTAAAAACAAAACAAAACCTTTTGTTCCCTCCTTTTCCCTTTCTTATTGAAATAGCTTTATTTTATTTTTAAAGGCAGTGCAATTGAAGAATAGGGAGTTGAGGAGGCAGAGCAGAAGAGATTGCTGTTAGATCTGATTAAGATTTCAGGAATGCTCATCAAATAGAGTGGAATTGGAGCAGAGGCAGTTCTTTAAAGTCCAGATCCATAAAGGCTGATTTCTGGGGCAGCAGCAAGTCTCCAGCTCTTTCACAATAAATTCATCTGCTCTTGTTTCACAATTCCATTGAAAGAACTTTCTCATACCATTCTTTTGTAAAGATGTCCTCTGAGAAATTAAGATATTATTATGATCTTTTATCTTACAAATATGTCTCCAATCTGAACTTATAAGACCACTGGAAACAGAAGACTAATATAATCAAGTCCCTTAGTATTCTGTGGTTGAAAAATTTCCCATGGAATTTTTCATCTGCTGTAGGGCTAAAGTATTGCTAGAGAATTTATTATTTTATATCCGCAGAGCCTTAGGCTGCCCTTGATCCACAGTGAAACTCTCTGCGTTCCTCCTGTTCATGTCAATGGATTAACCATAACTAGTTTAAAGTAACAGCTTTAGGGCTTGATCCAGTCTCCCCTCTGACATCAGTGATAACACTCTCAAACAGAATCAGGACCATAGTCTGGTATACTGCCCCTGGCAGCAGCCAATATCAAATGCTCCAGAGCAAGGCACAAAAGAATTCCTACCAACCTAGACAATTATGCAATGCAGGAAATGGCTTCCTGACCCCTGCAGTGATCACTTCATGCCTCAGAGCATCAGATCTCATTGATAAGCTGGTGGCAGAAATCTCATTGCTAAGGCAAAGGTAGAGGGACTATATGTCTTTAATGCATGCTTCTAATGTGAATTGATGTTAAAGAATCTAGTTATAGAACCATTATTTTTGCCTGCATTAGTTTTAGTCTCTACGGCCAATACGCAGGGGTAGTTATTTTATTTGACGAATATATTGTTTTAGACATGGCAGAAATGACTGTCATTTCTAGTTCCATTGCTGTCTGTGGAGTTACTCGTGATTTACACTGGTGTACATGAAATCAGAATTCAGGTCTTATGTATATTACTGGCAATAACTATTTTCATCATGGTAGTCAATCCAAATGTAATTTACATAGCAGCTGCTAAAATATATCAAATATACAATGACAAAACTTTTCCTGACTTCAGTGAAAGCAGGATTGGAACAGTAACACTTATTGCTACTGGCAATCAACCCTGGGTCCACTCCTGTGAGGTGAAGAGGGCTCTCACCTTCCATTCCAGGATCAGACTTTATCACACTTCTGATTCAGGAATGTAAGCTATGAAATGGGTTGGGTAGGTCTGGCACCATTTTTTAATTTAATTAATTGTATTTTTAAAAAATCAGAGGCAGAAATTTCTCTCAGGAGTAAGAAAGAAATGCTACAAAATATCAGAAATGTGGGAGAACCCAGGTAGATGTATTAGGGGGTTAAGAAATCACCAGAAATGTTGGTGGATGGAAGCAGGCTCTAGGAAATGTTTGCAGAATCAAACTTAATAGAAATTTTCTTTTATAAGAAGATATTTAAAATGTCTATGTCAATGTATTCTTTGCTTTAAAACATGCTACAGACCCTCATCCTGCATTTCCAGAGTACCCAAACCCCTAGTAACTTCAAGGAATGCAAGATTGGGGATAGGAATAAAACGATCCCTGCTTCTTTTGCGCCTGCTTCTAAAAATTAGCTTTTCTTTCAGCTGTATCATGCATTCACTTAGGCTTTGTCTACAACTGTTGTCATTCAGGGGTGTGAAGAATTCCCCCCCCCCCCCAAAAAAATGACAAAAGTTTTGCTGATGAAAAGCGCCAGTGCGAATAGTGCTTTGTCGGCAGGAGTGCTCTCCTCCTGCTACAAAGCTACCGCCACTTGCCCCCGCTCATTGGGGGTGGAAGGTAACAACGGTGTAAGCCAACAGTGTCCAACAGAAATTTGATGCTTGCCACGCTGCTAGCCATACTTATGGTTTTGAATTTTTCTTTTTAGCCACATTATCAAAAAGCCACATGCATTAGCCACAATTCAATAACCAGTTAGCCACATGTGGCTAGTGGTGAATGTACTGGACACTGCTGGACTGTAAGCGCTAACATGGACAGAGCTGAGTCATTTCTACACTAGCAGTTTGGTACAGGCTGCTGATGAAATGTGGGGACTAATATAGCTAATACAGATGCACAGTAGTGGCAGCAATGGGAGAGAACAGACCTTTTCATACACGTAGTTGCAGTTAGTCTTAGGGCAAGAGCAACTGAGGTTTAACAAGTGATAGAATAACAGTAATTAATGCATAACCTTGTTTGTTCAGCATTGGGACATTATTCTTGGGGGCTCTAAAAGCTTAGTATTATGCTATTGGCTATGGATAATTTCAGAGCTATCTGTGCTATAGAATTCAGTAGATAATATTAATTTTCAATGGGCAGATTGACCCCTGCATCTGTGGCCACTGCATTTTCACCGTGCAAGGTGAGGACAGGGTTTGGAGTGTGCATTCACACTGAAGTATGGAGTATTGCTCTGCAAATTCTTGTTGCCTCTTCTGGTTGTTTTCTACACCCCACCAACATCACCTCTTTGTATGAGGCTCAGCCAATTTGCTCTCATCCATGCTCCATTCTCAAACAGACACCAGAAAGATTTTCAGCTATGACACTTCAGCTGGAAGAGAGAAAAATAATGGTGGATGTCTTCTGCCTGGGGAGACACTACAACCCACGCTTGCTCATTAACCCTCCTCACAGCCCCCTACAAACTCTGAACAAGGAAAGGACATCAAAGAATCTTGTTACCTCCACAAGATTGCTCCTTTAGGGTAAATGAACTGTTGCCCAGCACTGCCCTATAGGAGACCTTTGAGAGATAAGAGTTAAGCCACCTGCAAGCAGCCCTGTTCATCTCACTTAAGCTCCACAGGCCTGTCAGCATCAAGTGATGGATTCCAATACTTCTTAAAGAGAAGTCAGCATTACATCCCAGATATGGCTGTATTTCTGAAGTAGGTGGGCAGTTTGTAAAATTCATAAAGCACTTTGGAATCTTTGGATGAAAGGTACTATGTCATTATGACTGTTATTAAGAGATAATTGACGATAACCTAGTTGATTAAGTAAATTCTTTCCTTCTTCAGCAGACATTTAGACATGCCACATCTGGTTAGAGGAAGGGGAAAGAAAGGAGCACAGCACATAGACCTTTAATTAGCCACCTAATTCTCAATGCAGGAGCAGTTTACATTTCTTTAGAAATTATGTAAGAATACTTCTTGTTGATGGAGACAAATTGAGACATCTCCTTTAACAGCTTATTAAGAGAGGTGTTTGGAATGCAATGTCTGTATACTTATGGGTAATGAATAAAATTGTAACTATGAACTCCCAGAAGGATTCCTGAAAATGGTAACAAATGAAACAATAGTTCTTTGCAGAGGCCAGCAGAGTCACTCATTCATTTCCTTTAAAAAGCTTTGCCTGGCAGAAATAAAGAAGCTCACTGCCTATGCAGGTAATACAATTTCCACCTGGATGGCACATTATCCATAGGAGTGTAGTTGTTTTTCCAAATGGACATTGTCCCTGATCATTCAAAGACTTAGGTAAATGCTTAATTTATGCACTCTGAGTAATTCCACTGATTTAACAAGATTATTCAATGCGGAATGTTAAGCAGCCACATAAGTCTTTGCAGGATTGGGGACATAGATTTGCTAGTTCTCAAACTGTGGGCAATGGACAACTTGATTGTCTAGAGCACTTGCTGGATTTGGCTTGCCTTGCTTTTTAGCTTCCAAATGGCATTAATAAAGAACTAAAACATCATTACATGTACCTTTTCCATAAGAGAAATTGCTGCAGTTGCCACAGGTAGAAAACTGTCCTTTTTAGGGTAATGATACAGACAGAGCTTACCTGTTGGCTCCAATGGTACCAGTGCAAGTAAGAGTTTTTACTCTCAGGCCCATACCGGCTACAAATGGAGATGCTTCATAAACAAATTACAAAGAAATTACAAGTTGTTCACCACTTAATGATTAAGGCTTTTTGCCAGGCCTAAAAACTAAGCTTATCCCTAGATTTATATTTTTCATCTTATTTTGCCAACCGGACTAGTTAACAATAGTAAGTAGTCTTCACAGGATTCAGCCTTTATCTCCTGGTACAGTTCTCTTTTCAGTGACACAAGCAGTAGTCAAAGTTCTATGCAGAGCTGACTTCATAATCCTAAATGAGAGACTGCTGAGACCGATTCTGCAGCTCTCCTTTTGTGGCTGAGCAGATGTATTTCTTCCCATCATTCCCTACCTCCCTCTCCACTAAATTTAGGATTCAATGTTCATTTCTGAACATTTTCCATTTCATTGCTTTTGTTCCACATTTGACTCACAGTAGGTCAAATGTGCTCCAGACTATTTTGTTAGACTCGTTAAAATCAAATCGAAACTGTATGATTAACGATTTGAATCATCTCTTTTTTTTTAAACAGAAAAGTAAACAAGTACTTGTCTAAGGCTCCACCTGCTTTGCTGCTGTTATGGTGCTGTGCATATTAGAGGGAAAACAATTCTCCCTTCTCAAGGCTGAACTAAAATTAGGCTCCACCTGCAAGATGTTAGTGAAATCTTACACAGCTGCATTCCAGAGACAAGTTCCACAGATTGCTTTTGGAAAGAGCTGTGCATTTCTAGCAAAATCAAAATGAAAGTTGTTAGCTTTTTCTGCCCAACTTTCCAAAAATGCATTATTAATGATAAATGTAATTATTATCATACTAATCACGCTGATAAGTAATCTCAAAAATAGAACCATTTAAAATGTAATTTTACACCCACATCCCACTGTATTTAACCACTTCTTTCCAAATGCAGGCAGTAATCATAATAATACTTAGCACTTAGATGGCATTTTATTCATTTAAAAGCATTTCTATTGCACTCATCACCAGTCACTTTATTTTCTTTATTATATCTACAAAGTGCTGCACTGACATTAACAAATTAATCCTGACAACACTCCAGTGAAAAGGGGCCGAGCCTAATCATGCACTATTTATCAAGGAAAACTCCCTGATTCCACAGTCTTGACTCACACATGGAGTAGTAGCCTACCCTCTGAGTTAATTCCATTTAAATGAATACTACCCAAAGCGAGCAGTAAGACTGTCGGAATCTAGACCACAAAGATTACAGAACTGTGCTTAGGGTGACCAGATGTCCTGATTTTATAGGGACAGTCCCGATTTTGGGGTCTTTTTCTTATATAGGCTCCTATTACCCCCCACACCCGTCCTGATTTTTCACACTTGCTGTCTGGTCATCCTAACTGTGCTGTATGGGCCTGATTCTTCAATGCTGAAGCCAAAGAAAGTTTTGCCATTGACTTCAACAGGATCAGGACCTAAATAAGGTCTTTCATGTCTCTTTGGCATTTATATGTAAATGATAGATATGCAAACATGTGAAATCACTGGATTTATCTGTACAATTGTAATCACAGCAACCCTGTAAAAAAATCAGTATTTCATTTGCAAATGGCAGTGAGATACCTCTTTCTTTTTTCCAAACACAACGGGTTTTCAAGCCTCTCTCATTCTAAAAATGAAGCTGATGGGCATTATAGTCTTCACATTTAAGACTAAACTGAAATTTGTGACTAGTTACTTTTATTAGCATATGTATACTTCTAATGTTTACAGAAAGGCAATTGTTTATATAATGATTTTTGTAGCTGCTTAAATATAAAATGTAGATTCAATTGACATAAGTCAGTTAAATTGGTTGACATAAGATTAAAGTACATACAAAAGATTTTGGTTAGGATTTGAGCAGCCAATTTGCAGTTGAAATTCAATGAATGAGAAAATATGTTCTTAAAATAAGTTTCTGTGATTTGCAGTGTCATTATCAGTCTGAACCAGTTGTAAAGCAATATAATTGGTACAATTTGTTGTTGTTTTTTAAGTAACTCTAGATTGCCCTACAATGGGCTGGTAATTCCATAATTTATTTTCCATTTTAGGATATTATAGCATGTCAGTAATTGAATCAAAGGAGGGTCACCAACTGGCACTGCCTGAGTAAACATTTTGTTTACTGTGCTGCCCAATTGTTACTGACAACAAAGAAATATAAAAAGAGGTTTAGCTTTCAGTTCCTAGATAGTGAGCTCCTCTCTTTCCACACTGCAGGCCATTAAAGACTGGCCTGCCCCCTGAGACTAAGGAATTCTAGGGCACAATATAACAAAGGATTCAGTACACTAGCAGTGTGGGAGTGGACTGGGGGCACTTAGATAAGTTTCATTCACTGTAGTAGCCCTGGGGAACAGTGCATCAAGCCAGCTGCACTGGCTCAGTTCATGGTGTAACTCTACACTATTTTCCCTCTAAATCGCTACTAATCCCTTGGGTTTACATGTTTTTTTGGGCTGCATCAGAGAAAAGCAGTGTGAAATTGCCTGAAAGCCTCCTTATAAATAAGACTTATGATATAGACCAGTTCTGTTGATGAAAAGACTGAAAGAAAGCCCTTGAGGATCACAAGAACCATTTTACAAGTCTCCCCCTGTGATTTTTTTGTCTCTATTTAATGACTAATAACTATAAAAACCCAAACAAACAAACAAATAAAACAATCTCCCACAACCTCCCCTAACTAAGTTAAAATCTCTCTGGTCCATTTCTGTTCAGTTGAAAACAATATATCAACAACAAAACAGCCTTAGCTGTAATGTAAATCTATCCTTTTACTAAGAAAATGCTTCTTGTTTAAAGCCCTCTCTTATTATCTGAGGCTTTTTAATGTAGTGGGACGAATTGAAAGGTGTTGTGAGTGGGTGCAGCTCCACTGAAGTCAATCTGAGCGCTGCTCACTAATACCCGCTCTGGATTTAGCCTGGTGTCTTTATATTAAATGAGCCATGTGCAGCTGTGTAAACCACATGGCACTAGACTTGCGCCGCTAACATTATCCACATCAGACTGAAACTCAGCAAGGGTGAAAATCAGAGCAGAGGGCCCCTACCATTTATTGTGCACTACTTAAACCTTAGTTAAGACCTTAATGTGGGTGTCTTAAAGAGGGCTTAAGCCCTGCCTGGCGCCTTGGGCATGTCTTCTCTCAGAAGTCAATTTCAACCAGGGGGAATTTTCAGGACTGCAAAAGAAGAGCATTTCTGATGTGAATGCCTGTTTTACCATGCAATCAAAATTAAGACTATTAGAGAGGGAAAAGATAGAACTTTCAGAACTTATGTGAGTTACGGGGATGGACAAACTAGTCTCATGAAAATAAAAACCAGCTTTATGCCTTTGTTTAGAACTTTAAGGGGGAAATGTACAGGGCTATGGATTTTCAGATTCTGGCCAGATCAGAGGTATTTGAAATTACACAAGAAAGCCTGATCTCCTGGGTTCCTGCCTGACTGTTTAGCCAATCCCAGCTTCTGAAATGAACCGAGTTCAGTAGTCTAGTACAGGGATTGGCAACCTTTGGCATGCGGCTCATCAAGGAATTCTGCTTGCAGGACAGGATAGTTTGTTTACCTGTAGCATCCACAGGTTCGACTGATTGCAACTCACACTATCCACAGTTCACCATTCCAGGCCAACAGGGGCTGTGGGAAGCGGCGCAGGCTGAGGGATGTGCTGGCCACTGCTTCCCACAGTCTCCTTTGGCCTGGAACGGCGAACCACAGCCAATGGGAGCTGTGGTCGGCTGAACCTGTGGTTGCTGCAAGTAAACAAACTGTCTTGGCCCGCCAGTGGATTTCCCTCATGGGCTGCATGCCAAAGGTTGTCGATCTCTGGTCCAGTATCTTGTCATTTTGTTGACCACTTTAAACAGCAATGGTGCCAGCATGTTGAGGGTGCCAATCCTAACTGTACAGACCTAGAAGGCCTGATAAGTAAGGCTACAATTTTGCCATGGATATTTTTAGTAAATGTCATGGACAAGTCACAGGCAATAAACAAAAATTCATGGAAGCTGTGACCTGTCCCAGATTTTACTAAAATGGAGAGATAGAAGAGTCCAGCAGCAGCTTGGAGCTTCCCAGTGGCTGGAAGCTGCATGGGGGTCCCCTACCACTCACGGTAATGGATGGGCAACAGGATGCTCCCCCGTGGCAGTTGGGCAGCTGAGGGGTCCCCTTGCTGCCAGGCACTGCGGGGTGGCTGGGCTGCCGCAAGGGTCCCCAACAGTGCCTCCCAGAGGATTCAGGAAGCCTGAGGCAAAGCAATTTTGGGGGCCCCTTCCATAAAAAAAGTTGTAATACTATAGTAACATGTATTCTCGTGGGGGCCCCTGTGGGGCCCAGGGCCTGGGGCAAATTGCCCCACTTACCCCCCCCCCAGGCGGTTCTGTCCCCCAGTGTCACAGAGGTCTGTGGAAGTCACGGATTTCATGACTTCTGTGACCTCCATGACATAATAAGCATTCTAGCCACTGTTGGCTTACCTTTGTGGTATTATGTCTGGAAGTTTTGTTTTCCAAAATTTGTACTTCCTGGGAAAGATCAGCATCATGGCAGCTAATGGCATGTAGTTTTCAAACTAAAGCTACCTTTGGTATCAATATTTCAGTTTCTTCTTACCTCTCTTGCTTGCAAAAGAGCCAAGAATAGTGGCCTTCTTTCTGAACTGAACTAGCAACTTCTGTTTCTATAAAAATTCAGAGGCAATTGCAATTTATGCCAATGTACTTCAAGAGCAAAGTTTTTCTGTTAATAATAATGAAAATTTTCCTGTTAAGATTAGTTATGGCATTTAAATCAGGTAAAACATTTGTAAATTGGCTGAATATCTGTTATGATAAGTTTAAAACATTCATCCTTGAATAAAACTTTTTTCTAACAACATTTATCAGCTCCAGTTAAACTTCCTGACAACTCTGTTTGCCACTGAACAATAGCAAATGAGCTATTTGATTTAAGATCATTTCACTTGTTTAGTAAGAAGAGATAGACAATACATCAGATACCACAGAGCTCAAGTGGGACTAAAGTGATGCACAGGCTTTGTGCTGTACATCTGCATAGGATGACTTTTATTCCCTTCTCAAACAAAAAGACAGTGACTTAGCCCATGGTTACACTGGCACTTTATAGCGCTATAAAACCCCCAGGAGCGCTATAACCTCCTACCTGTCCACACTGGCAAGGCACGTAGAGCGCTATAATCATGGAGTTATAGCGCTCCTGGTAATCCACCTCCGCACGAGGAATAAGGGCTGTAGCGCAGCTGCTGTAGTGCTACAGCGAGAATGTGGACACCCACTGCGCATTAATTGACCTCCAGCCTGTCCTATAATTCCCATTCGAGCCACTCTGGTCATCCCTTGCAAACTCTTTTGTCCTGTCCTCAGGTGACCACACGTCAGACCCGCCCTTTAAAGTTCCAGGGAAATTTGAAAATCCCCTTCCTGTTTGCTCCAGCCAAGCGTGGCGTGCTCTCAGGGAATCCTTGCAGGTGATCATTCTGATTGATCATGACTCCACGTGACATGCCTCCTCGCAACAGGCGATCCCCACCGTGGAGCAATAGCGAGGTGCTGGACCTCATCAGCTGTTGGGGGGAAGAGGCTGTTCAGTCTCAGCTGCGGTCTAGCCACAGGAATTATGATACCTATGGGCAGATATCACGGGCCTTGGCGGAAAGAGGCCATGAGCGGGACACTCTGCAATGCCGTGTTAAGGTAAAGGAGCTTAGGAATGCGTATCGCAAAGCCCGTGAGGCAAACGGCCGCTCCGGGGCAGCCCCGGTGACGTGCAGATTTTATAAAGAGCTGCACGCGATACTTGGTGGTGATCCTACGGTCACTCCATCAACCACCACGGACACTTCCCAGCCCACCAGTGAAGGTGGGGGTGAGGAGCAGGACAAAGAGGAGGAGGATGAAGAAGAGGAGGAGGAGGTGGCAGCGACCCAGGGCATGGAGTCGTCCCTGGACGTATGCAGCCAGGAGCTCTTCTCAAGCCAGGAAGAGGTCAGCCAGCCGCAGCGTCCAGTGGTTGCAGGAGGCACCTCAGCAGCAGATTGCGGAGGTAAAGCTGCTTTTCTATTTGGAAGGCAGGCAGCTTGGGGTGGAAAGGGATGCTTGCATGCTTGCCTACATGTGGAATAGTGCATTGATTTAGTCTGTCACATCGCGGTAATCGTCATCAGTAATCTCTTCAAAGGTCTCAATAAGAGCGCTTGCAATGCGCCTGCGCAGGTTTCCCAGGAGAGCCAGCATGGCTCCCATCCTGGTCACGGTCACTAGTCCCCACCACTGTGCTACGATGGGTGGGGGGAGCATTGCTGCACAGAGGCAAGCTGCATATGGCCCTGGGCGGAAGCCGCATCTCATTAGAATGCCCTCCCTTTCTTCCTCGGTGATCCGCAGCAGCGAGATATCTTCCAGGACGAACACCTACGGAGAATGTTGGGACAGTGTTCAGAGTAGGGCTCCCGCCACTTCCCGGCACTCCCCCCACCCCCCGCCACAGTACAGCACGGCAGGGAAACAATCATTTCCCCTGCCTCTGGAGAGGACTCACCATGGCAGGAGCTCCGTTGTTGTCTGTGTGCTCTCTGTGGGACAGGCAAACGGGGAATGCGGGGGAATCATAGGCATGTCTGCTGTTTACAAGGGATCCACTGTTACATGTATCTTTTTCTTTTAGAAGCATCGACTTTGAGCCCTGTGCCATCGCTGTTATCAACAGCTTACAGGCTGAGGCGACTGAGGAAGAGGCCACGAAAGAGGAAAGAGGATCTAGTACAGCAAGTAATGCAACAGGCTGTAATGGAGAATCGAATTGCACAGAGGTGGAGGGAGGACCAGAGCAAGTTGAGGGAGAAGGCACGGCAGGAGAACCTGATTCACCGGCGGAAAAGCACCGATAAGCTGCTCTCATTACTGCAGCTTCAATTGGAGACTATGCAGCAGATTGCCACCCTTCAGGAGGAGAAGCACCGCGCTCTCCGCCCCATTTATCATTTGCCCCCAAACCCTTCCCCTTCTGGCCCTCTGTACCCTCCAGGCCACTATCATCAGCTATCCAGTTATCACCATCCACAGCTGCCTCCAACCCCTCTGTCTTCACTGAACAACCCCCAAACCCAGGACCCTTATCCACTGCAGTCAACCCCTAAAAACATGCCTTATTGCCCTCCGCAAATGGGGTTTGGGGGACATGGAAACTCTGATGGCACTGGAGGCTCAGAGATCCGGACATATTCCAATCTCTGACTGACCCTATCCCACCCCAATTGCACCTCCCCCCGCTACCCCCTCACATGCATCAAAATATTTTCTTTCAGCAATCGAAGTACCTGTTCAATAAATGAATTGTCTTTTTCATAACTGGGTTTCTTTATTCAGTGTACATAGATTATTAGTGGCTACAGAAAAGCAAATGCCTATTCCTATTAAAAGAATGCACACTCCCTCCCTCCATCTCTCCCTCCCTCTGCACTTCCCTTTAGAACTGGCTTTCAGCCTCAAAATGCTCCCTCAAGGCATCCCTGATCCTAACAGCCTTGTGCTGGGCCCCTCTAAGAGCTCTGCTCTCTGGCTGTGCATATGTGGCCTCCAGGCATTGAACCTCCGAGGACCATGCCTGAGTGAAGCCTTCGCCCTTCCGCTCACAAAGATTATGTAGGGCACAGCATGCGGAAATAACCGCGGAGATACTACCCTCAGTCAAGTCTAGCGTTCCATAAAGACAGCGCCAGCGCGCCTTGAGATGCCCAAAAGCACGCTCCACAGTCATTCGACACCGGCTAAGCCTGTAGTTGAACCTTTTCTGGCTGCTGTCCAGGCTCCCTATGTAGGATTTCATGAGCCAGGGCATTAAAGGTTAAGCGGGGTCACCAAGAATCACGATGGGCATTTCGATTTCCCCCATGGGGATCCGCTGGTCTGGGAAAAAAGTCCCGGCTTGCAGCTTCGTGAACAGGCCGGTGTTACGGAAGATGCACCTTTCCAGACCAGCACGCGTTAATGTCAGTAAAACACCCACGGTGATCCACGAGCGCCTGGAGAACCATGGAGAAGTACCCCTTTCGGTTAACGTACTCATCTGCTAGGTGGGCAGGCGCCAGAATAGGTATATGGGTCCCATCTATCGCCCCTCCACAGTTAGGGAAACCCATTTCTTCAAAGCCAGCAACAATGTCATGCACGTTACCCAGAGTCACGATTTTTTGTAGCAGGATGCGATTAATGGCCCTGCACACTTGTATCAGCACAACTCTAACGGTCGACTTTCCCACCCCAAAGTGGTTGGCCACAGATCAGTAGCTGTCTGGGGTGGCCAGCTTCCAGATCGCGATAGCCACCCGCTTCTCCACCGGGAGGGCAGCTCTCAGCCTGGCGTCCTTGCACCGCAGGGCAGGGGTGAGTTCAGCACACAGTGCCATGAAAGTGGCTTTCCTCATGCGAAAGTTTTGCAGCCACTGCTCGTCGTCCCAGACTTGCATGACGATGCGATCCCACCACTCAGTGCTCGTTTCCCGTGCCCAGAAGTGGCGTTCCATGGCCATGAGCATGTCCATTAATGACACAAGAAGCTTTGTGTCAAACGCGTTCACCACTTCGATCTCGTCTTCAGACCCATCACTGTCATCCTGCATGTCAAGGATTAACTCCACTGCACACAGAGATGTGCTGGCGACAGTCGTCAGCATGTCCCTCAGCAGTCGCGGATTCATTGTGGCACACGAAAATGGAACATGGAATGCGCCTTGCTGTAACCGTTGAAAGATGGTGCTGGAGGTGGACGGAAACCCAGGGATTGCTGGGATATGCCACGAAGCATCATGGGTAGTTGGACCAGGATGCAGAATGCCCCGCAAGTGACGCCCCCCTACCACAAGGCACTGCGCCAGATCGGGAAGAGGTGTACTGTGGGATACCTGCCCTAATGTGCTGCTCTTAATGCCGCATAAAGTGCCGCAACTGTGGCCATGCTATACCATTGGCGCGTCTCAGTGTGGACACACAATAGCGCTATACATATTGCTATATAAGGGGACCACTATAACCAATAGCGCTATAATCCTGTAAGTGTAACCATATCCTTAGGGTATGTCTACACTCACCATTTAAAATGCAAAAAGTCCCTTTTTTGTGCTAAAACCATGGGAGCATCTACACTTGTTAATAACTTTTTGCAGTGAAACTCAGAAGTTTCGCCACAAAAAGAAAACCAACTTCACGAGAGGCGTACAGCTCTTACTGCTGTTCTTTTTGTGCTGCTGTGAAAGTGAAGACATGTTCTAGCAGTGTAAACATCCTTTGGCCTCCAGAGGATATCCCACAGTTCCAAAAGTGACCACTCTGGTCAGCATCTCCCCTGCTCTGACACACGGATGTCCGCCCCTCCCCCTGTAAGCCCCAGGAAGTTTAAAGTTCCCTTTCCCTCTGTTTGTAGATGTGGTGGGGAAAGCAGCCAGACATCAGGAGGTTTTAAAAAAAAATGGCAGGAAGAAACCAGGATGTAATGGGGCTCCTGAGACATGAAGCAGGGCTGCAGGGGCACGGAACAGGGACCCACAATGCCTTCTACTGACAAGACTTCCCACAAGACTGATTGAGAGTGCTGCACTGTGGGATAGCTGCCCTACAGTGCTGCTCTCATCCACGATGGAAGTGTTGGTAGTGTAAACACTCTAGGACACCTAAGGAATTGAGTGAGTACAGAAACCAGTGCTTTTCTTTCACCAGTTCCCTATCACCAGTGAAACTTAGAGCGCGAAAGCTCTGTAAGCACAGACATACCAATAGACATAAAACTATGTCTAAGATGAAGTTTCAATGATAAATATGCTATTGGTGCATTTATTGGCATAAATTAAAATACATCATCACCTGGATGAACATGAGTTTCAACAATCTCTCATTGGGAATATTGTCACTGATTTCATTCAATGGGATCAGGCTCAGGCCTGAAGTGCCATAGTATAATGAGAGAACCCAGGCTACCCAAAAGTAATGAATAGGAGTTCAGTGCCCAAATGACATATCTGAAAATAATTGCCTGGAAGTTACCCCAAGTTCTGTCTCATTAACATCCACCTACTTTTGCTATCTCTGACTCAAGGAATATTAACATCCACCTGATAGATCAACTATAGAGTGGTTGTTTTGTGAAAAATATTTACCCACAAGTGATAGGCTGTTCTTGTCTTTTATCATTTTTCTGTGTGAGTTCATTTGAGAGCACAGAGCTTGTCTCATTTCACCCACAAAGTTATTATTAGAGCATTTAGTGAATTGAATGAGGTGCACGATATGTGATAGGCATATGTAAGACCCATGCATCTTGAAAGATGTGTTGATAATTATAGCGGTTGAGATATATCTGCAGGTTTTGCATTTGTTGTGCTGGCAGGCTCTGGTAACTCTTTGAGCTGGGGTGTCATGGTCTGAGGGAAGCTTGCTGCTGATCTTAGAGAGGTGTGAGGGGTTTTAGAAGGCCAGAAGTGGGGGTTCAGGAAAGATTCCTTTCAGGATGCGATTTTAATTGAGTAAGGGTTGTAGTTGTTTGATGATACCCCTATGGGGTCCAGTGTGCAGTGGTAAGTGACAACTAGGGCTGTGAAGTCAGAGGGGGTTTTACTTCTCTATTGAGACAGGTTCTCTCAGGGTTTCTGGGTGGCCCATTCCATTATGTGATCTACTTGTCTGGTGGAGTGTCCTTGTTTGGTGAAGGCGGTTTTAAGTGTGTTATGCTGCATTGCCGAGACTTTATCCTCAGAGGATATTATGTGGTATGTGAGTGGAGAACAGATTTCTTGGTGGGTTTGGGGATCTATGAAGACAAGTGTGGTGATCTGTGGATTTCTTGTATCTGGTTGTCTGTAGGGTTTCATTGCTGAAGTAGATCATTGTATCCAGGAAATTGATGCTAGTGTGAGAGTGTTCCAGAGAGTTTAATGGATGAGTTGTAGTTGTTCAAGTTCTGGTGGAAATCTATGACAGAGTCTGAGACGTTTGTCAGGTAATTCTGAATACGTGCTGAGATTATGCAATAAATATTTGGGCAATTCAGGTCAGAAATTTTTTTCAGAGTTGGCTCTGGCTAACTTCTTTTATTCCCAATACAGCAAAAGATCTATCATGACACATTAAGTTGTTCTTTAGGGAAGATGTTCTTTCACTTAGGGCACATCTTCACTGGCTATGTTAAAGCTGCCACAGCAGTGCTTTAACATGGCTTGTGTAGTCACCATCTCTAAAAAACCTGACCTCCGCACTGCCTATACTGGCACCTTACAGCTCTGAAACTTGCAGTGCTCAGGGGGGTGTTTTTTCACACCTCTGAGAGAGAAAGTTACAGAACTGTAAAGTGCCAGCGTAGACAAGCCCTTAGACTGAAATAGTTTGAGGACATTGGAGAGTTCTGAGCCACTATGAGTGATGAGAAAAACGATGTGCTTTTCTTTCTTTCTTTTGCAGTCAAAAACTGTAATGGTGCATTAGTGAATTTTACTGCTGGTGCTTCTTAGTCCTAGTCATTAAAACGTGCCTGTTACTGTTTATCTCAATTGTCCCTTTAGTATACTGAGGTTTCTGGAAACAGAAGGCATTCTGTTTCATGCTACATACCTGTCCTGAAAGCCGCAGATGAGGAAAACATGACATGGCCTCAAGCACTTTGTTTATCAGAGCATTTTTCCAGCAATGCCTGTCTCTATATAGTGGATCTTAGCTTTGACATGCAGATCAAGCCAGATTGTCAATACATAGTCTTCCCTTTCTGAACATTCCATTCATTCCACAGTGGGATGCCTTTGATTTCAGTCTAGCTTACCCTTGGCTTCCTTTTGTAACTCGGTATCTTGCCATTGTCCCTTTGTCACAAATTCCTCCTCAACAGAAACACTTTCCAAATTTGATCTCTCAAACATAATTTCTCCTTCCTCCTTTCCTCTCCCATCAAAAAGATTCAGTGGTTTACTTCACCCCCTTCCCCCTCCCCCACTGCCCTGGCAATTAGCTGCTATCAGTTTCTCTACTAATCTCTCCAGTTTGGTGAGAGATTTCTTTGGCTAAGAGTAAATGAGGAAAATATAGTGAGCTTGGTTTGCACTCTCTTAATGTGCGTAGTATTTTCCCAGTGGAGAAGATTAAGGAAGTAGACCGGGGCATTGGTTCTGTTCAATAGTTTGATGGTTATTTGATTTCCCAGTTGACAGCTAACACTGAGAGTTATTTACAGACATTAGCAGAAGAGATAGCACATCCATTAAACTAATTTATTTGATAAACCAGTAGAACCCTCACAGCATGAAAGAATGGGATCTCCACAAGGCACTAGGGACAGCTTTCTCTCCCATTTTCCCAAACCCCGTAACAGCCAGCCACAACCTGACCACAAGAACTGCTGTGGACTGGTAACAAGTGGAGCGCAAGGACCCTTGACTCTATGGTCTATTCTAGGAGCTGAGACACTCCCGAACAAAGGGAGATGTGGCCTGTAATGGTCCTTAAAATGTGATGTGGCATCTACATAGAACACTTTCCCCACACCACGCCATGCCTTGGATTTTTGGGAGCTTTCATTCAGCTGCTGCACTTCTGCACTGCCCCCAAAGCACGGATTTCACTCTACAACATTTTGTAACTTCCAATAACTTATTTCCAGTGCTGTGCCTGCCCCCATTAATCACTGTGCAAATGCACAAGCAAAGAGGTTTTTCTGGCATAATAAGATGTTTGGGAAGTTACAGTTGTTAAATAAAATAACTTAATTGTAATTCTGATCAAGAGGCAGGAAAACAAATTAATGCTTTTTAAATGGAAAAGGACAAAAGCGTTCAGGAGTTATAGAATAATTTGACGTTTTAAGAGGTATTCTTTAAAGAGCCAGTCTCCATTATAAAAAATTGACAAAACAGAACCTACGATAATATCATAAAGGTTTTCCCAAGTATTTGAAGTAATTATTTGCTTTATTTTTTGTTTATGAATTTTTGGAGAATTATTTTCCCAGCCAGCTCCATAAACTGGATCTTATTTGTCTCACAGTAACAGAGAAACTTGAATGGCTGCTCTTAATGCTGGGAAGAAAAAAAAAAACAACTAAACACAAAACCACCAACCACAAACCACTCATCACATGACATGAGTGATTTATGCATGGCAACAGGAAGGTTTTATAAAGGTTCCCCTAGGCAACTACTCTGGGATTGGTTTGAACACGTCTGAACTACCAGTCTCACTGACGGCCTGTACAATGTTGTGTCTATAAAAAAAAAAATCATAACTAACTTTGGAGAGTCAGGTATCGTACATCCAAAGATGCCCCCAATTTGTCCATATCGTTTTGGTTTGTCTCTTATTAACAAGCCTGCTTATGTTTCAGGCATAGAGCCTGTAAATTCATCAACGTGGGCTAGCAATGCTCTTAAGCCTCACAGTACAGTTCTTACCGGTATTTAGAAGCAACAGAAGATGAACAAACAAAATTGTGTTGTATGTAGAATGTATGCCATTAAGGGCCACATTGGACTTGGCTCTGTAAGAACATGCATAAGGAGAGGAAGATAAAAAAGGGATTCCCCAATACCTCCTAGCTGCCTAGCACAAGGGTTCAGACTCAATCTTAGTCCTGAGTTTGGGATCTAGTCTTCTCAAATTACCCTGTTGTTATCTTCCTCCGCATTAGGCATCAGAGCTAGTCCTGACTGGGCATGCATGTACATTGCACAATACTTACAGCAGCACATAGGGTATGCGTAGCTACATACCACTGCAGGCTGCGTCTACACATTGGACTTTGTAGCTAAACATGGCACTGAAAGACCCTTGCAGGGGGAGGCAGCAGGAAAGGGCTCAGCGGTAGGGTGCTGGTGAAGACTTTCCCTGCTGCCTCTCCCCTGCTTAATTTTTCTCCTACTGCTGGAGCCTTTTCCTGAAGTGGGGAAAAGCTCCGCAGCTCCCTGAAGTGAGGAAAGACTCCAGCAGTGGGGAGGCAGAGGGATGCCACATAACAGTGTAGATTGAGGAGACACTGCTTGGGTGAGTAGAGAGCCATGCAGGGTACATAGGCACACACATGGCCACAGAGTTCAGATAGGTCTTTACTCTGCTTGCCTAAGCAGTACCTCACCATCTACATTGCTGTTATCCCATGCTAAGGAGGCATGTAGCATTTGTATTTTATTTGCTCTTAAAAGGGTGTGTAGTGTAGATGCATCTTTTGTAGTCTTGACTGTTCTGACCAACATAACCAGTGTGCTTCTCCAGGAATTATACTTTCCTCAGGCACAATGCCTCTGGGAGCTCTCAAGAAGTAGTATGATTCTGCATCTGCCACTGTAGAGTGTACCTTAAAGGTAGAATTCTAGTTCTAAATTAAATACCATCTAATTTATATTTCATACATTCTGTACCAGTATTCTTTTCTTAAAGTTTGATTGGAGTCTCAATTACCACAGCACTAATCTACTTGATATGTAATGAAAGATGTTCATTAAGCAGTTCTTTTTAAATATCAGTTCCCCACAACAATATATAGTTAACGTTAATAGTTAGATGTGTAGGACCATCATCATCCAGGCTGTGTAAAAGCTTGTTCAAAGTAAAAAATGATTTGAAGAGGGAAATTTCAGAGATGACAGCTGTTCAAATCTCATAAAAAACATACTACTCTTCCATTCCATTAATTTTTTACTTCTTGATTCTAATATGTATCCTGGAAATCTGCTTGCCTCAGAATATCACTGAAGCAGCCTGTGAGAAGCCATACAAAGATAAGACATTGCTACATCACTGATTATATATTAATATGTAAAAGGATCCAGAAGGCAACTGTCAAATAATAAGGACCACAAGGAATCAGGATGATTTCTTCATGGGTGACTAGTGATAAGCGTGAAGCCATCCTTTGTGTTTTCCATCATTTGAAGTTGGCATTTCCCACCTCTCCAAATATAACATATAAAGAAGATATCATTTTTAATTCTTACAATAGTAAGAAAGTTCTCAGACTAGTTAGCAAGTCAACTCCCACTGAACAACCAGCTACACTCATGGAAGCTCCCTTCAAATCCACTTGCAACTATCATAAATTAATTCCATTGAATGGGATGTTTAATTTTTAATTGACCCGACAGCACTGCTTAAACTGAACCAAACAAATGAAAGGCTGAATATGGGGAACTAGCATTCATTCTTCCTCCTCTCCCAATTTCTTCTTTCTATTCTGATGCTGTCAGGGCATAAAGCAATGCTCCATTTTCTGCAATACTTTATGCCAAATTCTATTCTCTTCACTCACAAAAGTAGTCTTCATTGGCTGAAGGCCCTAAGATTTCTTAGCTCTGATCCAGAGGCCACTGAGAATACACAAAAATAGAGAGTCCACAAAGCTGTGTGCAGAACTCACAAAGACATCAGTAGGGATCCACATGTGGATAAGGCGCAGTGTTATTGCCAGAGTTTGTGGTCAGGAAAGGTTAGTATCTCTTTGAGACCAGAGACACAGCTCACTGGTAATGAATCAGCCTGGGTACGATATAATACTTATAAGGGGGTAAATATTCAAAGTCTGAGGCCTTGCTTCACCTTTTCGCCATCACAATTTATACCTACAAACATGAGTTGCAGGCACAGATCTGAATGCCTGTCTCCCCTCATTTGCTCCTCACTGGTCAAGTAGTTAAAGGTGTAACTACTCAGTTTGGTGCCTGTCATTGAACTGTGAGTGCAAAATGCAGGCACAAATTTTGCAGGTGCAAATAGTGGGACTCGTTCAGAGACTGACAATGGCAGATTTTTACTGCTACAGTCTGTGCTTTTACAACCAAATCCTTGTAAAGCACAACATAAAAATATCCTGAAGGAGAAAATGGTTAAGAACAATGAACAACTTTCTTCCAGCAAAGCAAATGTGAGGCAGCCAAGCACAGCATTGGGAGAGAAACTATTATTGCCTTTCTCTTGACATATGAGTCAGACACAAGATTTTGGCTGAAGCTAGGAAACAGAGGGACTTAACTTATGAAGTTGACAAAATAGTGATTTTCCCGGAGTTGAAAGAGACCACACAGGCTTTCAGAAACCAAACCAAACAAAACATTGGCAGGTGTCAAGTAACGCTTTCTGGATGTGACTGCAGAAGCTTCTATTCTATTCCCCTCTAGACTCTGAGTTATAGTTTAAGGAGGCCTATATTTTCTGGAATTGATTCTCAACAGTCAGCTTGCTGGAGAAGACCAAAAAGGAGGAAGGAATATTAACCCATTGTTGAAATCCTAAGAAGGTAAAACTAGATACACCTAAGTGCTATGCAGTTAAAGACTGTGGGGAAAGTTCCTCATTTGGTGGACACTGTCACAGCTCTATTGAAGTCAATTTACATTAGCTGAGGATCTGTCAGATCCCAATCCCATCAAAATCAATGACAAACCTACTATTGATTTCAATGGCAACAGAATCTTACTTTCTGTAGGAACAATCCCACAAGCCTTATTCATTACTGAAGTACATTTCCTATTGATTTCCAAACTGCCAACGAAGACAATCAGACTTGTGCTTGGGTAAAGAATTAATAATGGCTGCAGGAATAAGCCCTGTAAGATGTCAGGAAATATAACATTTGCAGTGTTGTTGTAGTCAGGTTGGTCCCAGGATATAAGAGAGACAAGGTGAGTAAGGTAATATCTTTTATTGGGCCAACTTCTGCTGGTGAAAGAGACAAGATTTTGAGCTCCCTGTGGTCCAATAAAAGATATTACCTTACCCATCTTGTCTCTCTCAGGAAATATAATGACTAATGGTTGCAACATAAAGATGAGGAACTAAATACTTCCACTATCCCTGATCCAAATGAAGGATGGAGTAAAACAAAAATTACAGGGGAATTCAATCATCTGCATTTACGGTTATCTTGAGAAAATGAAAATAGGAAGCACCAGAAGGCCTCATTCTAAGTGTTGCATATGCTAGTGTGTGTTCCTAAAAACCAAAATTAAAACAAGAGAGTTTACGGCTAAGACATCATTTAGGTAATTTTTATATCAGAAATACCCTATGCATTAAATTAAACCTCAAGAATCTACAAGAAGATCCAACCTATAGTTAGATACGCCTTATTGTTTAAATTAGAAGTATCTTTGACATTCAATTACAGTGTTAAAGAAATTACTCAAAATAAGTCTGTACTTTGTATTGAGCAGTTTGGCTTTTATGTAGACATCATTAGCATGGAGAAACAAATGCATCAGATAAAAAGTAACAAAAAAATAGGGTGGCTACAATGTAAAAAGTATTGTGCATAGTATAATGTTTGCTCCTGTAAGCAGAACTGTCGATGGATAAGAGACAGTCCCTGGAAAATTGTCTGGCCAATAGCAGCTATAGTATAAATCAGCCTTTATATTAAATGTGTATTTTATGGTTCCTTGTACAGAAGATCAAAAATTAAATATACGCAGGACCATAATTACAGGATTAATGGCCAAAGCTTATACATAAAGAGAGAGATTTCAAGAAAAAACGTGTTGTAAGCTTTTTTTTTTTTTTTTTTTTTTAATGAGTAGGCTTTAAAAGGAAACTTGAAATATAAAAACAATACTTCTCTTGTTATACTGGAAAGGTCACATTCAACAATTCCCCACTGGCTTTATCCACTCTTAACACCAACTGAACCAGAAACAGGTTTTGCCTCTTTGATTTGCCAAGACTCTGATTACCAACTTTTTGGTTCCAGCCATGAATCAGAGCTTCTTGGTGTCTGTAATCAGGGGGAAAAGTTCACTTGTCTAAAGTAGTTCACAAATGTAACATCTGAGCAAGTCATTTTACTAGCTCAATGACAGTACATTCATCCACATCATTAAATGCAAACTGAAAAGGCTGTTTTCATACTTTGGAATAAAGGGCCAAGAAAACCAACAATTTCCACCCCCATCCCCCTTCCCCAAGGAAAACTATATAGCTTTAGAGAAAAGCCTTTACTTCTCATCACAGACAGACATGTAATTCAAAACACAGTCCCCTGCATAAATTCCTTTCTAATAAGCCATTATAAAGTAGTTGTCAACGGGGAGGAATAGTTAACCACGCCTCTTGTAGGTCAGCCTGAGTGGAGAATAAAGTACTAGGCCTGTGGGATTAAAAATGCCTGGATCTTTGAGGAGCTTCCAAACATTCTCTTTGGTAACAGATAGAAAGCTCTTCAGCTCAAACTGCATTGTCATATGTTTTATTCAGGGGCCATCATAAGGGCCACCAAACAGATCATCACGTTTACATCAGGCCTCCTCAGACAAATAAATTCTTTAATAGTTGAACTGGCAGGGTCAGTCAGTACAGAAATGCCTGCCAGGCAACCAAATAAATAAATAAATGAAATGAAATCAAACACTGAGAGTTTAATGATGTCCTTCAGCAGTCACCAATCAATATGTTTTATCTCTCTTTGAAAAGGTCACATTAAGGTTTCATCATTTTAGTGGTATCATCCTTTTTGTCGTGGCATGAGTAATTGTGGAGGTACATGAAAAAAGCAGTCTACAAGAAACATAACTTTATTGGTATAGACAAACCTCTACAAATACTTATTTGTGATGCTGCATCTTTTTTGCGATTTGCGTTCCTAGTGCCAGGTGGAATTTCCCATTGTTTGCCGCTGGAAATAAATGTTTTAACAGACACAGCAGTACACAGCAGCATTGCATGTGCTAGAGGCTCTCACTTCAGAGCTGACTAAACAATAGAACAGCCTCATATAAAAAATTTGGCAGGACTAAGGGCTTCTCATCACAGATAGACATGTAATTCGATGTTTTCTGCAAATGTGTACATATGTAGTTGTTCTGTTTATATATATGGGACACATTAGATGAAACCTCATGTAAAAACAGAAGAAGGAATATATGCCCCTTTTAATTCTCTCAGTAATTATGTTAGGTGAAATTTGTAGAAGGTGGAAATTGATCTGATTTTTCTCTGGAAATCATCCCCTTCTCTATTCCTGTTGAAATGTGCACCGTTGACCACATCACTAAGGCTTGGGGTCATATTCAACTCCTTTTCTCCACTACCCCGAACCCCAATCCAGGTTGTCAGTAAATACTGACATTTTTTTTTTTTTAAAAAAAAACAGATCTCCAAAATCTATGCATTCCTCTCCAACCACTAGTAAAATCGATATCCAAGTCTTGGGCATCTCTTGCCTTGATAAGTAAAACCTTCTTTTCTTAGCATCCTCATTTTACATTTTCCTCCCCACCAATTCATCCATAGTCCATGTATCTTCTGTGGATCCTTTCTCTGACTTCCCATTGCTTTCACATGAAGGTCAAACTTCTCCAAGACTATGCAATTTTGCTTCTGATCTTGGTTCTCTTTTCATACTACTGCTCACTCTGCTGTTTACACTCTGCTTACACCCCTCTATTGTAGCCATCTCCCTCACTCATATGAGAGTTTAGTGACTCTGTATCTATGTTTGCTAGTCATCCTCCCCTGATTAATAGATAGGCACCCTGCCTTCATTCACATCCCTTCTCAAGATGCAATATTTCCACCAAACCTTTCGAGATGATCAAATAATGAAATAAATGTCTCTTTTAAAAAAAGATATCTGAACCACTGCATAACAAAAAGGAAGGATGGTACAGTAGTTAGAGTGCTAAACTGGGCTCTAGAAGACATGGGTTCAATTCCTTGCTCTGTTGCAGACTTCCTGCGTGACTTTGGGCAGATTGTGTAGTCAATCTGTGCCTGTGTAAAACGGGGATAATAGCACTGTCCCACTCCCAGGGCTGTTGTGAGGATAAATACATTTAAGAGTTTGAGGTGCTGAAATACCATGGTGTTGGGCACCATAAGTACATTGGATAGACAGAAAACTCAGCCTTGAGATTATTGCATATCAAATATATCACGTCTGATTTGTACTGTCTGTCTAATATAGACTGCAGGTGCTTTGTGGCAGAAATTGTGTAGTTATCTAGGTGCTCAACAAATAAATAAATAGTAAGTAATAAAACCAAGGTCACTTGGGAGAGGGATAGAATTAACAGGGATAAAAATGGCAGCCCATAGTAGAAGAGTTGAGAAGACTATGAACTATCTCCATACCTATCAATTGCTGGAATCACAGCCTAAACCCTGGTCTACACAATGAGGTTCAGTTGAATTTAGCTGTGTTTGGTGATTTTATAAGCAATGCATCTATACAACCAACCGACTGTTGTATTCCTGCCCGGCAAGAGAAGTAGCACTAAAATCGGCCTTGCTGAGTTGAATTTAGGGTAGTGCAGATGTAATTCGATCTAACCTTGAATCAAATATTGGAATATTGGCCTCCAGCAGGTATGCCAGAGTGCTCCAATGTGACTGCTCTGGACAGCGCTTTCAACTCTGATGCACTAGCCAGGTAGTCAGGAAAAGCCCTGGGAAATTTTGAATTTCATTTCTGGTTTTGTCAGCGTGCCAAGCTCAGCAGCACATGTGACCACGCAGTTCGAGAATTGCAAATGAGCTCCAGCATGGACCGAATGAGAGACACTGGATCTGATTGCTGTGTGGGGAGAAGAATCTGTGCAGCCTGAACTCCGATCAAAAAGCAGAAATGCTAATATATATGCCAAAATCACACAGGGCATGGTGGAGAGAGACTGCAACAGGGACACACAGCAGTGCAGCTTGAAAGTGAAGGAGCTAGGGCAAGCCCACCAAAAAGACAAAGGAGGCACTTCGCCGACTTCATGGACACACACTATCATCTGTATAAAATTGCTTTCTAAAGACCGACTTCTATAAATGTGACATAATTTCATAGTCCTTAGATCAGGGGTTGGCAACCTTTCAGAAGTGGTGTGCCGAGTCTTCTTTTATTCATTACAGTTTGAGGTTTCACATGCCAGTAATACATGTTAATGTTTTTAGAAGGTCTCTTTCTGTAAGTCTATAATATAGAACTGAACTATTGTTGTATGTAAAGTAAACAAGATTTTTAAAATGTTTAAGAAGCTTCATTTAAAATTAAATTAAAATGCAGAGCCCCCCCAGACCGGTGGTCAGGACCTGGGCAGTGTGAATGCCAACGAAATCAGCTTGTGTGCCGCTTTCAGCACACGTGTCATAGGTTGCCTACCCCTGCCTTAGATAATGGAGATCTTTGGCACACGTCTTTGGGCACTGGCAGAGAAAGACCCAGACATTGGTTTAAAACCCCAAGAAGGCTGAGAACGTGAAGCATTTGCATGCTAATAGCTCCAACAAATGTTTGTGAATTGAAATTGTGTTTTACTTGGGAGAAATCTGCTTACTTGTTCACAAACAGCAGAAGTATTTCCCTGCTTGTACAGCTTCTGTTTCCCCATTCTCTAGCTTCATGGCTCACTACCTAACATCCTGGCAGATAAAGAAAAAACATTTTGAAAAAAATATTTTTGATACATTCTGTTGCGTTAAATTCAGTTACATGGCATCCGATTAGGCTGCTGGAAGCCAGGGCTATGCATTGCAGCAAACATGAGACATAACAAGATATAGCAAGTTTGGCCAAAAGTGTAAGCACTGATCACCAGGCAGTACGCTAAAAAGACAGAGAGAGATAAAGATATGGGTCCTTCAACTGAGGAGCACACAGCACAGGCCGGGCAGCAATACAAAGGTAGAATAAAGCCTGTTTTGCACTGCTCCAATCCCGAGCTCACTCTGTGCGGATAACCTCGAATAGGTTAAATCATCTTGAAGGTTACTCTACATTACAATGGTTGCAAAAATGGCTGGGCTTTGGTGAGGCTTAGAGAAACTCCAGCCACGTCCCCTATACTAACTGCAAGGGAAGGGGTGCTGTAGAATCCATTATGCTGCCTCTGCAAAGCCAACAATTACTCCTACACTGCGTGGATCCTTTGAGGGTCAGTTAGGTGGCATTATGGCCATATTCTACCAACCGTACATGCCAAAACATCTGCATGGCACCTGAGGATCTGGCCTCATACTATATAGATATATAGCTTTCCTGATGCTTATCTGTTTTATATAAAAGATGATGTGATACTGGAAACTCTAACTTGGGGAGAAAACTTAATCAAATGAGTGAAAATTACTCTAATATTCTGGGATGCAATGCACAGGGCCTGATGGGGAGAGCATGTGGAACCTACACTAATATATCGTTTAAAGAAAGCGACTCCAGGAGTGATGGAATGGGCTTATAGGGTCAAAGGTACTTATTTATATTTGCCAATGGGAGCAGGGGAGGGAAACTGTTGACCTTGCCCTTTTCTGGCTCTGCGAGCAGAGAAACAAGGGCAGACATGGGCTATTTTAGTCAGGAAAAGGCAAAAATGTTGAATTTTTCCAAAATTATGCAAATGTGATCTTCAGTATTTTGCCTGTCATTTCAGACACTTTTCATGCAGCTTCTGCAACTGTTCCTCAAACTATTAAGCAAAATCCTATTATTATTCAAGTATCAGAGGGGTAGCCATGTTAATTTATATCCACAAAAACAACGAGGAGTATGGTGGCACCTTAAAAACTAACAGATTTATTTGTACATAAGCTTTTGTGAGTAAAAAACCCCACTTCTTCAGATGCATGGAGTGAAATTATTTTCCCAAATAAATCTGTTAGTCTTCACGGTGCCACTGAACTCCTCATTGTTATTATTCAGGGGAGAGTTGTAAAAGTAAGCTGAGGTCTTGCAGATCTTTGTTATATCTTTTTGGCTCACCATCTGCCTAAGGGAATAGGTACAGAATGCTATAGAAATGTAAGACCAAACACTTGGGGAGTGTGGTGAGGAAGAGAACCTTACACAGTTTGCATCTTTCCATACCTCACGACCAGCATTTTCAATGCTATTTAGTAAATACAAGACATCTGCTTTATTGAGCTAGAAAAAAACTATCAGATGTAATGACAGCACTTTGGACTCTTATTCTGATCTCACTTACACTCCATGAAGCTTTGGGTTTTTTTTTCCCCCTGTAATTTTAATGAAAATGTGGCACAGCATATCCCTTTCATTTAAATTATGCACTGTCAGTATTTTTCCTCTTTGCAATTGAATCACATCTCAGGAAAGATGCCAATAAGAGAGGGCTGAAAAACCTGACACAAAGTGTTGGAGGCAGGCTCTCGACCAAATCTACACACACACTTCTGGAGCCTGTAAATTCCCACTGATTCTACATGGGGAATTCCTGCCCTGAAGGGTAAACTCCACTGAATAGTACTGGCTTCCTGTTAAAAGGAGGTCAGTCCATGCCCTCATGACAGGTTAAATGATATGGCTCCAAGATGGTATGTTGTTACTCTTTCTTGACCCAAATGGCTAGTCAAAGTTTCAGGATCTGGGGATTTCCAGTTGGGAGCAGAAATTGCTGATGGAGACTATTATTTTCTTTGTTACAGTCTTGTTTGTTTATAAGAAATTTACAAACTAAGTCCTGCTTCCGTAAACACATGAGGAACCAACAGCAAACGGAGCAGTTTCTTAGCTTTCAGGCCCAAGTGTCTTTCAGCCACCTCTCCCAAACCAGAACCTTTCTTGACTCTAGGCAGCTGCCAGGGCCAGACATGTATACCGTGCTTACAGGCTTCTGCTTCGCTTTCTTTCTCCACCCTTGGTCTCTTTCTTTTTTTCCTTGTCTATACCCCAGCTTCTCTCTCTCTCTGATATCCCTCCCTCCCCCTGCTACACCCCTGCACCTGGCCACAACAGTACCCAGTCACATCCTTAACCACATTGTGCTAGCTTCTGGGAAGACTCCAGTAAGCTTTGTTTTTGGTGTGGCACCGTGCCGTAACTATTTCTTACCGCAATCTCATCAGTTTCAATGAGGATTTAAGTCAACCCAGAACAAGGTTTAATACAGTTCATAATATTATTTTGCTTTCAAGAATCTTCCAAAAAATGGAATGTGTGATAAATAGAAGCAGTCTTGGAACTGTTATAGCTAGCATGAATGGCATTCATGCATCAGTTCTACAATATAAGTCTAGAATAGGCATTTTTTTTAACTACTCAGCTTTGTCCATGTCGGAAATTAACAAAAGTTCTTTTCATTTAACCTGATGGAAACCCAACTTTTGGTTATACCTGGGCACAGAAGCCCAGTCTTACCTATTTTTTAGTGAGAGTGATCTCTGCTTTCTTATCTCTATTGGTGTCTCCTAACTTCTGTGCTAGTTCAGTCCATCATCCCCCGTAAGTCTCTGGCATTCTACTGGCTACCTCTTAGCCCTCTTCACATGACCTCCAGCATTTACCATATTTTTTCTGGTGACAACAACAACAACTAGGGCCATTGTGAGAATACGATTGTAAGCAGTGCAGATGTTTTAGGGAGACACCGAAAGGGGCAAAATTTTTTGAAAGTAACCATTGGTTTTGGTGCTCCCATTTTAAAAAATCCATATTTAGATGCCTGGGGCTTGATTTTCAGAGGTGCTGAAGGCCTGCAGTTCATATTGGCTTTATAATAGAATTGAGGGTACTGCACATGACAAAAGAAAGCAAAAGGAGGAGAAGGCCTTGGTGCTATGGCTTAAATATGGCTGCGCTGTCTCAGAGCCAAAAGGGAGATCAGTGAGCCCCTGGACCTGAAGCAGGGGTACAGGACCTTCATAGTGGGATGAATCTTCTGGGATCCTTAGGACTGGCTTTCACCTTTTAGTTGTGGCAGGGTGTGACAAATGACAAAACCATGAGGAATCTCTGAGGGGTTCTCCTCTCCACAGGGTCCCTCTCTGGCTCTCTTGTGGGTTTTCTGCAGCCTACGGTACTATATTTAATATAAAAGATTCCAGATAGCTGCCTGCTCCAAGATGGGTGAATCAATCCTCTCCCCTGAGCACATAACATCGTATTTCCACATAAAGTTACTGATTTGCCTTTCAGTTAAGTTCAAACCTTAACTCAAAGCCAGTGACTTTAAACAGTTTCATTTTTCCATTGTGACATTTTTATTGAAGTCACCAGCTCTCTGGCTGACATACAGTAATGAGTGTTTGAAGGATCAGGTCCTAATATTGTTTGCGTAATCTAGAGGACAAGGAATTAGACTAGGACTCAGGACACCTGAGTTCTATTCTTAGCCCTGCTATGTCTTCCCGTGTGACCCTGGGCAAGTCACTTCCACAATCTAAGCCCTCGTTTCCCCTGACATATTTTGTCTGTCAGACACTGGGTCTTACTATGTATTTGTACTGTGCCTAGTACAGTACATCCTCTAGATGCTAATGCAATACAAGAGTTATATGATGAAATATTAATATAGTCTAATATAGTCCATAGTAATACTATAGTATAATTATACTATTTTAAATACATATTTGTATTTATATTTTATTCATTAACCGATTAATTTGACAGGTACTTTAAAAAGGCAGACACTTTTCTTCAGTTCAAGTACATAATTTAATTAAGAAGTATGTGGTAAGATCTCTGGTTCAGGGACCATCTTTTTGTTCTGTGTTGGTACAGCATCTAACAGAATAGCACGCAAGTTCACAATAGGACTCCTAGATACTATGGTAATAGAAATAATAAATAACAACAATTATAGACTAATAGCTGGAAGTCAATATCTGGTATATCAGGTTGTTTATCATCTTACAGATTTGCATAACTCAGGCTTTATTTTTGTTACTGTACCTTTTTTCATTTTCTTCAATCAGAAGTCAAACTAAGCTTTTGTGCTATGTCTAACCTGTTAAGGTCTCTATGAGAAAATATGCTTTAAAGGAGTAGGAGTTAACAGTCACTTCTGCACCATAAATTCTATTGGCAGATACACCAGTAGCTTGTAGAAATAAAGATGACTTTCTCCTTGGAAGCTCTAATGAGACCAGGGAATAATATACAATCTGTGATTCAGATACACTGCACTGCAAATTCAAGAGCTTTTAAACAACCTCTAATGCTTAATAATAATGGAATACCTCCTATCTGCTTCTTTCTTAAACATGGTGAGATAAACACAAATTATATTTGTGAAACTCAACTACCTTTGATTTCTTTTGCTGTCAAAATACTGGATTATTTTAAACATGTAAAAGTAAATGCCCTCAAGGCCTTTAACTCAACCAGAGTGGATAAAAGGGAAAAGCACTGAATTCTTCTGGAAACTTCTTCATGACAGTTTTTTTAAACAAAGAACTTTTAAACATAGGCATTGAAAATCCTTTGCAATTCCTGCTGTTATTTTTAAGCATTACAGGTCTCCCAAGATAGTTACAGCCAGTGGAGTTTATCTTGGGTTATTAGCCTTACCTGGTATGTTTTTAGAGCGTCTAGGTAAGTGCACCTAGAAGAATGAAACTTTCATAGAAAGAAAGAATGAAATTTTAATACCCCATTGAACCACACTGGGAATGTCTTTTTTGAAGGAGTAAGACAGTTTAAGACTGGACTTTTTCTAAAGAACAAAATGAGTCTCACTTCTAAAGACTCAGACTTGGCAGGTATGCTGTTTTCTTCTGTATGGTAAAATGCAACTGATAGCTACCATATTTTTTAAATCTATAGAAAACTGACAACTTGGCAGAAATGAGAGTCTCCGAAATAATAGAGTTTTGTGCACGAACCCTTAAAAGGGAAAACTCTCTTTAGCTAAAAGTCTACTTTTGTGTCCACTACCCAAACTGCTAATTATTCCCTTCACTTTGTAGGCCAAGATTTGCATACATACACAGATCTAATCTTGGAAAAAAGCAATAAAATTTTTAGAAAGATAACTCCTGGACTTCACAGTATCTTTGGTGAGCAATGCATGGGACACATATGTACCGGGGAGCTCCATTAAAATTTGACTTTTAGCTAATGTGGCCTTGCCTCTTTCCTTCAGATACCTCTGATATTATAGTATATTTTACCTAATTTGCATTGGTCATATGAAAGCGGTCAATAATACGGCAGTGGCCTTTATGTGGTAATTTCCCTTTTTTATTAGTATTCTTCAGAAACGTTAGGCATGCCAAGAAATGTTTATATTTAACAATTCATGTTTCTCAACATGCTCTTTGTTTTGGTTGGAAAACAGCATTTTAAAATCTATGTGTTATTCAAGTAAAAGTATGTGTCTGTGTGGAAGCCTCCCAAGAAAATATAAACAGTGAAATGAAATGTATTATTCCACATCTGGAATCTGCCTTTGTCCTAGAGATGGACATAGGCATGTGCACAGGGTGTGCCGGATGTGCCCAGGCACACCCTAATGTCTCAAAAAAAAAAAAAAAAAAAGGGGGGGGGGGGCTTTCAGTGCAGAGTGCAGCGCCTTTTAAAAAAATAAATAAATACAATTCCCTGGGTGCACACCCTAATGAAATGTGCTGCACTTGCCTATGGAGATGGAAGCAATGTAGCTGTAGGTGTGAAGAAGAGCTGTGTGTCTCAAAAGCTTGTCTCTCTCACCAGTAGACGTCGGTCCAATAAAAGATAGATATTACCTCACTCTCTTTGTCCTAGAGATGTCATTTGAAATATAACCAACATTTAAAGTTATATCTTCATGCTAACAAATCTATGACCTGCCTATTGTCACAATAAACATAATATGTCAATAAATACAGTTTATATTTAGTTATTCTTTAAGTGAAAATGGAACAGTTATGAATTATCATGACAGGAAGTTACCTTTGTAGGCATAGTAAAGACAAAAATATTCTCTTTGTGAAAACATAACTGTATCAAACAATCACAGCATGTTTTATTCATGCCATGTTTATGTCTGGATACGTCCAAGTTATTTGCTAGGTCACACTTGATGGATTCAGGAGGGAATTTCTTGGTACAATGAACAAAAAGAAACATTGTGTTCTTGTGCCCCCACTCAGACCAGAAAAAACACACTATAATAAAAACATGGTCACTTTCCTGCCTTCATGACATTTGTGGAAGGAGTCTCAAAATATGAAAAAAAATGATGACTTTACATGGGAGAAATCTTTGCTGTTCCTGTTGTAATAGTTAAGCTGGTTTACACAGTAGCCTAGGAGTAGCCAAAATCTGAAACAGACTGATGTGGAATGGAACAGCAATAAATGTTTGCTGAAGATTCAGACAGAACTAGTGAACACTGAATGAGTAATAATTCTTGTATGCCAAACATTTACTAGAGACATTTTGCCATTTTAACACTAGAATCTTAGTATAAAGTTCCTAATAATTAAATACATCCTCTCCACAGATATATTTACCGTAATCTAGACACTTGATGCAACAAACATTGTTTCTGAGCTCTCAGAGTTTTAATATTAAAGAAAGTAAAAGTGATATAAACACCTCATTGAGGTCATGCCACACTATGTTGATCCTACTGTATTTAAAGGGTAAGGTTGGGTCACTAGCTGAAATAAGAGCAGTGTAGATGGGGTTTTTTTTTGTTCATTTTGGTCCCAATGACCCCAGCAGAGGGCTCACTTATTGAAGTGTGTTTGTGTGCAAAAGCATCTCCAGAGGGAATGTCTTAGATTATGCTCTTAGAATTGTGTCTGAAATTGGAAAAGCACTGCTTAAAGAAATATCACGGTGGTATTAGAGCCTGCTGCTAGCCTCGAGTAGCGCCAGTGCAGCAATTAGATAAAAGTCAGAGCTCTTCCCTGAGAAGGACTAAGATGCTGTCTTTTCTGCTGTGCTTTCCAGTATAACAGAGACAACATTACTTTTTATAGTACTAGTGAAAATTTATGATGGCTAGCACAAAAAAAAAAAGGGGGGGGGGAATATAGAGACTAAACAGGCAGTGGCATGGTGAGGGGAATAGAAATCTTATCGAAATAGATTGTCTATGTATGCAGTTAACAGACATAGGTTTCAATATAGCAGGAGACCTCAGAAAGCTAAGTTGAGGTATTATGCTAGGAACATATTGATATATCAAGGTAGGTGGATGTGTCAAGTGGGGTATCACATGGATTTATGTTAGGTCTGATTTTAATCTCTTTATTAATGATCTTGAAGAAAGGGGAAAATGCATATTAATTACATATTGCTTAATTGGAAGAGTTGCAGACAGCAGGGTGAAAATATGAAGACACCTAGAGAGGTTAGAAATACAAGCAGGAAATTAAAAAAAATAAAAACAAAATAAGATTTGGTATAGAAAACAACAGAGCAATGTATTTTAAGGGAAATAATCTGAAACAAAAATATACAAAGGGAGGAAGATAGTGCTTGGAAAGCATTAGTGCTGAAAAAGACTTTGGGTTAGTGGTGAACTGCAAATTAAATAAAGCCTGCAATATGATATGGAAGTAGGAAAAACAAACAAATGTGATTTTGGACTACATATACAGAAGGATCACTTTCAAAGTGAAGTGGTGGAAGACGCATCACATGAGAAATTTAGAGTACTCGAGAACCTGTTGCAGGAAATAATCTGGAATTAACAAAAGGATGGACAAAATGGCTTCACATGTCATAATTGAGACCTGGTGTAAACCTATGCAACTGCATTGACTTTAATGTAGTTGCATCTGCTTCTTCCAGAATTGAATTTGATTTATTCTAATTCCAAAGGTCTTTTTTACTTCTAATTACAATGATCCTAGGATATCTCCACACTTATACATTTAGAAAACCATTTGGCATTCATCCTAAAGCTTTAAGAGAGACTAAGTCAGACATCTGTGGGTCAATGATCAGTTTTCCACCTTCTATTATTCTTGGCTTATTTCCCAGCTTTGGAGTTGGGTTCTTTAGACACTCTTGGGAAAGGGAAAATGTTTCAGGGCCCTACCTGCTTCATTGAGCTGAAAGCTCATATTAAGGAGTGTTTGAGAGCTGCTCCCCAAACTTAGACAATTTTACAGGCAAATATGGAGAGTTCATGAATCTTGACTGAGATTACAGACTACTGCCTGGGTACATAGTTTACATTTTTCTCTTGCATGCCATTTTAAAGGTTGACATTTGAAACCATAATTCTACCTCAATAGTTGCCTTGATTTTTTTCTGTCTTGTTTTGAGAAGATTACGGTCATATGATATTGTTTATTTGGAATTTCAAAAAGCTTCTTATACCATTTTCACATGACAAGCTCCTGCTTAAGCCTGTAACTACAGAGATTCAAAGAATTTAAATTCTTTAAGAATTGTTTCAGTGTAGAAAACATCGCTGGCCTGATGATGAGGTGGTACAAAGGCAATGCTACATACTGTTTTTCCTGAGACTATGGGTTTGTCGACCTTTAATCTCTTTGGGTTGAAAGACAGTGGACACATTATAGCTTTACTGGATTCTTTGCTGCCTTGCATTTTGTATGGTCATTTATATCTGGGCACAGTAAGTGCAAAGTGAATTCAAAATGCTACCTCTGGTGCGAGTGGGGAATTATGAGTGGGTAACGTTATACATGCACGTTGCACTCACTATACTCAGGTGTTTATGACTTTACAAGATGCAAGGCACTGTAAAAACAGGCAAAATGTTCTTAGTCTAGGGATAATAACTATGGGCTTGTCTACACTTAAAATGCTGCAGCGGCGCAGCTGCACCACTGTATTGCTTCAGTGTAGACACTATCTACACCAACAGGAGGACTTTTCCCATCAGTGCAGGTAATCAACCTCCTGTCTACCTAGAGAGCAGATCAACACCGGGGATTGGGTTTCTATAACTCTGTCTCTCAAGGGTGTGGATTTTTCATACTCCAGAGAGATGTAGCTATACTGAAGTAAATTCCTAGTGTAGCACAGGCCTACATATTGCTGTAGGCAAAATGTGTGTGTTTCAGGACTTCATGATCAATCTATAGAAAAATAATAGCACTGGCCTCAAAGTCTAGAAATCTTACTACTTTGGCTGGAGGTGAGGACTGTATTGACTGCTAACAGTAGAATAATGACAGAAGAAAAAACAGAATCTTTTGGCATCTAAGTTAGGGATAAAATCAATTCTCTTTCTTTTACAAACTGTGAAAGAAAGGGTGAGCAAGCCCATGGCCAAATTCTTAGGTCTCTTATGCAAACAAACAAGCAAAAACATAAACACAGAACAGATGTTTGATTGAGTGGAGCTTTAACTGAAGCCAGTGGGGGTCACTTCTTGGATGGCTGATGCTTTTAATGTGTTATACATGAATCATATCCTCTGTCTGTAGCCTATAACAAAAATCTATATAATGCAGACTGAGGAATAGGCTACTAAGTGGTGAAATTTGCTGATGACACAAGTTTGGTGGCATGTTGAAGAAAGAGCTAGCATCAAGTCTAATTAAAAGATTTTTATTTGCTGCATAGCTTGGCTGCTGTCTGGCAAGCCAACCAGTCTGGACAATGTAAGGTTACAGATATTTGTTTCAAATTAGTAAACAAACAAACAGTGTATACACAGGATAATTACAATTGAATTACACTGGGAGTATTTTGAAAGAGATCATAAAATAGTGGGCTCTGTTCAAGAAATATAAAGAAAATCTGGGGAACCAATTAAAAGAAGGAGGAAAAGCCAACAAAAGGGTTCAGTATAGTGACATGAGTAGAATGCATGTTTTACAATGCACTTAGTAGTAAATGTCTTCACTTTTTTTTTTTTTTTTTTTTTTTTTTAAATAACACACAAAAAAACCCTAAAACCACCAACAACCTGTTTTAACATTTGGGAAGGCATAAAGAAGGAACAGAAAGATAGAGGAGATGATGACAAGCTATATATCTCAATGCTTAAATTAAGTGGTGGGGCTAGAAATACAGTACAGTATCACTTGTTGGAAATGTGACAAATGGTGTTCCATTTGCTAAAATCATTTACAACTGGCCATTAATAAAGGGTCTGGGATATGGGATGCCATTTCCTAAAGTTTTAAAATCTAAAGTGATAAAAAGTATCTGGAAAGCTGAGTAAATTTATATTACTTAAGAGCTCTGGTCAAAAAGGAATTCAATTCAAATATATATGGTCTTAAACAGAAAACATGTTATTGAGGATTTGCATTGCTCTCTTTAGGATTGTAAAATCTAATCACAACAGACAATAGTCCAGATATGTTAACGTGAAATTAAAGGAGAAAACCTAATGCAAAGCAGTTACCAAGAAGCATTACCCCCATTATTATAGAATAAGAGAAATTTGTTAAATATCCTCCTACAAAACTTCATGAGATGACATCTCAGGGGAAATCCAGATACCCTTCTCAAAAGAAGAGTTTTGATGTGCAGCTTGTTTACCCAGCTTTTCTCCTCATATGCTTTTCCTCTATCATGTGGAAATTGGAACTGAAGGGGGAATATTTTCATCTTGATGCTTGAGAATATCAGCCACTAGTTTCTTCCTTCCCCTCTCTGTTCTCCTCCATCCAGTGTATCTAGTTTTTTATCCCTTTTAATCTATGTGCTGGTGGTGTTTGGAGGTTCATAGTTATTTCTTATAATACACTGCTACCTCGATATAACGCTATCCTCGGGAGCCAAAAAATTGTACTTCAGTATAGATGAAACCACATTATACCGAAGCCAGACACGATGCGCTGATTCACTGGAGCACGCAGCCACTGCCCCTGGAGTGCTCCTTTACTGTGTTATATCAGAATTCGCCTTAAATGGGACTGTGTTATATCGAGGTAGCAGTGTATATAGGCCGGGATGGTCAAACTGTGGCTCATAAGCCACATACGTCTCTTTTACCATTAAAGGTTGGCTCACAATCCCCCTTGACTCCCCGACTCTCCACCTACCACCCTGGGGGGATGGTGGCGGGGGGATCTTGGGACCTTTGCCTTGCAGTGGGGTGGTGAAGTAGGAGCTTCTGCCCAGTGGGAAGGAGGGTGTCGGGGCTTCAGAAGGAGTAGGACTGAAGCCTCGAGCCCCGGCTCCTGGCAG
Source organism: Dermatemys mawii (assembly GCA_007922305.1). NCBI lineage: Eukaryota > Metazoa > Chordata > Testudines > Dermatemydidae > Dermatemys > Dermatemys mawii. Next base: position 25,682,617 of record ML677352.1, read on the forward strand.
GTGTGCTCTGGCTCTTGAACTTCTGAAGATTGTTGCATGCAGCTTGGAGGGGCAGTAAGTCCCTGATAAAGGCCCTTAAAAAGTACTGGAAATTGTATAGGGGAACCACAATTTCACTTTCTGACATTTTGAGTCTAATTCTCATTTACACTAAGGTTGCAACTACTCTGGCAGAGTAAGAGGACCTTGAGGTAAGTGAGTATAAAATGACAGAGTCCTGTGGCACTTTAAAGACTAACTAAAGTTTTAGAGCATAAGCTTTCGTGGGCTAATACCCACTTCGTCGGATGCATCCATTTTGTGGGTATTAGCCCACAAAAGCTTATGCTCTAAAACTTTAGTTAGTCTTTAAAGTGCCATAGGACTCTCTGTCACTTCTGCAATTCCAGATTAACACAGCTACCCCTCTGATTCTTGAGTATAAAATGTAACATATAGCCACTTTAAGGGATCTTTACACTGCCAGAGTGGTGTAAAGTGACCTTACTGTAAATGAGTAGCAGGCCAAATGTCTCTGGAGCCCAATCATAGGCAAAACTCTCACCTGTTTTAGTAGGAGTTTCTCCTGAGGAAGAACTGGATCCTACAAAGCTATTTTTATATGTAAAAGAAACATATAAGCAAACTAAAATTCACACTGAAGTTAATATTCTCATATTATAACAGGGCTGTCCATACATTGTTAAACCAATACAATTTATTATCCTGTCTTTAGCTATAAAATAACTATAAAAGGGAACAAGTAATATCACAAGCCATTGTACTTAATTCATTATTTTTTCCAAACTAGAATGTGTTGTGGTTTATAAATCACTGTGCTAAACCTTGCTTTGTTTCAAGAAAAAATATTTACAATCTTTGCCCCTCTCCAAGGTATGATCACTTATGGATGACATGCGTTAGTATTCACATTAATCCAGAATGAATCACTTCTGCAGCCACCCTTCTGTTCCACATTTGTGCTGGTAACCTTTCTATTATTATGGTAATTATTAGCAACCGCCTTTAAACAAATGGTAAAAAGCAACATTACCAGACCTTGCCTTAATTTGTTTTCTTTACCTTCATGCACATCTGTACACTGTTTGGTCAGGATGGCATTTGGTTTGATTTTATCAGTCTCAAAGTGAACAGCAAAAGCTAATGCTTTGCCCAAATGCAGACAAAACCGGCATGTAATTACAAGTTGTTTCAATGCATTTATTCTCAACAAGGTAATTTGATACTCCTACTTTTCAAGAATTAAGATGTTACAGATAAATAATGCATTGCTCAAACTTTCAATTTGCTATTCAAAAAGACATAAGTCCTCCCCAAGCTTTTATTTGCCTCTCAGATTTAAATATAATTATGAGTTTGAACTTTTAAAGAAATGTTATTGTAGATAGAACTGTTGTATTGAAAAACTGCAGAGAGGAGCAAGCCACAGACTTCAGGCAGGAGAAGCAGCTGCTGAAGTAACCACGGGCGGGTGTTGCTGCACTCAGAGGGAAGGAGGTAAAATGGGGTACTGCTTGGCCCATCACTTTCCACAGTATGTCTCCTGACCCAGTACTGTACAGCAGAGACCCCACCTTCACATGTTAGGGCATTCTAGGACCCAGACAGTGTGCCTCTTCTCTCTGGCCATGTGGCCTTGAGGGAAAACTGCAGAGAGGAATCCGGCAGAGACTTTTACCAGTAAAAGCAGCTGCAAAGACAGCTAGAACAGGGACCTTTGGGTATTCAGAGAACTGTCTACAGTTCTGACTGGATTTTCTCTGCCCTGTGTGGATTGGCTGTTTGCTCCAACCTTTCCTCCTTCCTCCAGGCTCTTCATCTGAGTTTCATTCCACATCTTATCCTCTTTTCCCCTGCCCTGTCCCTCTTCCCTTCAATGGCTCCTCTCCCTTTAGTTAAAAAGGGCTTCTCTAAATGGAAAGAAAAGTAAAGTAAATAACCCCACCAAAACAACAAAAATCATAACACTAACTTTACATTTTCTGCCATCACATTGCGCTCTCTCTCTGCTTGTGTGTTACACCTTACCCCATTTCTGTCCTGTCTAGCTAGACTATCAGCTCTCCAGGGCAGAGGCAGTCTGCTACTCCGTACTTGTACAGTGTCTAGTACAATGGAGCCTCATTCATGCTGGGCCTTAGGCACAACTGTGATACCCATAATCTGGGGTGAGAGCCAAACCCCACATCCCTGGCCCCATTCCAGAGCCTGCACCCCTAGCTGGAGCTCTTATCCCCTCTCATATCCCAACCCACTGCCTCAGCCTGCAGCCTCCTTCCGCACGCTAAACTCCTCATTTCTGGCTCCATCCCAGAGCCTGCACCCCCAGCCACAGCTTTTACCCCCCTGCCGCACCCCAGTCCCCTGAGCCAAACCAGTGAAAATGAGCGAGTGAGGGAGGGTGGGGAGAGTGAATGACAGAGGGAGGGGGGATGGAGCCTAAGAAAAGGGGCAGGGAATGCGGTGGGCTTGGAAGAGGGACGGGACAAAGATGTTTGGTTCTGTGTGAGTAGAAAGTTAGAAACCCTACCTGGGCTTCACATTCTAAATGTCTACCAAGGAAGGGGCATAGTTAAGTCAGAAAAACAGAAAAGGGTTTAAACCAAAAGTCCAAAACATCTTTCCCTTCCAAACTATTCTCTGTCACTGTTCACAATGCTGACATCCTCTTTGTCACTCAGGCCTCTAACCTATGGAGCCTTTTTGACTCTTCCATCTCTTGCTTCTCAGATCCAAGATAGGCCTAAATTCTGCTGCTTTCTCCAGAGAGAAGAGGTGTCCTTTCCTTTCCACCTCTATACCTAAAACTCTTGTTCAAGATCTTGTCCTGTCTTGATTACTGTGACCTCCTCCTCTGTAGCCTCCCTCTCTAACCCATGTTAATGTCACTCATTCAATGAAATAGGCAGCTGATAAATCCATTCTTCTCATGTTTCTCCCTCCTGTCATTCTGACCATGTGATGCCCCATATCCATCCCTCTTTGGACCTCTGCACTGTCTTTCCTCTAGACTATTGTACCAAGTTCCAACCTCTTGTCCTTGCTTTCAAGGTTCTCCATGACTCTGACTTTCCCTACTTATCTATTCTATGCCCTTTTCAATTCAGGCTCCTCCATTCCATTCCAGCCTGCTTCTCCAACAGAAGTCTTCACACCCCTCTTCCAAGTTGTCCCCTAATTAAGCTAATTCAAGGACACTGGCTTCTTCTAATTCAAATATCTTATGAAGAGCCACTTCTACTATGATTCTTCCATGTACCTATAATGGCACAACAATAATTGTGTCATTAAACTCTGTATGAGCAGGATATGGCCAATTATCACCTGGTCAATACTATTTGTTTGTTATTCCCTGTTACCTCTTACCTGGCTCTGTTTATTTTGTCTCTTTGGGGCAAGGTCCTTCTATGTTTAAAAAACATAATAATATTATGAGCACAATCAGACACAAATAATAAATCATCATTGTAACTCATAATAAAAGGAGGGTATACACTAATGCCTAAATTAATCCCTGCTTTTGACTTCCCTCTGTTGACTTCAATCAACCAGGGATGCGTTTGGTCTTCAGTGCTGGCAGTATATAGTAAAAGGAGATTATGCTACAACCATGAGCTGAAATATGGATGGGAAATAGATCAGAAAATCAACTGAGGAAGATGTAAAACTGGATGTCACCTGTATAGACTCAAACTAGCAATAAGGCATTCAAAAAAATCCAACCAACCAACCCACTCAAGGGCAAATGAAAAAGAGAAAAGGGCCTAGGGTAGAATTTCAGTGCATTTAATTAAAGGAAGGAGAAGAGAATGCCTAGTCTCTATCCAAAGTTATAAAAGATGCTGTTAAAAATGTAGGATTAAAACTAGGGTAAAAGTATCCTCAAGATACACCTTCCTGTTGGAAAGATTCATTTATTAGTTTTATTAAAACACATTAATATTAACTCAGTACCGTGTGCATTAAAATGTCATGTGTAGATGTTTTTTAAAATAATTTTTAATGTTAAATAATGCAAGTAGATACAATTTTACATGGCATTGTGACATAAAACCCCAGAATTTAAAATGGAAGATATGATTATTTTCAAATATATGGAAATATACCAGTCTCATAGAAGGACCTTCAAAGGTCATTGAGTCCAGTCCCCTGTTTTCACTAGCAGGCCCAGGAACTGTCCCCTAACAGATTTTTTTGCCCCAGATCCCTAAATGGCCCTCTCAAGGATTGAGCGCACAACCCTGGGCTTAGCAGGCCAATGCTCAAACCACTGAGCTATCCCTCCCCCCAAAATCTAAAGAATTTTTTTTTTCAGAAAAGGTTTTCCTTGAGGAAAACAAAGTCCAAATCAGTTTACTAACAGAGATATTAGCTCTAATAGGAGGGAAATAAAGTAACATTGTTTCAAAAGAGCATGGCAGAAATTCACCTTGCAATAAAGTAGAATAAGCAGAGTAAGGGTCACGCCTGATATAAAACTATGTGCTAAATCCTCAGGATGGCTAACATTGAAGTATAGGAGGCAGTAGCCCCAGTGGGATTATTTTCAAGAATCTCAAAGAAGCCTCCATCTTATTTTAATGGGCATAGGTTTCCCCTTTTTTATAAATGCTTACTTTATACAGGATGAGATAATTCAACATTTCCATTTTGCAGATGTCATAAATTTTGGTGATGTCTAATAGAAAGAGTATCAGAATTTTTGTGTATTTGAGAACTTTAGGATTTTAGATGACACTAATTTGTAGTGTAAAGAGTATTTAAGGCAGTCTGGGTAGTGCAAACTTTTAGATAAGATTTGATCAATGAATTTGTTTCACAATTTTATAGTGAATTAAAAAGAAAATTTATATTATCTGCTATTGAAAGATAATAAGATCATGATCCCATTCAGAACATTTTTCTTGTGTTATAATTACTTTTTGTACAAGGTTTCCTGGCTGCTGGGTCTCATTTCCAAGTGTGACGAGTATTGAGTTATTGATGAGGAGACAACAGGGCTGAAAGATGATGGTGATATTTATCAGAACATGAAACCAAGGACATAGAATAACAAGCTTCTAAATAGCATGATTCTATTTAGAACCATGTTAGGTTAGAACACAGGTATGCTTGTTACATCTTAAGATAGAGTGGCTATAAATATATACAAGGAAATATTTGGTTTCCAGTTTTCTGAAACAATCCATTTATGTTCAGCAGTATTCATGATCTTATAAAGAAACCAATGGCAAGGTTGGAAATGAAAACAAAATATTTTAGATTTTTAAGTGAACTATCTATTTCATCATAAAGATATATAGAGAGATTTTTTTTTCCTTGGCTTTTCAGAAAAAAAAAAACCCCAAGGAAAACCAAGTCCAAATCAGTTTACTAACAACAGAGATATTAGACCTAATAGGAAGGAAATAAAGTAATATTGTTTCAAAAGAGCATCACAGAAATTTAACTTGCAATAAAGTAGAATAAGCAGAGTAAGGGTCACGGCTGACTATGTGCTAAATCCGGCTGGATCCTAAATCCTCAGGATGGCTGACATTGAAGTATAGTATGCATTAGCCCCAGTGGGAGCTGTAAACTTCTTGAACACTGATCTAACTTAATAGTTGGCTTCTTATATAAGTCATGGAGGGAAGATCTTTCTCTGTCCCCCTCCCACAAACATCCTGACATACATCCCTCATCCTTCTTTTCCTTCTGCAGGGTGGGGAAGTTGAAGCAACCTCAGGGCTCTTCCTTGATTTTTACTTACATTTTCTAAACTATAATCAATTGGGTTAAGAGTAGTCCCTGGACACTCAACAACAGACTTAAGAGTGGCAATTTTTCCAAAAAAACAAAAAAAAACAAAAAAAAACAAACCCACCTTCAAAAAACAGACTCCAATGAGAAACTGCAGAACTGGAATTAATTTGCTAGCTGGACACCATCAGATTAGGCCCAAAGACTGCGAGTGGATGAGTTACTACAAAAACTAATTTTCCCTCTGTTGATACTCACACCTTCTTGTCAACTGTTTGAAAATGGGCCACCTTGATTACACTGAACTCATCAGCACTCCCTTCTTGTCAACTGTTGAGAATAACCCACTTCCACCTTAATTTAATTGGCTCGTTAGCACTGACCCCCCCCCTCATTTAGTAAGGCAAATCCCATCTTTTGATATGCCGTGTATTTATACTTCTCTACTGTATTTTCCACTCCATGCATCTGATGAAGTGGGTTTTAGCCCACGAAAGCTTATACCCTAATAAATTCGCTAGTCTCTAAGGTGCTACAAGGATTCCTTGTTGTTTTAAACAGTCGGATGATTGGCTGAACATTCTACCTGCTCTGTTCAGAAAAGTGGTGTATCCCTCAACAGTTGTCTGTCACCTTGTGGGAACTGCAGAGGGGACTTAAATACTTTGAAAGTACATCTTCCTTCTTTGATCTGTTCGGGCTCTACCAAAACTGCTCTTCCAGAAATATTTCAGATTCGTCATGTGCATGTGTGACATGGAATTAACACACATTAATTGTACATCAATTATCAGCAAACAATTCTTTAACAATAAGGAGCCAGACCCTCAGCTGATGTGATCTGGGTAGATTATTTACACCCACTAAGAGTCTGGCCTACTATTTGTTCATCATTGTTGATATTTTATGTCTGCTTATTTAACTGAATATTACAGCAGAAAACTGGTTTGGCTGCAAACATGCACAGCAATGCCTGAGAAAAGGCACTCACAGAAGCAGTGGTCATCTATAGATTAGGTAGATTTAGTAGATGCAAACCCATTTCTCTATTTTTTGTGCAGAAGGAAGTATTGCATGAGGTGTTATCTACTGACTGGAACTGCATTGATTCACAAACTGCTCTCTGCACTGCCATGACCTGTCACTGGTTAATCATAACTTCAGCATATTCCCTTGGGATTCACAGGAGTTTGTACGTTAGCTTCTGAGTGCACAGAAACTTCTAAAACTCAATTCTTCATTTTTTTCCTATGCAATGAAGGGTTTTCTATTTTAACTGCACCAAACTCTTTCAACAGATCAGCTCTGGGTACAGCCACACAGTCAGAAAAAGCCCACAGACCTCAGTAGATGCTCTGAAACAACAACAACAACAACAACGTACACCCCAGTCTAGCAGTGGCTCCACAGCATATACAGGGCTGGGGTCCTGGCTTTGCTCCCTAACTAGGAGACTAAGGTGGAGGGGACCTTGAATAGTACAACTTGGAATTTTGCCTTGCTGTGTCAGATGCCCTGGAATAGAAGTAAAAGACTCCATCTTAATTCCTTCCCCACAGAAAGGAATTTGGCATTGCTATTATATGTTTACTGCTTTGTTTGTAAATTGAACAGTCATTTACAATGCCTCCCCACTCTGCCACCAATGTAGTCCTGAGCTTTGTGTGAAACTGAAATTACACCAGGGATACTGATGATGCTCATCAATGCTGTAGTAGGATTATATTCACTTCTATGGCTCTGGTTAATAGAGAGAGCTAAATAATTCACGTGATTTCTTTTAGTATATTTACTGCACCAAGATCTTTTCCCCTTTCTGACATGGTTGGTGCCATAAACAGGATTTCCTAGTCTCCTAGGCTTTCATCTCAAAAGCTGCTTCTTTAAATATTATACCTATAAATGTTGAGAAAGAAAAACTCATAGTGTCCAAGCATAAATTATAAATTAAGCTGACAAAGTACAGGTAGTAGCCAAGTGTTACACAAAGTAAAAGCAAAGCTGTTAAGGATCCTAGCCAGACACTTGTGTTGTGACAGCCCAACTAGGGTAACAAGGAGCAAAAAAACACAGGATGCTTCTTGTTTATTTTTAAAGTTTTTCCCCCTTAAGGTTTTATCTGTGGAATCCCCATAAGGCAGCAAGCCATAATTCCTGCATTTTCTAATGTTTACTTTTGCCCAACCCTTCTAACATTTGTGCATCACATTAATACATTTGCAGTTATTTGAACAGAATTATTTGAACAGTTTTGACTTCTGAGCAATAATTGAAATAACCAAATTTTACGTAGTACCCAGCTGTCTCCCAAGTATTTTAAAACCTCAAGAATTATGGGGGATGCACCAAACTACAAAGGAATTGTAAAGAAATGATTTCATCTGTATATGATTTTAATCAAGCTTGGCTTGCTGTTAAAAGGCTTTTTTAATGAAGGCTGTTTTTCCCCTATGAGAGTCTAGACTACGTAGTTCAATATCAGCCAACCAAGGCTTATTGCCGTAACAATAGCTAGAGGGTTTACCACAAAAATATGCTTTCATTTCAGTCTGTTTCTGATCACATATTTGGCAAATGACAGCCAAATAACTTGAATAAAATAAAGTGACAGTTAGTGTGAAGAAAAGTCTGTTGGCAAGAATATAAATTAAATGAAGTAAAATATTTTTGGATTTGATTTATATGATGTTTTAATCCATACTTTGAATTAAAATAAATTACTTCATCTGGGATTTCTTTTCCAGTGTTACACCAAAAACAGCAACACTTCAACAGCAGAAATAGCAAATGGCAAAGACAAACTCTTTGCTGGTCAGCTGTAAATTGAATAGATGTATGATGGCTTCAGTACCTATCATACAGATACAGGGAAGAATGAAACATTACAACGTACTCTGGAAACAAGAAATACTGTGCATATATCAGTCCATTCTCAACTGAATCCAACTTTTGCAATTTCAGTTTCCAGCAAATATTTACACACACGCATAACTTGATTCAGAGTCATGACTCACGTGAGTACAGTTATATGTGTGCATGTGTTTGAAGGATTGGTGTCTTATAGTCCAGTTCTGCAAATTCTCACACTTTGTTTCTTTGTAGTTAATGGGACTATTTAGTATGAGTAGGAACTACTGACTTGAGTAAAGGTTTGCAGGTTGGGGCCTTCATCCTTTCTATTGCCGACTGTACTTGACTGAAGTTTATAAGACAGTCCATTTCAACACATTTTGTTTAGTTAAACTGAAGTAGTTCATTTTTAAAGAAAAAAAGTTCTATTGCCAAAAACTATAAACAAGACTAACTTTGACTAATATAAATATTTGAAAACCAGAACTTTTTGTTACATATTATAGAAACAATCCCGATATAGCTGATGGGAAGAAGTGCTTTTATGGAATAGATGAATCAAATGAAATATAGCAGAAGAGCATGAATGTTAAATAAACATGAGAGAGTTTGTCTTATAACAGAGCAGCATGTTTGGATCAATTGTAGATATTCTCTGCTTTTAACAGCTTGAATGGAAATTCTTTACATTTCCACTTCCGTAGCACATTATTTAAACCTTAAGCCTCTGTAATTAAAAGGAATCATTAAATTTATTCCTATTGCCTCCTTTAAGGTTTATTTGCTAATAAGCAATTGGACAAGGGATGTGTGAAATGAATAGTCGAAGAAAAATTGACAGCAAAAGAGAGGTCTGGAAGGTGAAGTTGGTTTATTAGGCACCGTTTGTCATGAATGGGTCTACTGCATGTACAAAAGCAAATCCCACTACCTTAGAAGATTAATTCTGAAGGAGGCACTCTTGGGTCAAAGTATACATAAGCGTGTGCCTAATCTCAGAGAAATCAGGCTATTTTCTCACAGCAATTAAGCAGAGGTCTAGGGTTTCACCCACAGTGTATTTAAACACAGGATACAATTAAACCCAAAAGTATTAATATCTTTGCTGTGCAAAATTGCCCAGGAAATAGATTTTGCCTTCTTTCAAATGGAAAGCAAGACAAATTAAGGAGAATGACTTTATTTAGACAAAATTATCTTGAAACAAGTGTATGTGTAAGTTTCTAACTATCAATTCCTTATGTACACAGGAGTTTTTCCTATTTTTACCTGCACATCTTACACAGAAAAAAGCATAATGTTCAGTTTACATAAGTGATTGATAACTTAATTGTTCAGTTAAATTTTTAAACAGTTCTATAAAATAAATAAATTCAACAAAAGCACTATTAACGTCCAATATTACTAACAAAAATTATGTTACATAGCCTTGTTATCTATTAGACCAGAGAAATGAGTAACTGTAACATCTTATTAAGTGATGAATAGTTTAGAAAGATCATTCCTCCATAGGTGTAAAGATTTTAGTTACATAAGCAGAAAGAAAGCTTGGTCTTGAAGAACATTAATGCCTATTTGAAACAGCACTCAGAGAAGATGGGATAAAAAAAATTAGCTTCACAACATGTTATTTGTTACAAAATGTACCCCACTGGGCAAGAATCTACATAATCCATGTATTTTGTCAGATAAACTATTACTTTTTCAAACCTCTAAGAACCCTTTGTGAGCTGGTGCACTGTCACGTTTATCACCTCTCTTTTGGCTATATAGCAGATCTATTATCCACTTCACCATTAACCCACTAAAACAAATCAATTTTTTTTCATTTATATGGATAGGAAATGCCAATCAGGATAGCTCTTTGTACACAAAACAATACCCATAAACAGTAAAAAAAAAAATCAGGCAACCTGTATGTTCAGTCTTAAAAAATGCTACAGCTCTACCATCAACGCAAAACATAGAACAGATATTAAATATATTGAATGAGAAAGCATCGGTGCTTTAATACATCACTGAAAAACTGTTAATAGCTTGAGCTTTCAATCTGATGAAATCCTGCATATGATAGTAGATATTCTGAATTTTGTAAGCAATGTACAGAAGCAGTTTTGTTTTTTTAAATCACCAATGATTTACTTCTCACTGACACTGTTGGCCAGTTAGACTCTGTTTTAACCTTTAAAAATGCAGCATTTCCCAAAACAAGTTACTTATTAAATAAATGTTCTTTGAGTGCAAATGACCTTTTAAATGATTATTTCTCAGCACTTGCAACAAAGAGAATTTCACCTATCACCTTTAGGTTTTTGATGCGCTGCAGTGAGTGAATCCCTAACCTTTTCACAACATGTAACATGCTGCAGAACACAAAATTACTTGCTAACTTTAATTAAATCCCTTCAGAAAAGTCTTGCTGACCTCCCTGGGAAAAAAAAAAAAAAATCTTACAAAATGGAGAACACCTCCCTCACCTCAAACCACCATATCCCTCATCTGCACTTGATAGCTGTAAATCAATCTGCAACTGTTTCACAAAATTATGTTCTAATGTACCATTGCTATTGCTATTTCACAGTAATGTTTTTACATAAATTCCAACCCTCCCAAAATATATACTTTTAATTAAAAAACACAAAATCTATTTCTTTCCTGGCACTCAGTAAGGGCCTGATCCAAAATTCATTGAAGTCAACTGGACTCTTGGGAATAGGTCTTAAAATAGCAGTCACATGGAGCCTTCTAAGTCTTTCCAGACCACTGTACCCCTTTCAGGAGTCTGATTTGTCTTGCATACCCCCAAGTTTCACCTCACTTAAAAACTACTTGCTTACAAAATCAGACAGAAAAATACAAGTGTCTCAGTATATTATTACGGAAAGGTTGCATACTTTCTTATTTTTACCATATAATTATAAAATAAATCAATGGACATAGAAATATTGTACTTATATTTCAGTGTTTATACTGCTCTATATACTATACATGTCATTATCTGTATGAAATTTTAATTTGTATGATTTCGGTAATGATTTTAATGTAGCCTGTTGTAAAAGTAGACAATTATCTAGATTAGGTCATGTACCTCCTGAAAGACCGCTGTGTACCCCAGGGATATGTGTTCCCCTGGTTGAGAACCACTGACTCTAAGCTATGAGCTGCCTGAAAAACATTTCAGGAAAACACCAAGTTAGAGACAAAAATCATCCTATTCTCTATACCATCGAGGGGGGAAAAAATACATTTGTGAAATTATCTTACCTTGTAGAACACCACAAATGAAGTTAAAAAAAGAAAAAAAGAAAAATCACCTCATAATCAAACTGCAAAGACTATCAAGGAACAGCAGGCCAAAATACCATTGGAGAATAAATGGATGTAGCTCCCTCCACAGAAATTAATGGAGCAATGACCTCTTTTCCCATAACATAGTGGCAATGTTAATTTTAAACTTGATTGATAATTTATGTTAGGAATCAAGTCAAACATAACATTTTCATGCTTTCCTCAGAGTTCTTTACTAAATTAAAAAGGTACCCAAGTATTTGCCAATACTATTTGCCTGATCCTGAACTATTACAACTTACAGCCAATATATACAAAACACACACACACACACACACACACACACACACACGAAGCACAGGATAGATTTTATATACTGGCTTGTTACAGTTCACATGCATGCTAAATCCATCAGATTACTCAACTTTGATGTCTTTCTCTAAAATATTCAGGAACTCCACCGTACTTCTAACACTAAAATGTTCATTATGAATTACATGTTTCTATAACAGAAGGGAAATAAGTCTTAATGTTTAGGTAATGCTTTTCATATCTAGGTAAGGAAAATTGGGTTCTAAATGACTTAGACAACATGATCATTTTAATATTAAAGTTTTTTTTTCCTCCTGACTTGAGTAAAGTAATACTGTTTTAAAAATGTATATTAAAGAGAGAATTGGAATGAGGCTTATTTACTTGAAATGAAAGGTAATGGAGTCTGGGAAACATGCCATACAATTAAAAAGAACTTGTTAATGAAAAGAAACTTACAGGTTTTTGGATATTTTTTTATGTTGAATTAATAAGATGGTGTTGAAATTCTGCAATAGACGCAATCCTCCAGATGTAAAATAAAAATTAGTGTTCTGTTATAAGCTGGAGCCCTAGAATAAGCAAAGAAGCAACAGAAAGAGGTAAGGAATATGGACCTTCTTCTGGGTTGTTCAAGATAAAGGAGACCAGTTATCTGATTGGTATGTAATTACAAAGTTAAATAAACAGCAATAAGGGCAAACTGATTTACTGTCAAGTCTACATGCCATCTTTGCCGGTTCATTATGTATATTGGTGACAAATAGTACAGAAGAGACAACAATCAAGTAACTTCCAACAACTTATATACAACTATTTACATTTCAGCAAATGAATATTTATAAATAGGCAGCTTTCCCTTCACAAACACTACTCAAACAGCTCCCATTCATTATTGTATCTAGAAAGTACAAACACTAATTCTGAGTCAGTGACAGTCTGTTGAAACCTGCCCTTAAACAAGGCCTACTATACTAATGTAAAACCCTCAGCAAAACCTGCTTTTGCTTCCAGATGTCCAACCCTTTATATCCCCAATTCACAGGAGTACAGCTTCAGTATTATATCTGTCCTTGAATCTGGCATGCCCCAGTGAAACAGTTGGCAGATTATTTTGCACTTTATCAATACAGAGTTAACCAGCATTTGCTTTCCACTGTGAGGTTACTGAACCCAGCTTGTCTGGGTGCACAGACAGCACTTTGGCCACAGATGTGACTGGTTAACTGTACAAGCAAGGAGGATAAATCCACACAACAATACTTCATTCACCAAGGAAATCTGCAGTGGATTACAGCTTCTCTATGGTTACGTCTGTTCTTAATTTACTGCTTTTATTCAGTTTTCAACCATAAATGAGCCCCTTATGAGGCATTCACTATGCAGAATTGACAACTCTTTATATCTGCTCGAAAAATATTTTTGGATAATAATTTATGGTTACGAAATACTTTAAGCAGTTTGAATAGTTACATTATATTCCTTCCCTACTTAATGATGCAGTATCCCCTGTACAAATAGAATCCTGGGCAATCTGGGGATTTCACATGTTTAGAACAAACAGCAGCTTGGTCATACAGAAATGTAAATTTTAAAACTGCTTATTTCATGGGAATGGCATTGTGATTTTTAAAAAAGCTCTTATACTGCATCTCAGGAGAAAATCCTAGGCCAGAATTGGGACTAAGGGCCCTGTAGAAAGGAATATAAAAAAGGTATTTTGGCAGGCATATTTTGTTTATGGGCTTTTTTGTTTGTTTGTTTAACTTCATGATAGATGTAGATGCTAAACACCATTCAATAAGGGAAATCTGAAGATTTCTGAGAGCACATAAAGGCACGGGGGAGGGTTACCACATTTTTTATGTACGAAACCGAAATGTAAGCATGGGTATTTTAATCTTTTTCACCATCAAAGGTTCTCTCTCAATTTGTATGCCGAATTAATGTGCTATCTGCTTCGTAAGAGCCATCTAATGGGACTGATTAGCATTGGACATGAAGTGGCATTCAAGGAAGACGATGCCAGTAAACAGAGCGGCCTTAGAAACCAGTGACATGCCATAAAGCTTCACATTCAAAAATATGTTTTCCCCCATGCAGATATTCCTTCCCACCACCCCGCCCCACTCCGCCATCAGCAGCTCAGACATATGTCCTTAGAGGAATGTCATCCATCCATGCTGTAAGTGGCAATAGAGCAGGGAACCCATGTCAGTGATATGGAACACTTATTAATTGAGACAATAGCAATGAGACTGTAAAAAACCTTCCAAGATGACAAAGTCCCCTTTGCATTATTTTAGATTAATTTAAAGTGTTGGCACACAAAGCTTTACAACTTTATTCTTGGCAGAATATGAGCACTTTCAGACTCATTGATACTCAGGGATTCTTCACTATTACAGAGTGAACTCCCTATAGATGAACAAAAGAAAACATTTGAATGAGGTACTTGCAGTGTTTTCCTCATTAGCGGCTACAGTGTCTTGATCAGGGAATGAGTGCTTAGGGAAAAGCGTTCTTGGCATTAAGAAGAAAGGACATTGCTTTTACAGGCAGGAACACTTTATGATTTTCTGAAACATCCTATCACAGCACCATATGTAATTCAAATAAAAAAATACAACTGAAAACAAAATTAAGTATCAGGGTACTTGAAAAATATGGGCATATGGATTTAAATACAGTAGAAAAATATTGAACTGATTTTAGCTTGGTTACTTTAAACATTACCCTGTTTTATGGATTCCAGTTCTTCCTTTGTTTGCAATTTAATTGTGACTGGTTTTGATTTCTTTATAAAAATGGAAATTGCATTGTTATTATACTGTGTATCTTCATTCCTGTTTAGTGGAGGCAGTTTGCATGCTAGGGACATTTCCTGCATTTGTCTAAGATTCTGCTGGAGTTACTGGATAAAATACTGGAACTAAGTTCTGCAATAAGACCCTAAGACCTTGTGAGTGCATAATTCCCGGCTCTGTGCATTGACTGGAGAGAAAAGAGGGGAAAGAGAGAGAGAGAAGAGGGGGGAGTGGGAGAGTGAGAGTGAGTGTCTACACAGCACACAGGGTGTACCATCCTAATCTCCTTTGATCTGTATGCATGCATCCCGCTAACGTAAATAGGAGTTATGGCTCAGGACTGAAAGATTAACTTCAAAACAGAAAAGTCACACAGGAAACCCCATGACAACAATAACTGAAACTCAACCCCACCGCAAAATACTAAGTCTTAACAAACAGGCTTGGCACAGGGAGGCTTTGTGGGTGGCAGAATCCCCATATATTTATTCATGACAGTTTCTGAAGCCTCAGGCAACAGAAGCTTCTGTAGGCCTATCTACCACTGCCCTATACATGGAAAGTCAAGTGAAGTGGTCTGTGGATCCAGACAGTCATAGATCAACCTGCCTCACCCCTTCTCAAGCCTGCTACTCCATAGTGATGGGAAAGGAGCTCCAATGGAACTGGGCTCTGTACATAGAGAGTTGATATCTACTGAGGAGGCTTTAAAAATCTGTATCAGTTCCACTGCATGGTAAGCCCTCCTGAGCCCCAAGGGGCAGTACCATGGTGTCTTGGGCCTCCGCAGCCACAGATATCTAAGTAATTCAGGAGAGAAATAATGAGGCAGCCATGTTTTCCTAGCACCATGCAGCTAGTCTCTTTCACCGCATCTGAGTCAGTGATGTTGTCCATTTGTTCTACATTGCAGTCGGGGGCTGGAAGGGATGATGTCAGGAGAGGAAGTGCCTTCTCGACATTCCAGTGGGGCGCTCCTTCTCAGCCCACTGACAGTCTCAAGAGTGACTGGCCTGGACTGCCAAAGACAGGCTTGTGGATGATAACTCCAAAACAATGGTCATTTGAGAAGTGGAGTTCAGGCCCCATCTGGCCAAAGACTACCCCTTCACAGAAGCCAGGGGAGTCAATGGTCAGTAAAGTACCTCCCAGCTCCCCACAACTGCCCCCCAGACTAGCAGAATCAGTTCAGGGGCTATGAGGCGGCAAAAGACTAAGCAGCATTATTATGCTGCATACTAAAGGGCTATGATTTGGCCCTAGTCGCGCAGTCTAATTTCATGAACAATAAACCATATCAGTTGTCTGTATTTTTCTGCCATAAATAAAATGAGCCACAGAGTAATATACTGCTACAGGTCTAAATTAAACTGACAGCAGCAAGGACATTGTAAGCTTAGACTGCAGCTCCACTGTGCATTCACCTTCCTATACTAGTACTTAAGCACTGCCATTGAGGATGATCAGTATCAAGACACCTGACCCAGCTGGCTGATCAAGTGCAATCTATCTGACCCATCTGACACCTGAGCCAGCCAGCATTCTTACATAATTAATATCACACACCAGTCCTCCACACTACACTATATGGTGTATATGAAGAAGTGCAAGTTGGAGGATCATTTAACACTGAATTTTTTCAATACATCACAATTACAGAATCACCCTTGCTGAATAGCTTCTTTTTACTGAGCTGTTGGGAATTTTCACAGTATCTCAGTAGTTAACAAATTACATCATTTCTTATCTGAGATGGAGAGGTCTAAGAGTTGCACATGGGAACTACAGGGTAAAACATATACAGACATTATTAGGTTAAAACCACTTAAAAAGAGACACCAAAAAAAGTTAAGCATTTAATCTACTCAAGAGTTGTCCTGTTAAAAAAGATATATTGAGGTAAGAGTTAAGTCCACAACTTTATGGATCAAATACTGCAAACGGTATTCCTATGGGCTGTCCCGTTAAAGTCAGCTGGAGAGGATTTCCATACTGGGGCTGCAGAGTTGGTTGATATCAACTTGCAGGCTCCAATATTGAAAAACAGAGTTGTCTCTGTGTTTTAGTTTTGCTTGCAATGACATGTGCAACAAGCTGGAGATTTTTTTTCCCTAAACATTATGTAGCACTAATAGCAAAGATAGAATGAAACAACTATTAGACTGTAACGTATGCCCTCTCGGGCACTTGGATACTCTAACAGTTGAGACCAGGCCTTCCCTCCACCAAAACAAAGTTATTCTAATGCCACTTTACCTAACTATGAGATCTTTGTAAAGGGGGTTCCTTGGGTTGGGATACAGATGCCATGGCAGCTTCTATGCCACTCTCAGCAACTGGCAAGGCCAGAGGAAAGGGTGACCGCACCGTGGCAATCCCTGATTGCTGTAATGGCTCTGTAATGGCTCTTTGTTCACTAATGTTCACTAATAAACACTTTAGATATTGGATGCTAAAATGCCATTGCAATAAAACTCCTCCACCCTGGTGTTTCAGCAATGGATCCCCACCAGGAGCAGACCCAATGGGGATAGGCTAGATGGATTGATAGGTGAACCCCTCCTGGATGGTACACACACTATACACATGCACTGATGGGTAGGTGAAACTTCAATGACAGAGGACAGCCAACATGACCATTCTGGCTAGTGTCACAGAAAAATTCTGCTGTCCTTCTCTGGCTCCCTTATAACATTGGAATAATTGCTTAGTCCTGACTGGCACCCACACTCTTCATACCTTCTGTCTATTGGTAAATAAAGGGGGCTCTGGAATGTTGCATGCAATTTATTTCAACTTGTGTCTGGGAGATGTTGTTCAGATGAGGCACACAGGGCTGTGACAGATGGCAGGGTCAGGATCTGCACAACTGCTCTAGAGGGGTATAATCACTCTGACTTTTCAGGAAGCGGTGCTTTATTTTCTCTGAGCTTCAACACTGGAAGAAAAAAATAGGCAGATGTGGCCATCAGCAGTTTTCTCCCCCAGTGTGAACTGCAGAACATTTCCCAAGGCCTGAGGTTCTGGAATGAACTCTTATGGCTTTCCGTCCTATCCTATTTTGAGATCCACAGATATAAAATGAGATTTTTTTTTCTAGGTTACTTATTGTGAATATTATCTGAACTTGACATTATCTGGGTACAAGGAACCGGGCAGGAATTTCTTTAAAATGTGCTACCTTCTTAGATTTTTAGTACAATTTCCTGGCAAGTGCAAACACCTTGAGAAAAGACTTTGAGTAATGTTCAGAAATGCACCTAAGTCCCATTTTGAAAATTGACTTAGGGACTCCTAAGGGCCAGATTTTCAAAGGATTTTCAGCATCTAATGATATAAATAGGCAGTTAATGTGATATACAAAACTACCTAAGTAAATTACGTGCCTAACTCCCATTGAAATCAATGTTTAGGCACCTTTGAAAATCTGGCCCCAATTCACTTTTGAAAATGAGAGTTAAAAAGGCACCTAAGTGACAGAGATATTTTTTAAAATGTCACTCCTTTATGGCTATATTTCTGTACTTTGCTCATGGTGATCAATAGAACTCAGCAGAGCAAAGAGCAAAAAGTGGGGAAAAAATGAAGTTAAATGAACTACTTCAGACTTAAACATAAAAAAGTATAAGTTGACTTCAGTCAAAATTTAGCTTGCAGTTGTGGACTGGGGCCAATTCTCAATTTAGCCAAGCCCCAAACCATTTCTAATGGAAATGTCTGATTCTTCCCCCAGAACTCTAAAAGCATTATTAGGTGCTGCTACTATAATTAATAGACAGTAATTTATGGAGTTCCTACTTCCATTTTAGAAACATGCAAAACTAATCTCTCAAAAATAAATGCAAAGTAACAACTGAAAAGTGACCTTTAACCTTTTGATGAATTTAAATAAAACATGTGTATTGGATCTGTACATTAATAGAGCAAGTTAATCTCAGCAGAATATTTTATATTCATCTGTGGTTCATCAGGCAGGTTCATGACCTTTCAGAACAGAGGGAGCTGCTGCACTTCTGTAAAGTCGCATACGGGAGGATGGTAAATATTATTCTCTCATTAGAAAATGATACTAGAATTGTTACAGAGAAATACCTAATTGCAGAGGTTTCAGTTCAAGAATTAAAACATACACAGCAGGAGAAACTGCAAAGAGTGGGACATACTTTATTCCTAGTAATAACCATGTAAAATCAGAGCAGGTTCTAGGACTTTGGTGGTGTTATTCCACAATTATACCAGCTTAAGCACCTGCCTAACTTTAACCATGGAGTAGACCATTCACTTTAGCACCTTGTGGAATTGGAATTTGGTTCCATGATCTTGTTCCTTTCGACAGCGTAGGGAGAATGTATCCAAATGAACTTTTAAAAAAATATTAGCAGTGAAAGTGACCAACCCTCTCCTTCCGTACACTTTTGAGTTAGCCATGTTGACATTTAAATTATCATTTAGGTTTCAAAGCTTCAAAGGTTCCATTGAAATGAATAACACTTTTCCCAATTTTCAGCCCTGTTGTTTCAGGCTGTCTTCAGACTCAAGCAAATGGCAAAGTATTTTGATTTACACTTAACTCATACACTGGACTAAGGTTTGTTTGTTTATTTTGAAATCAAAGCTTACAATTTGGCTCCCATCTTGTGCTCCATCAGGAAAAAAATAAGGGCTTGCCAAGCTGCTGGGAGCCAACCCAGTTGGAGCCTTGGTTGTATGTATGACCTACAATAGTCTTAAAAATCATTGAAATTCCCCTTTGGGTTGCTTTTTAAATGCCACATACAAAATAAACATAAATCCAGCTAACTGAACATGATGCCATACCTTATTCTGCATCATGAGAAAGTCCTTTACTTCATTTTCCATATACCCTTTACACTGTAGTAAATTGCAGTGAGATTTAAATGCTGTAATATCATCAAAGTTACCACCTTTCACATGGAGCATTATAGCCTAATATCAATAACTATGATGACAACAGGCAAAAAAAGGTGGTACAACAAATTCAGCTTCCCGGAGGGCCAATTCACAGCCATCTTTCGAACCAAATTATCCCAAGAAGACTCCTGGTGAAATCCTGGTCCCAATGATGTAAATGAGAGTTTCCCCCACAGACTTCAAGGGGGCCAGGATTTCACCCTCTTGCTTTAATGAGGGGGGGACGGGGACACTTTCAGCCCATGTTAATTTTCTCAACTATCTGGTGATGAAATAGTTTTCATTTTAGCTTACACTGCTCTACAGCCAAAATGCTTCTGAAATAAATGTAGTCAAACTTTACTAATTCTGGGTCACTGAGAACAAAAATGATGCTTAAAATTGTTGATTGGCTCTAGTTTTCAAGATATGCTATTGGGTCAGTATATACGACCCTTGACATGGGAATGGTGGAAGATAAGTGAGTTATAAAGGGAAGGGATCTCAATTTAAACCAGAAATGACTAAAATACATCTTTGACTGGATCTATGAATAAATCTATGACTGGGTTTGGACAGTACTTGCTTTTTAGGCAAAACAATGAATGATGCAATCTGAAGCTGGTATCGCGTCATACATGATATGAATTGCATCATGTTATTCCTAGAAGCCATGGATGATGCAATCATAACGAACCTTACATCACTCTGCTGAACAAATTGCCCTACATCAGCTCTACAAATCATACAGTGTCGTGCTCTCTTATTTGTCAGTGTTTGATTTTGCAAAGGGACACATTTCTGTTTAGCCAAAGTGAGCAGAGATGCCTCGTACTTGTGTGAACAGTGCAGATAACTTCTGCTATGTTTGTGGTGAAGTGACTTTTGTATCACAAAAGCGTAGTATAACCACTCTGGTTAAGAAAGCCTACCACCTTTATTTTGGCTGCAAAATTGGAGATCAGGACAAGAGGTGGGTCCCACACATATGCTGCAACACTTGTGCAACAAATTTTCGCCAGTGGTTGAACAGGAAAAGGAAATCTATGCCTTTTGCAGTGCCAATGATTTGGAGAGAGCCAACAGATCATACCAGCAATTGTTACTTCTGCATGGTGCCTCCAGTTGGGAAAGGTGTGTCAAAAAAGAAAAAGTGGACTGTGCATTATCCAAACATTCCATCAGCTATGCACCCAATACCCCACGGAGAAGGACTGCCGGTTTCTGATGCACCAGAATCACTCTCACTTGAGTCAGACGAGGAAGAGGATGAACCTTCTGGTCCTAAACCATTAATGTCACAGGACCCACATTTTCTCTCATCCTCCTCCTCTGAACCACACCTCATAACACAAGCTGAACTGAATGACCTTGTCAGGGATTTGGAACTACCCAAGAGTAAGGCAGAGCTGTTAGGCTCCAGACTACAGCAGTGGAATCTCCTGGCAGGTGATGTTAGGGTTTCCATGTTCCGTAACCGTCAAAAGGATCTTGTCCCATTCTTCTTCATGGAATGTGATCTTGTAGCCTGCAACAACATCGATGGTGTGATGGCAGCCCTCAACATCGTTCACGATCCAGATGAGTGGAGACTATTCATTGATTACGAGTCTTAAAGCTGTTTTGCTGCATAATGGCAATGTTTTGCCATCAATTCCAGTTGGTCATGCAGTCCATATGAAGGAAACCTACGATAACATGAAACAACTTTTGAGGTGCATAAACTATGACCAACATCAGTGGCAGCTTTGTGGCGATTTGAAGGTTGTTGCTCTCTTGCTTGGTCTGCAGACTGGATACACAAAGTACTGCTGTTTTCTCTGCGAATGGGATAGTCGTGCAAGAGATTCCCACTACATCAAGAAAGATTGGCCACTCCAACAGTCATTGGAGCCTGGGAGGAAAAGTGTTCAGCATCCACCACTTGTTGAATCAAGGAAGATTTTGTTACCACCCTTACACATCAAGCTGGGTCTGATGAAGAACTTTGTCAAGGCCATTGACAAAACACAAGCAGCTTTCAAGTAACTCCGTGGAAAATTTCCAAGGTTAAGTGAAGCTAAGATAAAAGAAGGTGTCTTTGTTGGTCCTCAGATTTGTCAACTTCTTCGAGATGATGCATTTGACCATGCACTGCATGGCAAAGCAATGACGGCACGGAAAGCCTTCCAGTCAGTGGCAATACATTTTCTCGGAAACAACAAGGCAGACAACTACAGGTTGTTGGTGGAAAACCTCCTCAAGGCATACAAAAGCCTTGGTTGCAACATGTCACTAGATACATTTTTTGCGCTCTCATCTAGATTTTTTTCCACCGAACTGCGGAGCAGTGAGCGACGAGCACGGCGAGCGATTTCACCAGGACGTTGCAACAATGGAGAAACGCTATCAGGGCAAATGGAGCCCATCAATGCTTGCAGACTATTGCTGGACAGTGACAAGAGATGCTCCATTTAATGAATACAAGAGACAAGCCAAGAAGCGCTGAGTAGACACTGAATAGGACTAAACTATGTAGATAATAGTTTTTTGCCTTTTGTTTCATAATACATTTTATTTATATAACCCTTTTGCTGATTTTTAAAGTGTTACATAAACAGGACAGGTGAAATATTATCATGTAAAGCAACCATAAACACATGAAGAGACCTAGATTTACAATTTATGATTAAAACTCTATCTACACAATATACATAGACATGAAATGTAAAAACTTAAATATCTTAGAAACAGTAGCCAGTTGTTTTAATTGTCATATTTGAATTCAGCACACCAAAATACATAATAAATATCACATTTTATCTCTGAAGCAGACGACTTCTAAAAAATTGTAGACCAGTGTTATTTTTCATCACAGAACTTTATCACATTACGATCCTTCCCAGTAATATTTATTCTTTGTTTTGCAATATAGTCTCTCTTACGTTTCATCATTAGCAAGGGATGAGGAAGACAGAAGAGAACTAGGTAGTAATGACTCTTGGTTTGGTGCTTCAGGGAATGTGCGTTATTTCTTATGCTCCAGTCCCGCCTGCCACGAATATCCAACTTCTATGAATTTGTGCAAATGTTTTGTCTGCAGCCAGATACCACTTTCACATATTTGCCTTGGAAGAGTCATCTAATTTGATTCTGTCATAATTTAAGTGGAAATCCTGTTACATACCATCCAAGGGTGGGCAGAATACAGCCCACAGTTTTCATAAAGATTTTATGCTGACATTCTCCATTTAAATAAGACTAAGCTAACTCTAGAAAATAGTTCTGGATAGGAGAAAATAGTTCTGATAGTAAAATAATTACTCTCTATAACATAAGAACACTGGTCAAAACCACAGATTCTAAAACAGTACCACTATGAACAAAACAGCCAACATATTTTGTGTTCTAACTTGCTAATAACTAAATGTGTTGTTGCCAGAATAAGTTTCCCTCAGAGCAAAACTCAAGAATCATATTATTTAGCTGGTTACCAGACTGTTTGAGTTATCTGTCCCTTATATAATCCAAGGGATTATTCAACAAAACCAATGTTCATTCAACAACATTTACTAAATCTGTTGTGGATTACCACTATCACCAGTTAAACCTGTTTCAAATTTATTGCTTTCATTCAGGTTAAATAATAAAAGGGTCCATTTGTACCACCACATGTATATACACAAATTCAGCTTTCATCATTCTCTACAAGTTTAATCCAGTGATTTATGTTTTTTAACACAGTTTTGGGGAATCTGTTGAAGAACCTCAGCCAGACTGACAGAAGAGTTAGACTGGATTAATGTGATATTTTTAAAGCCAGCCTCTTCTGTTTTGTGACAGAGAAAAGGCAAATATTTTAACACTGCAACCCTGCGTGAGGTTCTAATCATTTTAATGACTTTAGCAAAGGAGAACAGAGCAAGGTTGGGGAAGTTCAAAGACACTGATCTTTATTATTAGAAATATGTTAGAACAGCAAAAGCAGCAAAACTGCTTTTTTCTACTTTTTCTTTAGTCACAGCAGGAAACACTTCACAGATTAGAGTTTTCTGACATTTAAACAGTCAGGGCAGTGGTTACATTTTTTTATTTTTTTTAAAAAAAAAGTCTTTTTGAAATTCTCCCAGTCTTCCAACTTTTAAAATATACACACGTACAGAAAATTCAGTGTGAATTGCTTGTCTTATGTTTAACACAGGTACCTTTTTTAAAATTTAAATTGAATTTAATGGCTGAGGGTTTTGTTAATGAGATACAAAGATTTTTGCTTTAGGTCAGCAGTTCAAATCCAGCTCAATTTAGAAATAACTGGATGTGTTTAACCACCTAATGGCCATGTGATGGGTTGCATGAAATGAATTAGGTGCTCCCAGTCTAGTTTGCAATGGAGAATACCCACCATAAAAACCACCACCACTGCCTCACCTCCCCAACTGCCATTGTTTGGCAATCTTAGTAAAGAAATCAGGAATTAATTACTTCTGCCCCTCTACCAGTGATCCCTCAGTTGAGGTAGTCAGGGCCGAGGTGCAACAGTGATGTGGTGTGAGGAAGCTTATCTTGCTGAAGCTCATGCTGTACCTGCAATATGGATAAATAGAGGATTTCTGTCTCCAGAGTTATCACCTGGCTCTTAAAAATCCTTCTCAAACATTGAAGGAATGAGAAGATTGGAATGTCCACAACACTACGTGCACTTCCCACATTCCATATCATAAAGCGTTTCCATGTAGCAACTTTAATCTTCAGCAACAAATTAAGATTTTATTGAACAATTGGGTAAAACATGGCTCTTCGTACAAGCAGTGGACAAATCAAAGCTATGGAAAGGAATGTCTGGTTTTGCTTGATATGCAGTTACTAATTTAGCCTAACTGTAACTTTTGTTATCATAGAATCATAGGACTGTAAGGGACCTTGAGAGGTCATCTAGCCCAGTCCCCTGCACTCATGGCAGGACTAAGTATTATATCACCCGGAACTCCTTATACCACGAACATTATCAAGATGGAAGATTGGAAGACATAACAATGTGCTCTGTTGCTTAGAATAGACACTGAGAGTCAAGTTCAAACTTAAGGACCTAAAGTTAAGCATAATTCACATTTGAGGACCAAAAGAAGAACTGCCTAGTTTTTAGAGGGGATGAGTGCTTTGAGCTTCCATTGAAGTCAATGGACAATGTGGAATTTCAGCATCTCGATAATCAGATAATTTTTATTCGAGTGCTTAAATATGGATTTAGGTGCCTGATGTTAAGCACTGAAGTTTGATTTTATCCAGCAATGTTCAATGGTATTTAGACGACTAAGTGACTTTGATGCTTTTGAAAAAGGAATTAAGACTCATCCTTTGAAAATGTTACCCTTTTAACCCTAAGCTATTTCCCTGATACACACATTGTGTGACTCAGACAAGTTGTTATCTTCTCTGTAGCTCAGTTTACCAGCCGTAATTTAATGAGGCTTAATTAGTGTTTGTAGAGGGTTTTAAAAAGAATCATAAGTGCAAAGTATCATTATTAGTAGTATTGTAAAAATCTTCTACAAAAGAATACATGGCTTCTCCAAGTTCTGAGGCACTCATAAACAAGGTATTCCCATCAACTCCTGCTCCTTCTGTGAGAAAGGAGGAATGATGGACTTCAGCACAGGTTAAACATCTAGGAGCAACTTTAAATATCTTGACCTGTTTGTTTTGCTTTAGTAATCGCAGTGGTATTGATACAGAAGCCCAGCAAAACTCTTGAACTACTGTACATGTGTACACAAGGGTGAAATTCATGCCTGTGCAGGGAACCAGCACCATGACTATGCCCCTCCTAAATCCCATTTGCACAATGAAAACAGAAGAACTTAAGTGATGTAAAAGAGGCCACAGCCTTGAACAGGGTCCCTGTATGGCAGTTAATTACATCCGATGCAATTATTTTCTCACATAAAAGATCTTTGGTTTTATTTCAGTATTAATCCTGCAGAAATTACATAGACAAAACTCCCAGTGAATTCCCAGAAGTAATGTCCGAGTAAGCAAGGACTCAACAAGGAGTACAAGATTTGGCCTTCGGTGTTTAAAAATAGCTTGGCTTCAGCCTACTGACCTGTTCAGAAGGTCCAACTATGGTACTAATTGCATTCAAGCATTTTTTCCACAAATTACTTATTTAATGACCATTTTTAGTTGCTGTTTTGTTTGTGCCACCCTGCCACCAGTTTGACATCCTTTTGTCTTGATGATCCAGTATAAATTTATTTAAAACATGCTGTCAAAATAAAACCCTACATTTTTACTGGAATTCAATAGGAACTTGAGACTGTTGAGAACTAGGCTGGGAACTGTCTCAGGACATGTTCCTCAAGTCCCAGCAGGATGGTGACACTTGATAACATAGAGATGACATAGTTAAGGTGAAATCCTAACCTTGCACAGCCTGAAAAAATTAGGGTGGAAGAGATTTCTACAGTTGTAGAAGTGAGGGCAGAATCAGCTTCAGCAATCTATAGAGCGGCAATGCCGCTGAGAAAACCAGTGCATCCACATGGTTACGGATCCATTCACTAGCCCTGCTATACCAAATCACTTCCTGAAATCTCTCTGAAGCACGTCCCAACTCTGTATGGGCTTCACCAATCCTACCCCTTCTCGCCCTGCTCTGTGGAATCATATTAACTTCACTTTATCAAAGGCCTCCCCACACCATCTGTCTAGACAGATTTGTCCATTAATCCCTAAAGTCTAGGCTGAGTTTTCAGCTGCAGTCTTGAGCAAGAGGAACTGTATAACATTTTCAGTGCTCAGAGAATTACAATTCTTGTCCTGTTCCCCTCTTGCTCCAGGGAGGGTAAGTTATTGCAGCCCTTGAAAGAGTGTAGCCTACTTCCTCTCTCATGCCTGGCCACCTACCCTGACCAACGTGGAAGGCGGGAGGAAGAACAAAAACCAAGTCACACTCTGCCCTCTCTTTACTGACTTGCTCATGAGAAGGAGCATCTGGAGACCAAAGGCTACATTCCACGCCAGACTGATACAAGGTTGACCGAAAAAAAGTGCATAGGGAGCTTTACGCACCTGCTTGACTGAGTGAAATCCGGGAACCAAGAAAGGGCCAGAAGTAGTCAATTATTTTTTGTCAAGGTCCAAATTTCTTAGTCAAGGCATAGTCAAGGTCCAGACTCCAAAGATATATTTTTCACACTGCAATAACAATAATGATCATAAGTAAAGATTTTGGAGTCTGTTCAAAATATCTGACGGTCTAAATTTGGCCTACGGTCCGCCTATTGACTACCCCTGGTATGGGCGATAACAATCGGAGCATTTCTGGAGCAGGACTGAGGTCTAAATTGTATCCAATCCACCAGATTTATATTATATATATATATACACACACATATACACACACACACTATATATAATACACACATATACATATACACACACACATACACACATATATAATTGACCAAAAATTTAAACAAGCTCAAGAAAAAACATTGTGTCATTAGTGCACTGCACCAACTTATCTCTTACAACTCTGTAGTTCTGCAGAAGAGGTGCAGATACTTCCTTAGAATTCAACATGCTGCAGGGAAATGACAGCGCTTTTCAATTGTTGGCACTTGTGCAACGTGCCGCAAAAAAAGAATGACAGAATAGACAGACAGACAGACTGAAATGCAATAGACTCTGCTGTTTGTCAGTCTGTTGGGAATTTGGAATAGCTGTTTGGCATCCTTCAACACTTTGGTCTGCTGAGAAGAAATGTACGTTTTGAAAATGTGAATGTAGCTTTGAAACAAACCTACCTGCAAATTTTTGACAAATCTTTCATTACAGAATTGTGAAAGTATGGCTACTAGTACTAGGAAGTAGTGTTAGATAGGAAATTCATAGCGACAAGGAGAATCATTTATCATCCATACTCTGTGGATACGATTTACTGGATAAAGGTGTATGCCAACAGTAATAGTTAACTAGCATTCTAAACAGCTGTTCATATCAATCTGCCTAGCAGCTATGGAAAGGCCTAAAGTGTTTCCATTTCAAATAATTTAGCATGGAGGTAGTTAGTGGCACCTGTCTGACTTCTCACTAGTACTGAACCCTTACTGGCCCAGTGTATGCATGGTTTGGTTCACTGGGCCTCTTTAAAAGTTAATGACAAAGCCACCTACATAGAAATAATGCAACACAAGCTGTGATGGTGCATAGCAGAATAAAATGGGCCACTGAGTATTATTCTCCAGACTGGATGAAGAGATACTTAATATATTGACCACAAAAGTAGCATTTGATTCACTTCTCCTTGAATCAGTGAGACTCAATGTGAGATCTGTGCACAGCAGCTCTCCAAAGCCCACTTTTAAGCAGCTGGGATCCTTGCATTCTGAGATTGTGTTTAAAGAGGGCAGTTAAATCTGAGGGGAAGACTGTAGCATAGTAGCCCTGCCAGTGGGTGAGGCTGCATGCCTGAGGTATTGAATCAGCACATCCACTGGCTAGCCTCAGTAACCAATATTGACCTCCTCCTTCAGGCCTCCTAGTATCCTGAAGTTTGCTTGTCCTAATGTCACCATGACCCCTTTTAATTCAGATGTTCCATTGCCTGCGGTTATGCCAGCAGAAACTGGAACAACCCCAGGGCTGAATCTGGCCTGTGGTCTCCCTCCTTTTTCCCCGTATTCAGGTGTTTTAATATACCAAAACACTATTTAAAATAACACAAACATCTTGGTTTTGTATGAGGGGAAATAACAGGCCTCTTTATAGCATACATTTTTATCCTGCCATTAAATTGGCACCTGGTGTAACAAAAAATGATATTAGTGTGCATTTTATAGACTTAATGTGAATAATGCAAGAAGTATTAAATGCAAGAAGCACTGAAATTACCACTGCTGATAATTTTTCAAGAGTGCAGAATAATTTCTTGAGAAAACAAGAGGCACTATTCATTATGCTGTATCACATGAGCTCCAGTTTCATATTTTTTTCCCCTTGGCATTAGGTTTGAAAAATGCAAGGATCCCAGCTGCTTAATAATGATGTTGTTGTATTCATGCAAATCCCTCAGAATTTGTGTCAATGTTTAATTTTACAATAAATATAAAAAGAAGCTTGTTGTATCTGTAGTCCCCCGGCTGGTAACAGACTTGTCATCCGAAACATTTCCCACCGCAGTCACCTCACGGTGGTAATAGTCTAAGGAAAACGTTAACATTCATGTGGTGTATTGAGAGAAGTTTATAGATATTGACAGTAGTGTTCATGAAATAGATTATATCAAAACAACAAATATATTACCTTTACCCCAGCGGTAAGCTTTTGTAAATTGAAGTCAAATATGTAATCAGTGAACTATGCTAGGATGATAAAAGGAGCAAAGAAAGGACTTCAAGTGCTACGGATTTATAGATGGAACTATTCCATCATTTCTCCTTAACGAGTTTTAAGATATTTTTTACTCTGTTTATTTACTGTGCAAGTCCACACAATGGACTTATATACAGAGAGCTAGAGACTGCACTGTTTGTGCAGTCAAAGATCGCACTGACATCCATGGAAGTTTTGCCTCTCTGAGAGCTGCAAAATAAAGGGTCCTGAGGATTTAGTCCAATCACAGGATTTAGTCTAAATCCTGCTGAGAAAAGTCTTGTGGAATTTAAGGATGAAAATAGCAGGGTTGTGTAGACATTAAATAGGATTCTAGAGAAATAACACTAAAAACCTATAAAATTTAATACAGAATTATATAATGTGTATGGAATTTGTAAACCATTTTATAGAATTTAACAAAAAATTCCATAGAGAAATTATTCTCCATTCAGGAGTTTTCCATAAGAGTAAACTCATTTCCCCTGTGGGGGGAAAAAAAAATGAAATGATAGAAAAAGATCACTAATTGCCTTAGCCATATTTACTTGTATTTCCACTTCTTGCAGTGGGAGCTGGAAAGTAAACCTAGACAAGTCTAAGGCAGAGGGAAATATATATGTTTTACATCAGTTTGCCTGCTGTGGCTGGTCAAATGAGCATAGTAGGGGGAAAGCATCTTTAAAATACTAGGTTTGCTGTGCACAGGAACCAGACTACCAGAGACCCTGGGTGAAATCCTGATTCCACTGTAGTCAGTCAGAGCTTTGCCAACTTCAGCTGGGTCAGGAGTTCGTCACCAGCCTATTCAGAAGATCTCCATGGGAGGCTTCCAGAATTTGGCATCTAGGGTTCTGAGGAATGCAAGTGGCCTGGTGGACATGTCTTGTGGGCCTACTGACAATGTGAATTCACTGTGCCATGAAGCTTCCCATGTGGAGAAGATTGCAGCAGGCCACTTTTCCTACTCCATTCCATATGCTGTAGTAGCAGCTGTGTCCTCGTTGTGTCAGTGTCAGGGAGTAAGCTAAGCCCTTTTACTTGGTATTTGCTCAGGAGATCAACATTTGAGGCACAAAAATACCCTTTTGCTTCTTTAAGAAAAGATGTAAAACAATCAGCATTTGGCAAGAACAAACAAAGCTGACACAAGCACGTTCAGATTCCTCATCCTTCTGCAGGCACCTCCATGACTCTACCCTTTCTACATTTCACCTCCTACTTCTTCCCCTCATACGCCTTCTACTCTATGAACTCAGGGTTTGTCTACTCTACCACTTTTGTCAGTAAAAGTTTTGGCGATCAGGAGAGTGGGGGGGGAGGGGGAAAAATATATATATATATATATAAATAAAATAAAAAAAAAAAGAGGCTCTCCTGCCGACATAGCTAACGCTGCTCCTTTGTGGGTGGTTTAATATTGCTGTCAGGAAAGCTCTCTCCTGCTGGCAAAGAGCAGGTATACGGGAGACCTTACCATGGCACAGCTGTACACTCCCTTTTGTTTCCTTCTTTCATGCCGATTTGCATGTCTGGACCAGCCAACCCCCTTCCACATTTCTCTAGTGACCCCATCAAGTCCTTCCTCCTAACTTTCTTCGGGCTAACGTTCCACCTCCAGTCATTGCTTGAGAGCTGTCTATTGCCACTCCTTTGCTAATGTTCCACAGGTCAGGCTTACTAAACACCACAATCTAAGCAAGTCAATCCAAACAAGCTTTGCCAGAAAACATTTCCTCGTCTCCTTTTGTGTTGTCACATCCTCCTTTGTTCTCTCTCACACATGTGTCGATAGTGGTTTTGCTCACTGTGTAATCTGTATCGAGTAAGCATCCTAGGACATGGCCTTGTCTTCCTTTGTGTCTGTAAAATGCCTAGCACAGAGAATAATAATAAATACTAACCATGTGTCCTTAGCTTTAGGCATGTTGAAGTGGGTTTGAATAGGGCTGTATGTGAAAGGGTATATTTATCTTTGCAACTCTACGTGTGGCTCTGTCCCAGAGGAACTGCTTGGTGTTAATGAAAAGCTGTGTAGTTTCTCTAACACACCAGGGATCTCCTGTGACTATGAGTTACACCACATGCACCCACACTTCATAAGCCATCTTTACTCTCCTTTCCCCCATGTTCTCTGTGCTCTTGTGTACTTGTAAATCAGTCACTCATTGCACACAGATTGAGTATTTGTATGATGACAAAATCCTCAGTGAACTCTCTTGTCTATATTATACATACAACTATAAAAATATTTCAAGTTAATTACAGAAATGCTTGCGTTTTGTGGGACATTAGCAATTTAAGAATGGTGCCTTTCACACTGTAATACTGACATTGTTTCCAGCATCACTACTTTGGTAACCTTTTCACGTGCTCATAGAAAATCAGCTATGGACCTAGAATGAAATACCTGATCTTTACTGATACCTTTTAAGATACTATCAAAATACTAGCAGGTAATCCAGTAACTCAATCAACTTGAAAAAAAATAAATAAATACACACCAGAAACTTAATACTGGCAAGAAACTTAATTGAAATGAATGTGTGTCAGTGAAACTTGGCAACTTTTAATTAGCCCCCAAACCTAGCTATTATACATCTATTTTCATTTTTTTTAAAGTACTTCTCATGATAAATAGGAAGTTGATAAATATACCAACACAATCAAAGAAGCAGGCACAATTTTCAAAAAATTAAACTTTAGATGGTATTGAGACTTTCTGGATTCCTACCTTTTTTCTATTAAAAACTTCTTTTGAGAGCACTGAACATTGTGAATTTATTTCCCTAATTACAGTTACAGAAGTGCCTTTGCTAAAGAAACATGCCAATCCATCTATTCTAGACAGCCACAGCATTGTAATATACCCTGCTGTGAATGAACCAGATCAAGCTGCAAAAGCACGAGCCGTACATTAGCTATCCCACTCTGGATATACATGGTGCTCTGCATCCACACACCATGATCCCTGCAAGATCTGGGGATTGTTGCACCTGTTTCAATTCCCAGCAACGCTCCCTGGAGCAGGTGCATAATGTCTATGGTTTAAAAGGTCTGTTTGCACCTGTGCATCTTAACTAATGACTCTTTTCTGTTTGCTCTTGTTTTGATCTTATGAGTGTGGTAGATGCTGCTGAAGCAGCAGACAGGCAGCTGTGGGAAGCCCCAGTAAAGTACATCAGGGGCATGTACCTGCTAAACTAACTACTGATTTTGTCCTTTATTTTTCACAGGCTACTCCCAATGGGATTAGAAAAAGTTCACATATTTTAGAAATTTGTATTAAGGTTTTACATTCTATTTTACCATTGTGACCTTCTGTGTTTCTGTAGGGGTTGGGGTACAAAGGAGGCTGGTGGAACCAAGAGCCTTTTGGCCCTGCTCTGAATAGGACCATGCGTAGGGAGCACAGGATCAGGACCAATCAAGTATTACCTCAAGTGGTTTGACAGGTAAGAGAACCAGGCACTAACAGAAAGGTGTAGAGGAACATTGTGGGATAGCAATAGGAGGCAACAAAGGTGCTGAAGCATTAATACAATGCTCCCTATTAATAAAACTATGAGATTTGGGGTGGGGAGTGGAGAAAAGAGAGAGAGAAATGCAGCAAGGCCATTTCACAGGATTCCCCCGCCCACACCGATGTTCAGCTGAAGGCTTGTGAGATATTTGGTCCAGGGGTTGGCCACATTTGCATGCGAGTTGAGTGGTCTATACAGCTTGTTGCATTATCAATTTCAAACAATATGTTTTACAAATTTAGCCTTTTTTCTGTTCATAACTCTTTTGATCCTGGTTTCTGTATTCATTATTCATGTGTACTCATTATTCATAGCTAATCACCTTATAGTATAAATGAATAATTCTCATCTTATAGGTAGTTCATAAACTGTTCAGTTGGACTTTATGTTATTTGCGCTGTGTGATTGGCCTTGGTATTATTTTTGTTCTTTGACTGGAAGAGTGAAATATTTGAAACAAAGGAATGAACAACAAATGACGAATACTGAATAACAAATACTTTTGTTCATGCACAAATGTCCTTGTTTGCACGTGAACACAAGTGATTTTGCATAAAGAACAGCCATTCCCCAAATGTGTGTGGAAAACTCCTCCCCACATGAATGCTGTCTAACAACAAATAAGAGAAGTACTCATGTGCTTGAATAGAGGTTACAAACAGTAATTTGAATGTGTAGGTTCTGCTTTTCAATATTCTATATTGATGTATGTATAAGATACTAGGGACAAAATAATTCAAACAGGGACTTATCTGAATGAACTGAGGTCACAGTCTTTCACCAGAAATGTTGATCTGCATATAATCTAAAAGATTCTGCTGAACTTTACACAATAAGCAGCTTTAGCACTACTTATATTTTATAAATTTCACGTCATCTGGATAAATACATGTCTTTAAATGCAGCTTTCGTATCCCATATCCTTACCTAGCTTTAAAAGAGTTTGTCCAAGATCAGCAAGATACTGAACTTTAAAGCAGAGTCCATTGTAATAACAGTAAAGTTTAATGATGCATAGCTGTGAGAGACTGACAAACTCCCAGCCAAAGTATTGATTCCTAGAGAATTTATGAAGTACATGCTGTATTCTGTGTCATTATGGTTCATTTTTGGCTGAAAGAATCATGTAAAATAGATTTTTAAATGAGTGGTAATAGCCAGATATAAAGAAGGTATTGATGTGTGTCACGAAGGATGAAATAGCATGCCAGGTAAAGGCATATAACAAATTGAAAACAACAGTACTTCAGCTCCTAGAAATGTAAATTTGTTTTTAGTTTTAATCAACCTTTTGTTTCAATAGGTCTGAATATTGCCACAGCAAGTGCAAAAAATAAAAAAAAAGCATAGATTTTTAAAATGTAATTATTTACAGTTCGATTTCATGCTTCTCTTTGGAATGTGTGTCTATAAAATGCATATCTCACTTACAGACATATTAATCAATATGAATTGTGTACTACATTACAACAAAACTACATCTGAGATTATTAGAAAAAAATCAAATGCACATAGATCTGCTTACTTGAGCAATATGTGAAAATTAATAGCTTGAACCTCTACAGGACTGGTGGTTAGAAGACAGGGCACTCTACCTTTTTAAAGTGAGCGCTCTAGTAATGCTGTCTGATATGCCATGATGAGGTAAAACCAAATTATGGCAAGACTTGAAAGCAGGCTCAAAAAATGAGATTGAAGAGAAGCTCAGACAAAGATGGAGAAAAGAAGAAGAGAATAATTGATTGGGTTGCTAAGGTTTTACAGAAAAGTAACATTGCATTTTAATTGCATTCCAGCAACCTCTTTTTAAGCTAGAAAAAGAGGTCACCTAGGTCTAACAGTGTTAGGGACCTACATAGTCCAGAAATAAATATATCTACCGCGCACTCAGAAGCGCCATGAGAATCAGCTAAATCCTCCTCAGAGCAGCTGCTTTTCAACAATTCAAGAGTTTATCAGCCTAATAAAAAAGTAACTTGGCAGGAAAAAAAAGGCTGACAAGCTCAATAGGCTCTTCTGTGGCCTAGTGGGGCTGAAGAACTCTTCAAGGTCTTAGGCAGCACTGAACAGAGGGCTCCGAACTGGCACAATCATCTCTACCACAAACAAGCTGCAAGACCCAGTGAGAGGTCATTCTTTACATAAATGTTTTTCCCAGGCAAAACGCAGGCGAATTTAAAGAAAATGGGTTGAATCCAGGGTGTAAGGAGAGAACAGAAGTACTTTTAAGCTCAGGGAATCAGGAAGGATATTCCCACCTGTAATGCAATATCATAGCAGAAGTATTCACTACACTGGCCCAATTCAAGTCCATCCGTGTTTTTGTTTTTCATGGGTTTACTAGGATTTATAATAGTAGCTGTCAGTTCTCAAAAGTAAAGTGTATAAGGTTTAAATCTCCAGCTCAGGTTTTTACATTACTTTTAAGGAAGCAGTTTGGCAAAATGTAAATAAGTCAGTGATTTCACAGGCCTATTTCTTTTCTATTTGCTGTTTATTTTTAAATTGAAATGTCCTGAGAAAAATTTACCTTAATTCAAATCTTCCTGGCTATTAACAATTTAAGACAGACCTTTAACATTACAGTAACAGATTTCATAGATTTACTGTGTGTACACATAGAGTATAGCCAAGTACACATAATTACTATATCTGACTTCAACAAATCAGCTTTACTAAAACAGAACTGTCCCTTTTATCAACAACATTAACAGCTGAAAAGGGGAAAATAAGTCAACTTAATGGCATATTAGATTTAGTAAATAAGCTATTCCTCCCAGTATTAGTGCACTTGATGACAAGCATTCAGGCACCACCTTTGATCATTGACAAGGCCTCACAAAATTGTATAAACTATCATAAATACCTATAATTAGCAGCATCAAGTTATTTCTGACCTACAGCAAAGGAATGACTTCACATACTTCAGAATTTTCAGGATGTTTACTTACTGATCCATGCTGCTCATTTATGCTTTTAGGTACACGCTGTTTCTAAACTGCCTGCATACAGCTGTATGTACAAAAAAGGACATTTATAATGTATCCCTGGCTGCAGGAGCAGGGACTAGGTCTAGCATAGGGGATGCAGAATGTGTGTGATGGAAGCAAGAAGCCAATAGAAGGAGTGAATGTGTGACCCTAAGAAGTAAAGAGTCAGAGCTTCTTAGGCACAGCTTTCGCTGGAGTGGGTGACTTGGGGATTTCTGAGCAAGGAAATTGCCTGCTGTTTTTTTCCTACGGTCATCAGAGCAACAGGACATTATGTGCATTTGCATGGATCAACAAGTTTAGACCAAGATTATACCTGACTCATCACTAATTTCTCATCCTAACGGCAACAACCCTGCAAGACCTCGAATTCTGGCTAACCACTGGGGACAAATGGGGAACAATAGTCTAACAAACCAAATCACTGGAAACACTTTTCTATAATTAATTCACCAGCACGTTACTAGGAATAACTCAAAATTAACGGTGTTCTCTGTGGCTAAATAGACAGAGAAAAAGATGCCACACAAATGGTTTCCTTTGTAAACTTTTTACACATGCTCACTAAATTTCTCCTAGACTATATTTGGCTGTTAGGCCAGTATGCTTCCAAAAAAAGTACGCCATTGCACAGCAAATGGGAGTGAAGACACAGACAACACACACATACAACAAAAACAGACCATACAGTAAATGAGTTCTGAATGAGACTAGATAAAGTACATAATAGTTCAATGTGGTGTGTGTGTGTGTATTTATAATACTGTACCAGTAAGTGTATATATCTTTGGTTCAGGGTGGAAGGCTTCTTTTAAAACAAACAAACCAAAAATTAAGCCTAGACCATAGTAACTTGTGTTTTTTAATACACTTTTGTTTACTAAGATGGTCAGTCCTGTGGCATTTGTAAAAACAAGACAAGAGGTAAGAACTATGTAAGAGGGTGTTGAAAACATTTTAAACATTTGAGGGGTGGGGTGTTTTTGGCCTTAGTAGGGATCATTAAGTTTAAGAATGGATCAGTCACTAAGGGCAAGTCTACATTATAGCACTACATCAGCGTAGCTGCACTGATGCAGTGCACCTGGTGAAGATGTGCTGTGCTATGCAGACATGAGAGTGCTCTCTCATTGGCGTAATCACTCCACCTCAGCGAGAAGAGGAAGCTCTGTCTGGGGGAAGTGTCTCCTGCTAACACTGCACCTGTGTGGACAGCATAACACTTGGGTCACACAGGGGAAGAGGGCTTTTCCCCCACCACTAAGCAATGTAAATTAAATCGACTTAAGTGGTAGTTTAGATGTGCCCCCAAAATAGTCTCATGTTAGACCTGATTCTCCCTTGCCCTGTACCTTGTATACTAATTTATATCTGTGTGAAGTGAGTGCAAAGTGAGCGTAAAATAACTGTCCATCAGAAATAGCTGCATTTTATGACAACTTTGCACTCAATCCTTGGATGTGCTGATCTGGTACAGAACAACCCTAGCCTGAACTACTGGCAGGATCATCCAGTACCACTGAGCCAACACCAACAGCACCCTGCTACCAGCAGCTGATGGAGGATGTGTGGCCTGAAGGAACTGTCCCCCTGCATCCTGGCAACATAAGACTGCTGTTGCAGCCCCTGGGAGCCATTGACAACTGATATAAATTACACCAGCTTTTAGCCAATATTTGTTAAGTTATGTTGGAGCACTAGCCTTGAATATATCAGTTCAGGTGACTTAAAGTGTCGATCACATCCACTCCGGAGAAGAGGGCTTCTGGGTTGCAACTAAAGATCAAGGCCATGTGCCCTGGTGTGATGACTGCCTAAGCTGCAAGGTAGGAGAATCAGACCTCTCATCGCCAGATACAACTTGCTTTATTTACAGAGTTCTCTCATCAAATTCAGTTCCAGGAAGCTAGTTTCAGTAGATGATATTGGGCAGTGTACAGTTTTACAGCCATTTAGTTCATGTTACTGAAATCTACTTTTGTGGAGATTATGTAAAAGTATGCTTCCCATAGGACAGAATCTGATCAAACCGAATGGGTATAAGTGAACTGCTCTAAAAGGAAGAATAGGTCAGTGCTTACCTAATGTGATCCATCACAAGGGCCAAAGGGAATAATTACTCTCTGCCTGACTGGTTTTGCTTTGTAATTTACCATATGTACTGTCCTCACCATGTTGGAATGCAAACTCTGGATGCTGCTCTAATGGTATTTCCCTTGATTATGTCACTCAATAAAGATGATAGCTTAAAAATAGACAGGAAAGTTCAATACAACACATCATCTAGTCCATCTAGCACTGTTAAAGGTACATCAGCCTAAATAAATGATTCTGATGCTCGTGGGATAGGTACCTCAGCTTTGACAATCCCACCCGTAGTGCTTTGAACAAGAGGAGCTGCACAGAATTACAGAAATTGGAGATGGGAATAGGGACATCTTGCCCATCCATTTGCAAGTGAAACACTGAATCACCCAGGATGGTCCCAAGCATTGCTATGGTCACTAATCATTTTTATTGAGTTATTGAATGCACAAACATTTAAATGCATCATAAATAGCAAGACCTTATGGAGCAAGATTATGTGAGTTCACTTTTGGTTAGGGTAATACTTGTGTGATTGTGAGTAGTAATGTATCTTATCAAAATACAAGGCAGCAGATTACTTTTTAAAAATACATATAATATTTTAAACCAGTAATCTGCTGATTACACATACACAAATGTAAGTGTTTATATACCACATACATACACATATTCCATTCTGATACACCCATCCCTCATATCTATATATGTGCCTATGGATACACCTTATTCAGAAAAAATACAACTTGAAGTCTTTTGTATAAACTTCAGAGAAACATCATATTAAAAGAGTGTGCACTGGTTCTTTTTTTAAAAAATTATTAAAAATGACAAAACATCCCATCTTCTCTACAATTAAAATAATTTTATTTTGAAGGCCCTTTATAGTTCTTCTGCATCTCTTCCTTCAGTTTGATTACAATCAATAACTTTTCATATTAAGATGTACAGCATACTGGATGCATACTCACATGCATATGTATTTTGGAACCTCATGACTGTGCTATTAACCTGTACACATTAATACATACAGAGAGCGAGCAACTAATCATGGTGTCAAATGTGAGGCACACTGAAGAATGTGAGGCAAGTTGCACCAGATGACCTTAAAAACAGTATCCTGCTTCTAATATGGAGTACAGACATGCCAAAATATGGACTAATATTACTTCTTTACTTGGCTTTTGTACCTTTTTATACGTTTGCCTTTTATACTTGATGAGGAATGAGCAGATGCATGTTATATAAATATAAGTGATAGACTAGGTACTACAATGATATGGATATAAACCAAAATGATTACACAAAAAGCTACCTATATTGCATGTAGATTAACATCACTGAACATTACTTCCCAGAGGTCACAATCTACTTCATACTGATGGATTTGGAAAAGCCATCTCAATAAAAAGACCCCATTCAGATATTATATAAAATATACTGCACTGTCCGAGATGTAATATTTGTTCCACAGATGAAGATAACAGCGTGTCAGTCTGCCTGCAAATTTAATGATCTACATTTCTGCTAAAACCCATTACAAGTATCTTTAAACCTTTACCCAAATATAGGTAGTGATAGAGGCTAAGACAGTGCACACTCTCCCCAGTGCACACTGATAAGCTAATTAGTTACCAAATCTTGGGTACGCGACATTAGGTATAGTGACTCTTCAGAAAAGCGTGGATGGTCCTCCCAAGCCAGAAATATGATTGCTCACTACTAGGCACAGAGTAATTTGTGTATGGACCCCAAACAAATATTTGATGTGATCCACCACTATCCTCAGTGTCATCTGTTCACCTTTTTCCTGCTCTACCCTATATTCTGTGCCAAACTGGCATCAGGAGGTCTTGTGTGGCAAGGGAAAAGAGGCAGTCAGGAAGCTCCATCCTTCTGGGAAGAGCCCATTACAACCGTGCACCTTGTGGGCAGGGACTCCTTACCTGTAGTTTATTCAAAGAAGGTGAGGTGGAATAGGGAGGAAGTGAGGGTAAAGCCCCACCCACCAATACTATTATTCTTATTCTTAGTATTACCATTGTGCCTCAGAGTCCTTCTCCTGGAGCAGGACCACACTGTGCGAGGCACTGTGCAAACACAGAACAAAAAGACAGATCCTGCCCCAAGCAGCTTCCCATCTAAGTATAAGAGACAACAGATGGATACAGACTAACAGGGAAGTACAAAGAAAGAATGAGATAATAGAGGACAGCATGATAGACAGTGGTCACAACCACCTGTGGCCCTAACACTTGTCAAGTTTTTGTAGTCTTCAGGGCAAAGGAGAGTTTTAAGGGGAGTTTTGGAGGAGGATGACATAGCTTTGCAGAGGTTTCAGGGAGTTTCTCCCAAGTATGGGGGACAGCATGGGGAAAAGCATGATGGTGTTTGAAAATGTAACAAGTGGACAATGGAAACTGGCATCATGGGCCATTCAGAGGCAGGTGTTGGCATCTCATGATGTCATTGTCATGAAACACAGATGATAGGATGGGCCATGAAGGTCCTTGAACATGAAGACAAGAAGCCTATGTTTGATGCAATAGAGAAGGAGAAACCAGCGGAGAAAAGAGCTCTGGACCAAGAAGCATGGCTGATGAACCAGGGGCAGTGATCTGTGCCATCCTTGAGGATGTGAATGAATTAGAAAAGAAGGTCAAAATAAAACCTTCTGAGGCCATTTCCTGCCATTCAGAAGTTGCGGGGATTTTTCTGTGAAAATAATAATAAATACTGACAATTAGCTCTAGAATTTTTCAATCAATAGATATTAAAGGGCTTTACAAAGGAGGTCAGTATCATTATAAGATGAGATAAGACAGATGTCAGAACATGGTTCCAGCATTAAACTCAATGAATGAGACAGAGAGAGAGAGATTTTTAAGCTTTCTGGTGATCTAAGAGGAAAAATATAAATTGCGTCTTTCACATCATAATTACATGTTAACTCTGTTCAAAACCCTCTGAAGATATCAGTAACAGTAGATATCAGTTATCCTAAAAAAGGATACATTCTGACACCCTCTGCAATAAGCATGCAAATTTAAGAGACAGAAAAAAGCACAGAATAAGCAACTTCTGCTGTATCATTTTCAGAGGTATAAATGCCTGACAGTCAGGAACCCTGAAGGACTAGTTTTCTCCTGACATCTATCATATAACTCCCATTCCTATTAAAGGAAGTCAGACATGTAGCTGGAGTCAAGAACCAAGACCGTATTATTGTGAGGAGTAGCTGGGCTTATTACTAAGTATTCTTACAAGACAAGGGTGTGTGTGCTGAAATAATAATACTGCACCAATAAAAGGTGTTTTTAGCTTGTGTCACTTCTGATCTCGATGTTTTTGGAAGACTACAAAAATCTTTATTTTAATAAGGAATTTGAGCTTGAATTTCATATTTTCTAGTTCTCACCTACCCTTCCTGTATAATCAGTGTTGTCAACTCTTGCAATTTTATTATAAGTTTTGAGATATCTGATGTTGTTCTTAAAGCACCAGCCCCTGGAATCAGGCAGCTATGTGAGAATTGCAGCATTGTTTAACAAAGAAAAAAAAGAAAGAAAAGTTTCTAGCCCTCATGGTTGCAGAAAAAACCTAAAGGATCAACCCCAGAAATCAAATAAAGAATCCGATATTTATTATTATTTTAAAAATCTCATGATTTTCAAGCTAATATAATTGTGGGGGCATGCTGCCTGACTCACAGTCTAACACCACTTGGGGTTGGCAATACTATAAACTGTAGGTGTGAAGGAGTGGGGAGCTTACTGGGCACTGCCAGGGAGCAAAACGGAGCAAGATGAATGGGCTAGGAGCACCCTCCTTTCCTGGCACTGTCAGCCTTCTCACCTAGTCCTTCTTCTAGTTTTTGTAGTGTTCTAGCCAGCTCTCCTCTTAGTGGAAAACACTCTAAGGGCTTGGTTACACTTACAGGTTTATAGCGGTATTGGTTATAGCTGTCCTCATATACAGCTATAGGGATAGCGCTATAGCGTGTCCACACTGAGACCCGCCAGCGGTATAGAGTGGCCACATTTGCAGCGGCACGGGGAGTAGCGCATTATGGGCAGCTATCCCAGCATTCAGCTGGGTGCAACCTGCTTTTCAAACGAGGGAGGTGAGGGTGAACATGTTGTGTGTGTGCAGAGGGAGAGAGTTCGTCCTTCTGAGAGCCTATCAGTAAGTGTCCTTTGACAGAGAAGACTAGCAGGCTTTGTATTTCACACAGGCTCCCTCTGTAAACATTTGCATTGCTTATTGCCGAGTTAAGAGAGAAACTCTGAAAACGCACTTCCGCATTCCTCCAGCCGAGTTCAAAATAAAGGGAAGAGACGTCAATTGCCTTAAATGGCTCCAGGCATCTCAAGAGATCACTTGTAGCGGAAGTGGGTGTCCACATTCCCACCATAGCGCTACAGCCGGAGCGCTATAGCCCTTATTCCCCGTGCGGAGGTGGATTACCAGGAGCGCTATAACTCCGAGGTTATAGCGCTCTAGACGCCTCGCCAGTGTGGACTGGTAGGAGGTTATAGCACTCCTGGCGGCTTTACAGTGCTATAAAGTGTCAGTGTAACCAAGGCCTAAGGAAAAGCACTCTCTAGGCAGCATAGTAACAGCCAGATACCCTGAAGGCACAGTTGCCAACTTTCACACTATAAATAAGCACCCCAACTTTTGCAATAAAGCCAAAAATCAAGCTAATTCCATTTCACAACAAGGCCAAAACAAGCCAATCCCTAAGAACCCCAACACTCTATGTGACTAGATCCACCTCGTCGTGCAGTCTGGGATTGTAGTGGGCTCGCTGTGAACCCCTGACTCTCTCCCCTCCCTTGCCCCGACTTGTCCCCCGCCCTTACCCCTGCTTGCCTGGAGCCAACAAAAAAACAACACAAAACAAAAACCAAACAAGAAAAGAAGCAACAAGCCAAACAAAGAACAAGCTACAAGCCAAAATCTAGCCAACAAGCAACTCACAAGCCAATTAAGCCAAAAACAAGCCCAATTTCTGCATTTGTTTTGTGGGTTTGGCATACCTGCATGCAGGTCTGCTTGGCTTTCTCAGATGTGCCTCACAGCTGTGTCCCTCCCCACACAGAGTTGTGGGTGGCTCCTCTACCCAAAGCAGTTACAGTCTGTGGTTGGAGGCCTTTATGCCTTCCAGGCTAGATTCCTTTGAGAGACAGAGGGAGGAGTTGAAGACATTGCTGGTTCTCTAGATCTGGATCCATCCTGTCAGCTCCTTCTGAGTCCTGACACTAGAGCACCCTGCTCTCAATTTGTTATCCAAATAAAAGCTGCTCCATTAAAAGATGTTTAAAAATTCCCAGCAACCTTGTGTATGGTCTGTGCGTCTCTAATCGATTGGAGTTTTAGAAGTGAATTTTAGGTAGGAACAATATATTTTTTCTATTGGCAGGGTGTAATCCGAAGGTGAAAAGCCAGGAAAGAAATTTTGAAATATCTGAGAGTGGAGGGGATGGCATAACATTATCCAGAGGGAACGAGTTCAAAGAAAGAAGATTACAATAAGAACGAGGATATGACACTCTGTGTATTTGCAAAATCAGCAAAGCAGCAGTTGGACTCTAACTAACCCAGCCTCCATGAAAAGGAGGACCAATCCATTCTAAAGACAGGAATGCACAGGTCTCTTCAATATGCAGCTCTGGAAAAAAGCAGGTGAACAGGAGCCAAATAGACTAAATGGACTCCAATCAATTCTGCTAGTGCTAGCTTTCTGTAGCAATTACATATCACCTTTAAATGAACA
Organism: Dermatemys mawii; assembly: GCA_007922305.1. Lineage (NCBI taxonomy): Eukaryota > Metazoa > Chordata > Testudines > Dermatemydidae > Dermatemys > Dermatemys mawii. Next base: position 25,726,259 of record ML677352.1, read on the forward strand.
AGCTCTTGTTTGTCCAAGTTGTTCTCTGGTGCACCCTAAAACAGAGCTGCTGGTGTTTTATTTGATCTGGATGGTTCTACAATGCTTGAGAAAATACTCATTGTTACTGTTTTCAGTTAAGACATTCTGTCTTCAGTGAAGGGGGTGCACAGTAAGAGGACCAAGCCCACCAAATTCATCCTGGCAAGATCTTCTGTTAAACTCTGCACCAAAGGAAGATAGGCTCAGAAGGGCAAAAAAAGGTGGGGTTATTTTTGTAGTTATGAATTATCCAGCATAGATCTGGCTGCAATACTAATTATCCTTTCCTGTAGCATAAACACATGGAGAAGCACGATTCAGTACTTCTTGTCCATTATAAAAACTACTAAGCCAAGTTCAATCCCAATTGGCTTCCCTTGACTCACAGCCAAGGATGAATTTGGCCCCAACGTGTCTTGCTTTACTCAACGCAGTCCACATAATTTATGTTCAATGCCTCTTATTACTCACTTAATCCCATCTGGGGACTGAGATACTATTTTGATTTTTATATACTGAGACAGAGATTGTTATGCTGAAAATTAGTTTCTTAGTGCAGAGTGCTATTTACGTTGTGTAGTGAAAGCCTTCCATGTTACCATTAAGGCTCCTGTAATGAAGGATCCTTGGGCATTCCCACTGTCAACCCCTAGGCCCATTACTCAGTTATGAAAAATTAGCTCTTAACTACAACTTAGTATAAGAGGTCTCCACCAGAGAGCTAATAGGTTTATCTACTGAGCACAAAACTCAGGGTGTACCACCACAAGTGTTCTGTGATTCTGGAGCCTAGAACTTCGTGGGATGACTAGAAAAATATATATATACCTACTTCAAAACAGAAAGTGTTTCATACCATCCAAACAACAAATGTTTAAACCGCATGTCTAATATCAGCATCATGTAAGTGTCCCAGTCCTACCAATCTTGTTCCATTGGCACATCACTGTTGATAACACAAATAAAGCCATAAGCCCAGCTGGAAAAGTATGTTGGGAAGCTATTCACATAAAGAAGCCTCTGAAAAAGGCACTTCAGGGCAGACGTTGCAAGGAATTTAGTTCTCTAGCACTCACAGATTTCCATGGGTGTTGGGCAACAAAATGCCTTTACAAAATTGGCCCTTCCTCCAAAGGCCCTGTCCAGGATGCTTTCATCAACTGGCACTCCCCCAGGGGTTGACTAGGTATTATGGCAAGTGTGCTTCAGTTTCCCCTTTGTTCAGCTAATCTTTTAGCCTTGTGTCTGGCAGTTCCTCACTGTGACTCTAGCCCACCTACTGGATCATTCATAATCTCTCCTCTCTTGGGGGAGTAAAGAGTTGAGTGAGTTAGAAGACTGGTAACCCTAGCAAAAGGTCAATAGCCTCCAGCTGTTTGGGGTTAGGACCACTTTGCTGGGGTTTGTAGGGGAAAACACCCAATCCTTTGGGTTCTAATCCAGAGAACATGTATGAAGCAGTTACAGTCAGTTTATCCCAACCCCTTAGTGCTTTCTACCACACCTCTCTTGTAGGCTGTTCTCCAGACTCACCCTGATCCTTTTTTCTGGAGGCCCAGATGCCTGGGGGGCTTCCTGCCAGCCTGTTGCTGAAGGAGTCAAGAATCCTGTTCTCAGCCTCTCTGGCAACTGCCCCTCCCTTCTGACCTGCAGCCTTTTATCAGTCCATCTGGTGTAGGGTCACCAATCAATCCCAGATGAGACTTCCTGCTTAACCCTTTAGCAGCTGGGACAGCCTGGGGCCTGTGCACTTCATGACAATCTCCATACCCTCGAGGGGCAGTTGTGTGTTTTGTTGCTCTCTGACAGTCTGAATGACAATGGGAAAGTACCCAAATGACTGGATGACATCATTTGTGACACTGCCATTTTGCAGTGCTGCCAAGCTCCTGCCACACGCTGGAGGGAGAACTGGAGTTTGATCATTTAACCCCCACTTTGTTTTGTTTTTTAAAGTGTAAAATAGATACAAAGCAATTTAATACAAGTGAGAGAAATCCTAGAGGGGATGTTATTTTATGCAACAGAGATTAAGTGAAAATTCCCCAAAAATAAGAGATAAATATTCTCTCCCTTTAAACTGTACTCTTCTGTTGCAAATAAGAGTCTACCTTGCAGGTGACACAGGTGAAAGTTTGAGTAAGGCCATGTTTGTGATTTGCCTCCAGTCTGCCTTTAAAATTCTGATTGTCCGCACCCGACTCTAAATTTTTCAAGCGTAGGCAATGCAAGTTGATGGAAGGCATTGTGCCAAATACCCTGCATCTCACCCACAAACACATTCCTTTTTGCTCACCCTTGCATTACCTCACTCACATAAGCTGTGTGCTTATTTAAGTCATCTGTACTGTTTGATGCAGGTGGAAGTATGCAAAGCAGGGGAGAGTTCTGTAAGAAACAGGGTCTTTCCCACTCTCATTGTTTCTCTGAGTGACATAGGCTACTACAAAGAGAATACCTTCATTTAAAACAATAGCTCCATTTTACATAGCTTGTCACAGAATTATTTTTCTAAATCCCTCTAAAATTTCCATGAACCTCTCTCTCCCTGCCACTTCCTTTCAATGAGCATCTGGATGTATCATCCAGGGGCCTGCCTTTGCTGTACTAACCTTGAAGTGCTGCGGAGTCCTGGGAAGCAGGAGGTTAAATATTAGCAGACAAAATCATGACACAAATGGCTAGTTTTATTCTCAACAATTTGGAATGCTACAGCGATAATTCAAAACCTAAAGAATGGTCTGAAGCAGGAACTTTTCTTCTTTCATCCCACAATCCCAGTAAAAGAAAAATCACCTTTTAAAGCCCTTTAGATATCTTACCCAGCACTATTACTAAGTACTATAAATCATGGACTGCTTGAAAAATATATACATTTCTTTTCATAGGGGCTGAGCCAACAGTCCATACCCAGGGAAAACTCCCATCAATTTCAGCAGCGGTTTTACCTAAGCAAGGACTGACTAGAGACTGAAGAATATGGTCCATAATCTTTAAAATGCATTATGCACCTCTGAGGAGGAAAATCTTTCTTTCCTTATATACCCTGTGCCAAGTTGGACCTGGCACTGAAAGGATTTTTGCTATTAGCAGACAATGGGGACTAGGTTAAAAAAAAAGTAGCCATGAGAAAGCAATGATTCTGATTAAGTAAATTCCATTGAACTCTTTCTAGTAAGCATTATTCAGGTCATGAATGCTAATTTGTCCTGCAGGGGGCTGTGGGTAATTACCCAGAAAAACTATCAGCCTTATTGAATTGCTACAAAATAGTATTACTGAATGGCATGCACTGTAAAGGAAGACAACCTTGATATGAGCTTGTACAAGGCGGCAGGCTTTTTTTCTGAAAACATAACGCAGACCCACATGATAATACATGACATTTTACTTAGGAAATGACAGACACATTCCAGAGTACTTTTATGTTTAACACTTAAATAAAATTAACATGCAAAATTATTCACTACAGAAGTGCCACTATGACACATACAGCAAATTTAGCTTTCTGCATATTTAAAATTGTATAGAATCAGAACCATCTTAAAAAATGAAGCAAATGTGGCACATTTGGCCGCATTCCAGCAACCACACAGAACTGCTGACATTACTAAAATCTCGATAATTTAGTCCCATATGGGAATCCATACCACAATTACATTGTCCCTGTTCCGACACAGTCCTGATTTTGCACTTCTTTCAGCCTAGCTTTTTTTAATTTTAATTCCCTTCACCAATAAAGCAATTTGCATTCACGTAGTCTTCTTGGCTAAGCGAGAGAAAGGAAGAAATCTGTTACATGACCTTGGTCTCTTTACAGTTGATTACAAGGAACAAACTCTTCAACTAAATTGTTCTCTCATCTGTTTTTAGTTGCTGTAGAACATTGCCCTGCAAACCACAGAAGAGAACTAAATATGTACAGCATACTGGAGGGTATCAATTCTGTTTCATTTAAATATTGTATATAGGAGGAAAATCCTCCCATATATACCTAGTACAGAGAGAAGACCGGACTTTATTAAAATCCCATTCCAGGTATGCACACAAACAAACACTCAAAATTTGCCACTTATCTCAGCTATGAAAATGTAGAGGAAACTGAAGAAATTAAGAGATTCTAAAGAAAAAGAATGTACACCAGAATGTTTTCATCTATTGCAAATCCTCTCCCTTTAGTGAGCTCAATTGAAAATGTTGCCCTTTTGATTCAATCATTATTACGTTACACTGACCACATTGGAGGGATCAAACCATGGACCTCTTGAGCTAAACACATGAGCCTCTGCTGCCTGAGCTAAAAGACATCTCCCAAGTCCTTTAGTCAGCCCCAAAGGAGGCTCATCAATCTCTACCCACCACTAGAAAGGGACAGAATGCCATTCTAACCAGGAAGAGGTTACAATCATTATTAATCACCACCATCATTTATAATCACATCAGTGCATAGAAGCTTCAACCTATGGTAGGGTTTCACGTCCTTGTCACAGGACAAATATATAGACAGTCCCTGCCCCAAAAAGCTTACAAATGTAGGTTGGCACTCAGGGGCAGATCCTCAGCTCACACAAACAGGTCTAACTTTGACAAATCTATACTGATTTACAGCAGTTTAGGATTGGCCCTTATTGTAAATATTTAATTATTTCTGGGAAAATATCATTAAAAACATTTATTCCAAACAGTATCAAAGAGCGACATGAAGCATGTTTTCTTTGTGACTTACTTTATACCAGTCTTAGATAACAAGGCAGAGCGTAAGACACACAGGGAAAGTATAATCAAATCAATCAATTACAGTAATGGAAAGAAAAGTAGCATTACAAGCATTTTTAAAAATCTGAGAAGTGGGGGAAAATATTCAATGTGGAAGCCTGCTATAATTATTATAAAGGATATGTGTGCAGAGCTCTAAATTTACAAGAAAAAACAAGCTGTTATAATTGCTTTGTTATTAAATGGAGGGATTCTCTCCTCTCATATATCTGTCTCTTTCTGTCTCCCTCTCCTTCCCTACTTTTTTTTCCTCTTCTCACTCTGGTTCTGAACAGAAACATTACTTTTTATTAAATGGAAGATTAACTTTCCCATGGAGCCAGCACTGCTAACATTGGCTACTGGAATTCATTTGAAGAACTGAGTTCACGTTCAAGATGTTGGAACAACAATGACTGTCAGAAAAATAAAATATTGAATACAACTTTGACATATATTAATCATCTTTTTTTCAGTGCCTCATTTTTCATAGAAGATATGAAATTTTGGTCAAACATCAAAGTGTAAGTCCACAATTATCACAGGAAATGACTCATTTTTCTTTTGAGTACTTGAAAGCAGCTGCTTAAAAGTTGGCCTGTGACGATATAACTTGTATATATGTGTGTGTGTGTGTGTGTGTGTGTGTGTGTGTGTGTGTGTGTGTGT
>ML677352.1:25731713-26016588 GCA_007922305.1 Dermatemys mawii
TGTGTGTGTGTGTGTGTGTGTGTGTGTGTGTGTGTGTGTGTGTGTGTATTACTGCTTATTTTGGCGGGCACTCTCTTTTTCAGATGCAAACAAACAAACAACCATCCTGTTTTGAACACCACAATGAATTGTTCTAAACATATCCTGAAAAAGCTGGACATTTATGAACAAAGGCAGCACAACAATTGTGAATCCAAGGTGCTTAATGTACTCAAACTGAAGTATTCCTTCTACACCTTGACAATGACAAAAAAGAACAAATAGAACTCCTCCCCCAGCTGATGGGAACAATGGCAGCTCTCACTTTCAAGTGTCACTATAACCTGTATCTCATTGTAGAATTACAGCTGAAAGTTGTTGTTGTTGTTTTTAATTCAATAAGATCAGAAATACACACATTTTCTACATCTCTTTTTTCACAATACAAAGCTGTTTTCTATTGTGGTTCTTTTACGGAAAAATGAATGCCATATGTGTTACTGGAAAACCCCAGCTATGAAGACTGTGAATGAGTGTGTTTGTCAGGTTAACACTTCTGTTTCTAATAAGAGTTTCATTTTTCAGCTCTTTTTCTTTGTTACCTGAATGGAGAAGTTGAGGTACCCTTTAAGCAGTTGATGGATAGATGCCCCAGAAATACAATTATTATTGTGTATTCAGCCTTCACATTATCATAAACACTCCAAACAAAGAGACCATTGCTAAGGTATGTTAAATTATGAATATGAATGCTTGTTGAGTCTAATTTAGTTCATTAGTTGGATAGCATATTTGATTTTCCAAAGAGGCAGCAGGATACTTTAATCAGGGCATAGCTCATGGGGCTGTCATTCAGTGCAAGGAAAGGGTTAACACAAATCTTTCCTTCCAACAGGAACATTAACATAGAGAAAATAGAAAACAACTCCAACAAAACTTTAAAATTCTGCTTCTCCCTCCAGGCTGTGAAAGAGTCAGAGTCATTTCTCATCATTCCTGAATGCACTCTGTTGTAGAAAGAGTCTAACAGGGATTAAAAAGGCAGTCCTACGCATGCACTTTACTAAATCCCTGCATGCCATTCTAGGGTGACTCTACTGTCTGAACAAGTTTGCACATAAGGAATAGCTGCTTCAAACAATTCAACAGATCAGCAAGACTGGAACAGAAAGCATGTCAGTCCAGCTATGTGCCAGTTGGTAATGCACCTCTTTACATAAACAATGGAAACCAGGGCTTTGTTGCTTAAATAGTCCTCCTAGCAATGTGCAAATAGGTTTTTTCTCTTTAAATGCTTAGTTCCTATCACCATAATGGTTCCTGTTAGCAATCTAATACTATGATTACTACCACAATTCAGGCAGGCAAAAGGACTACAATAAATTCACATAAAACTGTCTTTCAAAAAGCTCAACTTTCCATATCAGTTACAAAGCAGTTATCTGAATAGGTCAGAAGGTCAATATAATTGGATGATGGCAGATATGACAGTGAAAGAAATGTACTGGGAGGCATGCTTGCATCCTCTTCCAGCTACAGGCAGCATCGTTTTTTGCCATTCCATTTATAATTTTCTTTTTAGTGATTTCCAATGAAAGGGGATGGTAAGTGGGGCTGGGGTGGGTTGCATTGTGCTCAAAGGAGCAAACAAAGGCAGCAAGCACCCGGAAGATGCAGTTCTCTGGTGTGCAAGTTGTAATAGCTGATGCATTTGTGGGCACCAATACTGGATTCATTTATGTGTTTACTGTCCTCTGCTCCTCACACATTTAACCATATCTGAGAGATCAGAGTGGTTGGATGTTGGAGTGGCTCTGCTAAGTATCATAGCTTGGGATAACAATAATTCGGCTAAGTCAATGAAAGGAAAAGAGGCATTTTATCATTATACTTGTATCAACTGTTGATGGATGAAAGTCACACTACAGGTACACACTGTGTACTCATTGTACACATGTATTGGTTTAACTGAGTTGGGCACAATCACTAGAAGCTTTTTTAAAGAATAAAAGGCCTGATTCTGATCTCATTTACAGCAGGGTAAATCAGGATTGACTCTACTGAACTCAGTGGAGCTACAGTGGGGTTCATGGTGTACACCAGAGGAGAATCAGGTCCATAGTTGTTCATATCACGCTAATTTAAAGCTGGTATCTTTTTTATATTTTGGGTGAATATTTCACTGTCTAAAGGTTACATCAGTAGCAAATTTGAAAAATAAATGAAGCAACCTTGTTTACTATTTGTCAGGTGAAAGGGAGACTCTCTCTGGTGTGCTTCCCTGCACTGTTCTGCAAATGAACCCATTGTTGAGCTGGAAAGATACTCATCTTAAAAGTAAAAGTTTAACAAGTCTTCAAGCCAATTCAGCTGCTAAATCTTTCCTAGTTCCCCCAGCCCCTATTTTTCTTTTGAAGGGATGTGGCACGCACACACACACACACCCCTCAATTTATTTACAGAACAGGTACAAAGCAGACAGCTGGGAAGTGAATTCCCCATTACTCTCCCACTGAATAGATTTCTACTCTCATGCTGCACCCCTCTGTAAGTAGTGACAAATGATTCAGTCTTCCTGGTTATTCAGTTCTGACCCTCACCTGAACACATCAATTGTACCAAATGCTGCGACTTTTTACTGTTTTTGTGATCCAGTCAAATTTCAGCTTGGCTCAACTGACTTCACTTTAAAGAGTGAGGTGAAGATGGCTCAGGGCCCTGAAAGCAAATGACAGATGCTTTATCCTGTAAGCCATCCTGCCCCTTGTAGTGAACCTGTTTTGATTTGCCCAGTCTATGAATTCTTTCACATCATATGTGAAAGTTCAGTGATTTGACAATTGAGCAGGCTGAGCCTGAGACTAAAAATCATTTAATGTCACTTTTACAGGTCACAGAGGTGATTTTCTATCTCCTGAGCACACCCCACTTTCGATTCCAGCTTGTGCAGGGGACATAATGGATGTGTGACTATATAGATAATTATTCCAATAACGTGAGTGAGTCATATTGCACCACCTGCTTCCACAAGCCAGGGGAATGGAATTACTGCTGACCCAGGCCTGGGAGGTACAGAAGCTGGGAATATTGCCCCTAAGTCATCTTTAGTCCCCTTCCTTCATACCTATGAAACCCGCTCTGTTGATATGGGATCTGTAATTGGGGAAGGAATACAGCAAGCTAGAGCCAAGGGAATGGCTATGAAGAGGCTTGTAGGTCCAGCAGCTGTCAGGGAGCCCTTGTACTCATGGGATAACAGAGGAGGCAGAAAAGGGCCAGGAATCAGTATGAAGGCATAGGACACCACAGATCTCCAATCATATGCTGATTCTGGGAGATGAATGCTCTGGTTCTGCCATGGGAATGGGTGAGAAATCCTGTTTCCCTGACTTAAAAAACCTGTAGGAAACTGTCAATGGGGGAGTGTCATAGGGCAGCCTGTCTGAATCACCCTCTTGCAATAGCCACATCATATACATGCCCCTGCTGTTTTCCTCCTTCTGCATCCCCAGAGTCTTGCCAAGTATAAACATAGCTCTTGTGAGATTCAATTATTATAACAGTCTTGTGCGCATATATCGTAACAAAAATTCCACAACCATAGCCCAGATTCCCCCCAGCACAGTCCAAACAGAACATGCAACATATAGCCCTGGCTTTCCTTAATAGGTCCTTGCTCTCCACTGAAGTCCTCTTCTGTAGTACCAGAACAGCTACCCCAGTCCTTCCAACTAGAGTGAAGCCCTGCTCATACCAGTAGGAACTCCACATCCCTTAAAAATTGTCTGCCGGGAGCATCCTTGCCAGGGGAGAATCCCTCACTCCCTCAACCTTCTCACAGTTCCTCTGGGTCCAGCTCCCCTGCCTGGAGATGTCAGCAGGTAAGCTCTCCTGCTACTCCCCTATGTTCTGCCTTTTCCTCAGAGCCAGCAGACCTCTCCCTCTGCTGCTCCTCCTGCCTTCAACCCTCTCCAGCCTGCCGATCTCTGGCTTAGGGATACCAGCCAGCAAAACTCCTTTTCTGTTCTCCTGTCTTCAGCCTTTTCCCAGGAATCACCTTCTCCTTCCTCCTCTAGTCCCCTATCTCTGGCACCTGTCCCATGTTCTTCCTTACTGAACCGATCTGCTCTGATTCGCTGGGACTCCCATCCCCTCAATGGGTCTGTCTCTCTCACTAGATCTCTGTTGAGAGACTCAGGCAGCCCTGACTCTCTCAGTCTCTCCTTAATTCTTTATAGCCACCTCTTAATTGGCCACATGGGCGCACCTGTCCTGGCACAGGGAAGCTGAACTACTTTATTTACTGCGGCCAGCCACCCTGTGTATCAGGGAGCTTATGGAGTTTCTTGTCCTTCATGGGACTAGCATGTGTATGGGATGATATCAGCCAATGTTCCTGTCCTTCTAATTCTATTGTTTCTCTTACTCTGTTCTATCTTATTCCATCAATATTGTGTCACATTGATTATATGTATCAGCTGAATACAGCAGCAAGCCAAAATCAACATAACTGCATATTGCTTAATTTTTGCAGCATGAGTCACATCAAATTCACAAATTCTGAATGTTGGATAGCTGCATTTCTCTCATATGGGCATAAAGTCAACATTCAGTTGATGTAGCCTCACCTCTGTTGGACTCAAAATCCAATAATATTTAATAAGACATACAGGTGACTTCTATATTTTGAGATTTTATGAGTCAGCCTTTGTACCTCTTCCACTCCCTCCTAATTGAAACAGGTGTGGAAACAGGAGATCTATCATTCTAGTAAATAATGCTATGTGATATATTGTAGAGAATACACATTATAGACTTCTGCGATCATGCATGTGAATCATCACATTTATGCTGCCTAAGGCACATGTACACTAAGGAACAGTCGAAACCCAACTGATTAAGTTGTAGCATAAAACAACACCTCAGTAGTCAGGAGTATGACAGCCAACAATGGTTTATTTGACCAAGGAGTATAACATTGTAATTTACTTCTCTAATACTTGTCATGTTCTCTCTTATTGTTTCCCCTTATAGAGTGAAATATGTAGGTGAAAGATTGTTCTACAAGCTTCATGTGTTATGCCCCTCCAAAGTTAGAGGGTAACAAACCGTCCTTATTATCCAATACATTTGGTGAACTGCTATAAATCACTGAAACTGCAGGTTAGTATCTAGTGGTTTAAAAAGTCAAGGCAAAACTAAAGACTTCATGTATCTGCCTGAAGCTATTTTTGAACTACGACACAGATACACAAAGTTATTACACTTCCTGGCTCTTCCTATTTTATTGTATGTTTCTAGACATTATTTCTTTGCTTATTCACAGGAAAACCGGGATTTAGAGAGTCTGGCTTGATGCAAATATTTAAATGATACCCTTGCCCCTCCAAGAAACATAACAATATGAGCCAAATCTAGTTTTGTTTTTCTTTTGACACTGGAATTTGTGGCCTTTCTCCAGATGAATTCTGTGCTGGTCACAGACAATTTATAAAGAATAGCTTGCTTATTTGTGAAGCAAACATATGTAATCTGATGAAATTATTAATGTCATAGTGTTAACTGTATTTATGAGAAGAAAGTTAACAGTGCTGACATTGCAATTACACTCAAATGTTCCGACTCTTTGCTTATTCGCTCAATCTGTCAGTCCAGCATGGGGGAGACAAATTGTAGTGGGCACTTGACAATGCAAAAAAGAGATATGAAACTATTCTGATTAAACCTTGATGAAAGATTAAACAGCTCTGAACACTTGCCAGATTCCTATGACATGACATTTTTAACTAGTGTTAATAAGAAATTCTACTCGCCAGAGGTTTAAAAATATACAAGATTATAAAAATGGTACATGTAGCTCACAGTTCATTTGGTTCTCACCTGTGTTTCAGACTATATACACTAGTGGATTCATTCATAGCTCTTTTCCAACTAACCTGAGCTGTATACATTTTTAGGGGAAGTCCCATAGCTGATACATATTGAAGCCCAACTCTCATTGCATTCAACCTGCTGTGATATCAATTAGTGTTCTGTCAGAGAAAGGACTTCAGGAATTTGCCCCATTACTACTCAGGACAACTTTTTAAACTAAATTCATATTTAGAGTGGTAAGGTGGGTGAGGTAATATCTTTTATTGCAACAGTTCTCAACCAGGGGACCGTGAACAGGTTTCAGGGGGTTCACCAAAATAAATCAGAGAGTAGGGCCAGATCCACTGGGCTAAACTCACTTGGGCCCAGGGCAGAAAGCTGAATCCCTAGCCCTGCTGTCCAAACAACTGAAGCTGAAGACTGAACCCCTCATCCCCGGATAGAAGCAGAAGCTCAAACAACTTAGCTTCATGGGGGCCTCTGGTGGCATGGGGCCCTGGGCAATTGCTCTGCTTGCTACCCCCTAAAGCCAGCTCTGGCTTTTAATTTACTCTGAAAAACGGTTGTTTTGGCACAGGTGGGCCATGGAATTTGTATAGCATGGGGGAGGGGAGGAGAAAAAGGTTAAGAACCCCTGTTTTATTGGACCAGCCTCTAATGGTGGGAGAGACAAGCTTTCAAACCACACGGAGCTCTTCTTCAGCTCTGGGAACAGTTCTCCCAGCACAGCAAAATGTAAGGTGGAACAGATTGTTTAGCACAAGTGGTTAGCACATATTGTAAGGGATCATTCAAGGTTCTCATGAGAAAACTTGCACAAAAGATGAACCTGAGTGCTTAAATTCATAACTTTGCTAGAAGCCAGAAATCATGGACTGAATGGAGACACTGGGTTTATGGCTTATTACAAGGAACTGTAACCCACTAACCCCCTCTTTTTGTGCCATGACTGCAAAGGTGTTAATGGGCATCTTCACCTTGAATGGTTCCTTCATTATGTGCTAACTGTTTATGGTAAACAATCTGTTGCACTTTGCATTTTGGTGACCCTGGGATTTCCTCTCTCACAACTGAAGAAGAGCTGTGTATTGCCTGAAAGCTTCTCTCTCTCACCAACAGAAGTTGGTCCAATAAAAGATATTACCTCTCCCACCTTGTCTCTCTAATATCCTGGACCAATCTGGCTACAACAACACTGCATACAAGTAATTCATATTTTGGCACCTAAATAAGTGGCACCTAAATAGAGGGCTGTTGTCTCCCCCGACTTCAAAGAGACTGTCTAAAAATCAGACCATTTAGATGCCTTAGGTCCTGATCTTGATCCTACTGAAATCAATAGCAAAATCCCCATTAACTTCAATTGTGGAGGAACAGTCACTAGCTATGGATTTAAATGCTTAACTTTAGGCATGCCATTTGGAAAATTTAAGCAAAAATCTATTTATATTATTGTTCATAATTCAGCATATGGCTATAGATCTGTCTAGAGGTAAATAGAAAGAGTAAGCCTCAAACTACCTCTCTTTCTTTAGCAAGAAGTTGCTGGCTTAAAAAATAGAAATTATATCTATTTACACAAAATATGAGCCTGATTTTCCATTGCATTGCTCATTGTGTGTAGGCATTTACACTATGCAGAGTGCAAACTGGGTGTAACAGGCTGCTGCTCTGATTAGGTTAGTGGCAAGAGATAAAGCAGCAGGGACTCAGGCCCAACATTTCTATGTTTTTAATATACATGTATATTGAAGTCTCTAGATCTATAGTGATTTTACATCAGCTAAGAATCTGGCCCACAATTTCTACTCACAAAATCTTTTCATATCAGTTTTATTGCCAATGAATAAATAAAGACCCCAACAGATCACTTAGGTCTTTTGTTCTCAATTGATGAGACACATACTGGAACTGAAACTCTCATATGACACAACTGAGAAGACTTAAAGAGACATATGTTTACTTTCTGAGGGTTTGAGACAATTGTATTTGCTTTCTTTTTCACCAGTTCTGAAGACTGAAGAAAAGTCTCATCCGCTCACAATGAAAACATATTTTGATTTATGATTTGCCAGATTTCAGTGATGATTTCTGTCAAAAAGAGAGGGATCCCATGTATGGGCCTCATAAAATATTTTCTTAGTACAGAACAAAAACACCGACCTATAAAATGCAATTCTCAGTTCAGAAAGCAAAATAAATTAAACTGAAAAAAGTTTATTAAAAAAATTTCTTCAATATTCTGCTTTTACATGCAGTGTGTGCAGCCATGAAACCTGAAAGGAAAGAGTGAGCTAAGATGAGGTAAACCTAGACACTAAGACCTTTTTGTTGACTTATTCGGAGTAGATAAATTGAAATAATTAAAAAAGCTGCCTGGCTGTTAGACACTGTTATTACTTGCAACTTCATATGCATTCTTTTTGAATTTGCCACTTGTAGACTGTTTTTATCATTTGTGTGTGTGTGTGTATATATATATATATATATATATTCATATAGTTATACTTGTAGCTGTTAAACACAAGTAGAACATTGTCCTTCATATTTAAGACCGCGGTCCTGCAGACACATAAGTATGTGCATAACTTTTACTTTAATGTGACTCCTTGCACAAGTAATTTATTTCAGTGTTTGAAGGATCAAGGTCTAAAACCCCAGTCCTACAAAAAGATCCATGAGATTGGGGCCTATACTAGTAAATCAGCTTGAAAGTGTATTAAAGGGTTGAGGTAGTTTTCTGAAACCTTGTGAATTATTTATTTTTCAGCAGAGTAAGTGATCTAGCTAGTTACAAAGTCTTGTGCTGATTTTCTTAAGATGAAGAGATTCACAGCAAATTCACTCCTAATCTAAAAACATATCTCCAAATTTACTGACCAATGCTGACGCCTTCAAAATCAGTGGTAAAATCCCAACTGACTGCTGTGAGAACAGGATCAGGCCCTGTCAGCTCTTGGTATGGGAATTTTAAGGTCACTCCCCTTTCCCCCCCTCACCACAATAGCTTGAATTCCTGTATTCTGATTAAGATAGATGGAGTATTTGCATCCTATCCATATTCATAACCCTCTTTTTCAGTGTCAACCCAAAATACCACGTTTGTTGCCTGGGCAGACACATGCAATATGTTTAGGAGGTTTTGTAGAGAACGAAAAGGACTCTTTTCAGATTCTGCAGAATAGAGGTGGCCACTAGGTGAATTCATGCTGCTGAAGTGCTGAGTGACCAGAACAATCACTGCACATTTTGTGTGTGACAGAAACTGTAATTAATGATTTCTCCCCTTTTTTGCTAGAGAGAATAGAGAGATGTGCCATTGACAGGCATTTATTAATGGTTTCTGCCATCTTATATACATAAAGGGCATTATTGGGTGCAAAGCTAGTTTAAAGATTCTTTTTGAGGAAATGTTGAAGATGTTGTTTCATGGATGAAAAATGAAGGCAATCTATTCTCAGCCCAAGTTTGGGTTTCAATAACAAAATTAAAACTATTGTGACAGTTTCCATTGTGTCTTTTAACCATCTGCCTCCTGCTGGCCCAATCAATAATGGCATCTGCGGGGATGTTGTCACCCTTACCTACTCTCTCTCTGTTTAACAACAAAACCTGTCAATATCATGTCTCATGGCAGCTTTACTAAGGAGATTTATCATCCATCTAGGTGGTGGTACATATTTTAGTGACTGTTGGTCTGTTGTTTTATTGGGAACCTATCGGGGATAGTCAGCCTGGCACACAAGAAATTAGACATGCATCTTTCAGTTACAACAATGGGTGTGGAAAACCTAATCCGCTGGCCACAGAACTGAAAATGCACTATTAGACCTTGTCTACACTAGGGAATTAAAATGAAAGAAAGGGAGTGCCAAATTCAATATTTCTTTACAAACTACTTTGCTGATGTCAGCAAATAATTCAACATGTGGGCTAAAAATGCATGCACATTTTCCATTAGAAAAACTAAATTCTTTTTAATTGCTCAGAATTTGCAATGAGGGGCCATTTCTATGCTGCTATAAATGGGTATTGCTTCATTGAAATTACTAGAGTGGAGTTCATTTACACTGGTTGAGGGTTTGGACCATTATTTAAAGATGGATTAAGAAACCAGACTGTTTCTTTGGCTTAGTACTTTTTCCACAACACTTTGGAAGTAATGTTTTACATTGTCACTGATGTGTTGTTGATTCAATGATTTCTGTGCATCAGTTAAGAAAAAAAAAATATTTTTACCACATGGATTCACAATAACGGAATCTGAAAACACAGGGCTCTTTGCTGCAGTTTACAAAATCCTCTATTTAAAAGAAAATAAGATATTCCATATTTTAGGTCCCACCGGTATTTTATTGCAGACTTCTGGAGATTTAATTTTAAGCACAGAACTTTTGTGACTACTTTATGCAGTGTTACAGCTGACAACACTGACAAACTTATCCAATTTAGTTCATTAATAAAATAGCCCTCCCCCATCTCCAATAAGCAATGCTATGATTTTCTATTCAGTTTCAAACTTCCATTTCTCAAAGTCCTGAAAATCCCTGTTTTGGGAGGCAGCTGGAAGTGTGCTGTTTGCTCATTGATCTACCAACAGCCATTCATTTTCTCTGGGAATTTTTAAGTAAGCTCCCTTATTGGGAATATGCTAATGACATCCGCCATGATTACTGATTTTCTTTGAATCGTTATTCCTCTGTGGGCAAAGCAATCAGAAACGGAGGACAGGAGATTTACTTCTTGCTTGTGTGCCTTCTTCAACCATCTGCTCTATCCTGATTCATGTGAATAAGATCTGCAGTTTTAGAGATTCTTTCCTATGACATTCTAAAGTATTTTAAAGCTTAAAAAAAGAGTTAATAGTTATCTATCAATGTCACAACTGTGGCACTGTAATGCATTCTAAGAGCAAATTTACCTTTCAATAGTTTACAGGGCTCGATTAATTTTATTAAAGTAAAAAACTGCAATGCTCCTTAACAGCTTCATTATTTCAAACATGCCTATTGTGAGCACATTTATTATCAGGAGCACAGAGTATAAAAGCTTCAAGAAAGGGAACTAATTTACAAAGCAAACTCATTTTTAAAATGGGCATTGTTCATCTAAAAAAAGAAGGAAGAAGAATAAAGAAGCCCCATCTACAAGAGAGGATAAGTAATTTATGATTTAACATATTAAAAATATCCCTTAAAGTACATTGTTCTTGCTGAATCCATATTCCTAAGCATTGTGGTATATTTACCTAGATTGGAAAGATTGTTTTGAGATTTTATTTGGGCAAGAGATGTCATTTGTCCATATTAAAATCAAATTCAACTATTCTATTAAATTAAAATACCTCTCTTATACTGCAAAAATTAGTCCATCCAGCCTCTATTGTTGATAGTGATGGGCATACTGTACTTTTTAAATGGGGTGCACTTTTTAAATGGGGTCTTATGCTGATTTACATGTTTACAGCAGATTCAAAAAACTGCTGACTGACTGAAGCCAGCTGTACACAAAACCAACCAAAAATCAGCAAGATTCACATCCTAGATGAGAAAGCTAACTAAACATGAATGTAGAGGCAGCATTGATAGAGGGGCTGCAGAACTGAGGGATAGTAGGCCGTTAAACATTGTCCAAACATTAAGAAAAAAGAATGAATTTTTGGTAGGGGGAAGGAATGGCAAACCCTCTGTACTTCATCCAGATTGGGAGAAACGTTTATGGGCACATAAATAATGTACTGAGGTGAATTACTTGACTTTACAGAACTATTGTGGAATTTGTACTACCTGGTGGAAACCTAAAAAAGAAAAAAAAAAGTAGAGAGTCTATAGAATGGCAAGCAGTAGATGACATTAATGCACTTCCAATAAATAACATGAGTCTTTATTGATTGGCATTCTGATTTCCCTTTGACTTATTACAAACTGAACAACAAAGCTGGGACCTAAATGGTAATGACCTCACCACTATGATTTAGATGACCAGAGCCAAATTCTCTCAAAATAGCTACCACTCTCTCCAGAGATCTCCCCAGAAAGAGAGCTTGGACTAAAAATCCTTACTTGTGTTGTGTGATTAATATGATTGCCCCAGGGGTTGCAGGACTGGGTTCAAAGGAAAGGAACCTACAAACACATTTTTTCTTGGTTTTTAATATGAGATGGACCTGAACCAAACCACAGGTTATTGGGCTCAATGCTTTAATTATTTGGTGAAACCATTATTCAGGAGGTCAATTTCCTTCTCGCCTTCAGAATCTATGAATCTTTGAAATTCCCTCTTCTAAACATCCACAGGCTCTTATGGTTTGTAACACAGATTTGGAATTCATAGCTGTCCCTAATGACTAAACTGAATCCTGCCTCCAAAAACTCGAAAACTTGGTCCCGAGCCTATTTCTCCTTTTAACGTAGTGTACAAATAGAACACTTTTGAGAAAGGACTAAAAATAGAAAAGCACAAGTCTATCTTAATATTTCATGAGATCAAAATCTTAAGAACTCCAAATTAAAGCTAGGCTGGTGGCCAATGGAGTACAGAGGAGAAGTATTCATAGAAAAAGTAGGGCTACATCTGATAGAGAGCGAATAACCTATGTCTGGACACATCCTTGTTTTGCCCAGTGGAGTGCATTGCATTTAAAATATACAGTGTTATATATATGCAGCGTTAGTTTATTTCATTTCGGTAACATCATGTTCTAGTATTTCCATCTACATACTCTTCCATTTTTCTTTCATCCTGGTGAAAATGCACCTTGCTGTTCTAATGTTAAAGCTGTGAGGGATGCAGCCAGCTGCTCATTCAGTAGGTAAAGAAAAGCCACTCACCACAAAGCTCTGGATCTTTAAATACACAGCCTCAGTGTGCAGAAGAAATATGTTAATCTCCTTTTCAATATTTCCTCACATTTTGGACCATTTTAGATACGTAATCTGACCACTCAGCCCAAGCAAGACATTTATGAATAAACGAATAGTCTCCTGTGTAAAGCCAGAATAAAAGGTTTGCAAGGGGAAAACAATACCCTAGAAGGGTGTGAAACATCTGTGTACCTTAAGGGCATAATTAGTAGTAGCACTGGCTCAGTGAAACCAACTCCCACACCCATATGAAGTTTGTGGCCAGTAGATTAATTCATGGCTACTAAATCTTTGCCCACTAACAAATGCCACATCTGTACTTCTGCAAAGACAGCTGCAACAGAGCTCAGTTCTGATACATGGGAATATGCAAAGCACCCTGAGGCTGGCCCACTGTGGAGCAGAAATGTGACAAACTATTAGCCACTGTTAACTCATGGATGTTTTGTCTATCTTAGGTACTTTTATGGCCCTTGTCACCATAGTTTCTGGGTATATCAGAATTGTTAATGTATCCCTATGAGATAGGAAAGCCTATGCCATTTCAGATATTGGAGGGGAAAAGCTTTGGCCTTCAAACACAGGAGAACACCAACCATGCCGGGCTTTAAGCAGCAGTACATCAAAGTACAAGGTCACTCTTATGCTGTCTGTGAGCAGAGACAAAAATATACTAAAAAACTGAGGATAGTCTTAAATACAGCAGTAAATTCCAATAATGAATGTGAAGACAAGGGTAGTGAATATTTTATGCCATTTTGCTGAATTTATTTGTTATTTGAAATATTTATATTTCAAATTTACCTTAAAAATCTGGTTAATAGCTATTAAAAAAATTGATTTTAGAGTCAGATTTTAGATCTAATACCTACCAGTGCCTTCTGCGGAATCAACATATTTCTTTCAGTAGTAGATTGAGTACTTGTGGATTTTTGCATTACATTTCCTCTCTCATGTGATCTGTGTCAATATACTATTGGTATTATTAGGCTAAAGAGTGTTTTTTTCCCACATAACCAGAATTTGAGTTTATGAAAAAACAAACAAACAACCCTCCAAAAAACCAAACAAACAGACAAAATCCCTACTTGAAACTTGATATTGGAGCCCAGAAAGTAGTTTAGGCTATTCTTGCTTCTTGAATCTCTCTGCAAGGGTATTTGGAAGGGTAAAATCATATGAATCCTGTGCTGTGTTTAGAAAATATTTATTTCTTTGGATCTTGATGTTTGTTTTCTATTGACTTACTTATTTTTTGGGCAGTATGCTGTTGTTTGAAGTGTACAAACAAAAAAAAGGCACAACAGTACAGTTCTCACACATTGTTTTAACACAATTCCACATTGTTAAATCAATGCCAGATGTGTGCAACTTGCCAATTTTTTAATCATTGCCATGACTCCATTTACACTTTTTTAAAGGATAGACTGTATTTCTCATCTGAGCTACACTACCTGTAAAGGTCCTACCTTCATTTGCATGGGGTGTTGTCTGGAATTGGGGTGACCAGATGTCCTGATTTTACAGGGACAGTCCTGATTTTGGGATCTTTTTCTTATATAGGCTCCTATTACCCTCTACCTCCTGTCCTGATTTCACACTTGCTGTCTGGTCACCTGTCTGGAATGGTTAGCTAGCAAAAACTCTCACTGTAGTCCCATTGGCTTCAGTGTGAGTTGATCAGGCTCTAGCTGATGTATATGCAAAATGACTGTTTGTGCAGCCTCATATGTGAGCACAGAGCAACTCATTTAAAGTGGACAACAAGACTTATGCAATTTTGATAAGAGTCAGGGTTTTAACATCAGCCAATGAATGAAAGAAAAGAAAATGGCAGACAGGAATAACAGTTTTTGGTTTCCTTGGAAATGAATAACTCCAGATGATATACATTCATATGCTTTAAATTACCTTTTGTTAAAAGAGTAGGCTATTGAAGGACTAGTCTACTGACTGACAAACCAAGACTTGGTAAAATCTGGAATCCTTTGCTAGACACAGTTATATAAGATTGACTTGTTTTCACTGTACTCCCTAAGGCTGAAATTCATGTCTTTGCAGCACAAGGCCTCTGTACCACGTAAGTAACCTAGGCTCACAAAAAAGCTTTTAAATGGGTCACACTTTATCATAAGGTTCCTTTTATAAATAGCTGATAAAGGATTAATAAATAATTAATAGACATTTTAATAAATAGTCAGTCAATTGTAGGAACCCCTAACTTAATAGTTTGCTTATAGTTATCTAGGCCTCCTTCTGCTGATGAACGTATAACCATTTATACCCACATTACTCATGTTTGCAAAGAGCATTTAATATCTATTAATCGCTTATTGACCATTTAGAAAGGAGGTATAAATGGAACTTTAATATAAAATATGAACCATAAGTGGATCTTAATTGGAGCATAGACAATTGGTACAGGGGCCTATTTCACCCTAAATCTGAAAAACTGAAGCCCTGCTAGATGTCAAGGAATTTCAGAGATACTACTTGTTCCAATACAGAAACATTATTATACTCAGGTGTGTTTGTTAATCAGTTATGTGCTTTGTCACTTATTGGAAGCAAATTACCAGCCCCAAAGGAGATGAAAACTTCTTTTGACTATAACTTAAAGGTCTCATTGAAAACAGGGATACAGCATGACCTGCCATATGACTGCTTCTCTGACAAAGCACAGATACCCTCCTATTACCACAGCTCACGCTGTAATCTCTCAGCACTTGTGCGCTTTCCAATTTAGTGCCTCTGGAAGGATGCTTCTATAGAATTCATTTACAGTCCTTTTAATGGCCATGTTTTTCTCATAACATTCTAATAAACATTTCAATTTGTTCAGTTAAACCAAATTGGGGAAAAGGAAATGAAAACATTGACCATAGAGGAGGTAGACTGAGGTGAGCATAGCTGTCAGTGCACCAGTGCAAAGGCACGAGGAAGGCAGCATGTAGCACCGTACATTGTGAACAACAATGGCACACATTGTGGACACAGTGGGCACACAAAGAGAGCTAGCTGCATAAGTAATACCAGACAACTGTTAGAAACATATCAATATATAGCCGTAGTAGTGAAAAGCTTGCCAGTCCTCCCCTCCTCCCAGGATAAAA
Source organism: Dermatemys mawii (assembly GCA_007922305.1). Taxonomy (NCBI): domain Eukaryota; kingdom Metazoa; phylum Chordata; order Testudines; family Dermatemydidae; genus Dermatemys; species Dermatemys mawii. The sequence goes on from ML677352.1 coordinate 25,747,543, forward strand.
CAGAATGACTACCTCCATATCTGCAGTATTCCCTGGTGCATCTCTATACATAATGCAGGAAATACCTAGTGTATTATAAATACTGAGGTTAGCTAACTGCAAATCTTATTTAATTATCTACAGCAATTAGCAAGTTTCGAGTCTCATCACTGCCACCTAAGAATTATTTTAAACAAAATACATTGGCAGTAATAAGCAAAGGCACAGAAGGCAAAATGCTCCAGGAAAATAAATAATTAATTTCATTAACCATCTGTTGTCACTCCTATAAACTAAATGCACTGTTGAATCAGGTGTTTTAAAAAATGCTGCCAAAGTTTGTGTTGTCTGCAGCCATAGACTGAAGCCCATGATGGAGCCCTAACCAACGTTTGTATGTAAGTTAATTAAGTTTTTGGAGTAATTGCCCTCTCATAAATCTCGATGGTTTTTTTAGTTCTTTTCTTGGATCCTAACAATTCCATAAGGATTTCAATTTCCTTCTCCAGTTCCTGATCACTGTACTCCAATCAGGTTCTACTTATCCTATTTTCCTTTCAGCTCTGTACTTATCTTCTCAGAACCCAGTTTCCCAGTTCAAGCTGTTACACAATGTTCTATTGGTGCGTAATTTAGTATCTCACATTTTTCAGAGCTTCGAGGGAAATCTTTTACTGCTACAAACAGCAATGCATCCTCAGCACCCGGTGCGGTGTTCTATGTACCATAAATACAGCTGTCTTTCTTGTGACTGTAAGAAACTAACTTCCACTTTCTGGTTACTTTACAATAAAGTAGCCCATTTGCTTACACAGTCTATAGGAACCATGTTATCTTGGGAGAGAAATGCCTAAAGATATGCAAACCCCGCATTGCCTGGGCCTGCATAAACATTTTTAAAAACAATCTGAATTTTCTTCTTCAGAAGGATTTGAATGCTTCCTGTAATGCAAATCCAGACAGAAACAAAACTAACCCTGCACTTTACTTCAATGAATGTTACAATCTTCCTGACCAAGACAAACGTTTAACAAGTGACTCTGCCAAGGAGCCTTGTCATAATTTTATATTTACTGTTCATTAAAAAACATTGTTTATGGAATAAAAAAGTAGCCACTGTACCTCTTATTGTGCAAAACTCAAAGGTGGCTCTTCCTGCTACTGGTTTTACTCAGCAGTAAAAGAGAAAAACCTTACAAGTGTTGTTTAAATTCTTGTAAAGTCATACTGAAACAAGTCTGCTATCTGACCTAGCCCTTAGGGCTACTTAAACACCTGTGGATTTATAGAGTTCAGATGTCTACAAGGTCTGTGTTGAAGTTCATTTTCAAACCTGTACCCCATGTGAAATGCTTTCCTGGTATAGTGAAGCTATTTCTACTTCTTTCTGGTTTGCCATGCAGTCACTTTATGAAACAAAGATCATGAATTAAGAACAAACTTATTGTTATCCACAGACTTTAAATGCAAACAGCAGATAAATATTGAATATGTTGGACTCTATTTTGAGAAACTTAGCTTCACTGAGAACTCAACAATGGATGGGGGTGAAAACAGAGGAGGGAAAAGACTAGCATCCTCTGTGCAACTAACTGCACAGAGTTACATATAATCATTACATATAATAATTTTAAAACAGAAAACCCCATCACTTTTATGCTTACTCTTGGTGAGTGTTATAAAAAAAAGCATCCCATAACCCAATGGCACAATATGGTCCCAGGTGAGAAGAACAGGCCATGATGTATTCTAAACATTCCAAAATAAAAATAGCTGAAACACTTAGTGGGGAAATCCTGACCCCAATGAAATCAGTAGGAGTTTTGCCATTGATTTCGGATGGGGTCAGACTTTAACCACTACATTCAGGTAAAATATACCCCAAATATTGTATCTCTCCATAATCCAAGTTTAATACAAATGCCTATGGTTTGATTCTTTGAAAAAAATCACAAGATATAAGCTGTCTATATCTAAGGCTGTAATTTTAAATTATCCACTTTCATGGCACTCAAGCCACCTACTTCCTTCAGATTTTTCACACCTGAGCAGTTGGCAAGAACTTTAAATTCTATGTTTTTCAGTAAGATTTTATAACCATCCACAACAAATGTTAAATTTCATGGTTTTGGTGAAATTTTGAGGGTTATGGAAATATACAACCTCACTTATAACAGACCAAGTTTGACTATAGTTCCAGGTGTCTACACTGCAGTGGGAGACATAGGAATTTGGTCTGGCTCAGCCATAAAGCATCTCAACAATGCTTATGTTCTTATTCTGAGGCCTCAGTGGGCTACACTGAGGGGGCAGGGGTTTGAACTAAGATACACAACTTCAGCTACGCTTTTCACGTAGTTGAAGTATCTTAGTTTGACTTACGTGGCCGCCCTCACGGCGGCGAGTTGACCATGGCCGCTCCTCCGTTGAATCCGGTTACGCCTCTTGTGGAGCTGGAATTTCTGAGTTGATGGGGCGTACGTTTGGGGATAGATTTATCGCATCTAGACGAGATGCAATAAATTGATCCCCAATACATCGAACACTACCTGCTGATCCAGCAGGTACTGTAGACGTACCCTGAGTCTCGCAATATCTGAGGTTTTTCTGAAACCCCCAGCTACTGATTATGTGAGACTCGGAACTTAGAAAGACTTAAAAATGTGATCTGAGTGCATCCTAAAGGCTTGCAAATCAGAAAGCAAACAACAAGATTCCTGCATTTGTCAGTCTTTACATTTCAGGATTTTTCAGCCCTAGTCAGGATTTTCTGGGACCCGACTTGTGATTTTTGAACAGTTGGGGTTTGTGATTCTGACTCCTGGAGCTCAACGAGCTCATGCTGCAAAAAAACCCAACCCAAACCAAAACAACAAAAAAAAGCACATACTAAAAAAGCTTGCACACTTATTACTATCCAGCCAAATTGGCTGACTAGTACAGCAGAGAGGGAAGCTGGCCATTGTCCTGCCCTCATCACCTTTAGGTAAGTTAGTACGGCCAGCACAGAACAGCTGCTGTATTTCCCATCTTCACCATGGCTTGCCCCTACACAATGTGAACAAGAGGCATCTTGCTGCATCCACCCCGTGTTTAATGATGCATCACAGTGTGCTGCTGCACTCTACAACAGTGCATTTCATTCAAGACATTCATAACTTTATAAATTGTTGAAAATCAACACTGCTGTATAAAGAGTTATATACATGCTAAATATATGTACCCCCTCCCCCCCATACCCCTATCCTCTTCTGGCTTGAAAGCTCCAAATCAGGTCCCTTTTAAGGAGCAGAATAATAAATAATAATAAAGTCATCATACATTTAACATCTATTCCTCTTTTAAACTCTGCTCACTATAGCTTTCAATAGGGGTAAGTGTATATAATAAACTGCCATGCTTGGCCTCTTGCTGATCTATCCTGTTCACACATGGCTAAATCTTTTTTATTACTTCTGACAACATGTTGTACATGCCTTTATATCTGTACTCATATTGGTTTTATTGTAGGGTTATATTTGCAATGCTGAATTACACTGGAAGATGTATCTGTTTATTGGATGGAGTATGTCTCACAGACATTTTTATGATCATTGTTTTTTATTTTGCTCTCTCACACACCATTTATACACCCCACTCCCAATATAACAATGTTTAATTACCTACCAAATTTGTCATTATTTCTTATCAGTCCAACTGATCAATAGGCAAAAAAGCATGGACACTTTTTGGTAATAGGTGACATAGCCAGTAAAATAGAGCCATTCTCTCAGTCACTCCCCACACTAAGGCCACGTCTACATTACAGCACAGCTACAGAGCTGCAGCTGTAGCAATGCAGTGTAGACTCTTCCTATGTTAATAGAAAGGATATTTCCATCAACATCAATAATCCATCTCTCAGAGGTGGTAGCTAGGCTGACAGAAGAATTTTTCCATCGACCTATGAGGTGCCTCTCATATATATTAAGGCTCTTACTCACCATCAATTTTTGTAGAACTCTCAGTCCTGTGCTCAGTGTGTGGAAGTAGCCTTCCTCCACTGGACTAAATACTGCATGTCAAAATATCCTTAAAACTCTCCTTTGCCTGATGCCTACAAAAAACTTGACAACATTTAGGCAGTAGTCTTTTCCCACCAACAGCCCATCATGTTGACCAATGTTGTCTCACTGTTCATTTGTACTTTCCCATCTGTCTATATCTATGCCTTGTCTTATGCTTAGATTGTAAGCTTTTTGGGACAGGGACTGTCTCTTTGTTCTGAGTCTGTACAGTTCCTAGAACAATGGGGTCTTTGCCCCTAGCAAGGGCTCCTAGGCACTATGGTAATACAAATAAACAAACAAACAAACAAAATGGAATATGACAACAGTGAAATATGGCTTTCATTTGTTCCATTTCCAAAGAGATGTTTGAGAAGATCTCTTAGAAATGTGGTCTGATGCTTGTTTCCAAAGACAGAGACACAAGAAGCCGGGGACATGAGATCAGAATCACAGTCACTAATATAGCACTTGGAGCAACCTGGGAGGATCTTGTAAAATGCATGCCAAGCCTGGGAGAGGAAGAGTTAAACAGGTAATGATCATGTAGTAGCTGGGGAAAAAATGGGAACATAGCAATGAAAGTTCAAGGAAGGACTTGGGGCAGCAATTATCATGATTTATTATTGGATTGTCTTCATGTCTGAACAGCACCTAGAATAATGGAGCTCTGACTGGTACTACTATAACAGAATGTATAAAAAGTAAATAATAATAAGGGCTGATAGTGAGCTGAACAATGATACATTAGGTGGAGTGGGAAGGGAAACTGGCAGATTCTGTTAGATATGAGGCCTTAGCAGTAGCTACTGGAGAATGAAAGAAAGGAGAGAGTGAGAGAGAAGAGAAATGAGTTTGAATCAGGATGGACAGAGCAGTGGATAATTAGGTCACTTGCCAAAGAAGTATTAATACAGCACTAATAATCTTTATATAGGAAATCTTGTTCTTATATAAAATAATCCATGGAAGGGATACTTCCATCAAGAAGAGATCAGTTTTGCAATACCTGTCCCTGGGCTCAATCCTATTCCCATTGAAGCAAAATGTCTTTTGACCTCAGTGGGTGCAGGAATTTGGCCCCTTGACCAAACATCACCCCACTTTTTACTGGACCAACTGGGAAAACCACCCTTTTGAATCACTGAAGTTCCTATCTACTTTGCTGGGACAAAACATTTCTTCCATTTAAAATATTTCTTAGTTTTATAAATGCTGAGACAACGTGATAGAATATGGATTTTTCAAATGAGCCAAGGAATAGATATTTTTAGGTTTTCAGATATTAACAAAAATGGCATCATTTTGTATGTAATTCTGAATTTTAATGAGCAGTTCTATTGATAATCACTGAACATCTATATTTATAGAAAAATGGATCATCATAAATACTGAATTCTGCCATTATCTACATATGGTGCAGTTCTCAATACATATAGAAATTCAGTGTTTAATTTCTATAGCAATAGAAATACCATAATTTCCACCAGAACTATTAGTCAGAATGTAAAATTAGATCTAAGCCAACATCATGGCTGCAGTTTTAAAAAGTTGGATCTAGAAGATGAACTTTTTCAGAAATATTTTCATTTAAAAAGAAACAACGATGCTATTTAGGAACATTAACTGTGTCAGCTCGATTTTAAAAAGATCTTTAAAAATTTGAATGTCACTTATTTTGGTACAGCAAAAATTGTGGGCATTGTCTTAAACTGTATTAAAAATGCACAATACTAAACCAGACCCAATAAGAATATTGTAACCCCAACTGGTAGTGCTGGACTGGTTTGATGTGATAAGACTGATATTGAAAAAAAAAAATAGTCTTATGCTCAGTGATTATATTGCCTTTTCTATTGACACTTCAAGGGTTAGATAATAAAAAATATTGAAGGAACGGGTAAGGGGACTAATGACTGCGATTTCTGATGTCTGCCCTATAGTGGAAATCACATTTTTCACTACAGTTTTAAAAAGTGTCCAATTTTATCCTTTGTAGATAAGCAACAATTGCTCTCTAGCGCTGGAATCCCCTCTGTTTGGGTTGATTCCACCTCTTAAAATTGTGGTATGAACCCCTTAGATATATATTTAACAAGAGAAAGTTTGATGCATTCGAGTTAGGATTTTGTAAACATAAAATACAGAAAATTAATCTGTCAGTCATCTGCCAGAAACCTGCTCCTTGTTGTTTTGATACATACAATTAAAAAAGGAAAAATGTAACACTGCATTGGATCCTCAAATCTTAGCAATATAAATACACATCCAACTAGGTAATTAAAAAAACAAGATTAAAATTTGGCTTTGTAAAACAGCTTGTAAATTCAATGTATCTCAAAGCAATTTTGAAATAATGAGTTGATATACTCAAAACTAAGTGCTTTGAGATCACTTTATGAAAGGGGCTATGCAAATATTAATTATTATTAGAAGTAATTTAATAACTGGATAGCGAAAGAGAATAACATTAAGCATTCAGCTCTATCTCAGATATAGCCTTGAATGTTAGAATCTTTATTAGTGAGAGAGAATGCAATAGAAATTAATTGAATCTTTTTATCATAACATTTTAGTCTTGTGAAGGGGGAAAAAAAAAACACGCTGAGAAATGCAGACTAATTTTTGCTTTTAATCTCTCTTAAACTTAACGGGTTTTTTAAACTCTGAACCCTAGTGGGCAGTGGGAAAAAAAATTCAGACCCCGAGTAGGCATCCTTTTGGGTGCATATTATATTTCCTTTTGCATTTATAATAAAATTATTATTATTAATACTACTAATAATTGTAGCAGATCAAACTAGAAGGAGCCTGGAATATATTTCCTGAGAATTGCCTTAGGCTAAACACCAGGGACATGAAACAAACTGTTCTTATCACCTTTTTCCAAACACAGCGATTTAAATTTACAATGAAAGTGCCAGCACCAGCTGCACTTTAAGAAAGCACCACATGTCTTGAGCAGTAAGAAAATGGAAAAAAGCCCAGTTCAAGCTGGAGGTGTCATCTTCCTCTAGCCAGCTGGGTGACACAAAGCTGAAAGCGATGAGGTGCTAATTAGAGGTTGATGAACAGAATCTCTGAGTGGAAACTTGTCGAAATAACCTCCACTGAATCAGAGCCTTAAGTCAGCCCTTATCTCCCAATACAGAGCACTGTCAAAGCCACAGAAAGAATGTGTGAATCCATATATATACGGCTAGGTTACCTTTTATCTCTTACCATATGTCCTCTATCTTGGCGTTACTGAAAAATTATCATATTTTATATCATCCGTCTATCTTTTCTCCAGTTTGCTCTATTAAAATGTCTAGCTCTTATTGCAGAAGGACCCATCAGACTCTTTTTATTAGAAAAAAATTAAGTATTACTAATTCTCCCAAGGAAAAAATGATCTTGGAATGCAGAGTGCCAACAAGCAATGAGCAATTAGCTGGATCAGACAGTAGTGCATGTAAAAGAAAAATGATGTACCTCAATAAAAGAAAGAAATATTATTTTACAATGAGTTTAAAGACATTCCCTCATTTCCCAGAGAAGGTAACATTTTGTGGTTTTGATTTTTTTTAAAAGGGTCAATACCAAAGTGCTATTAGCAGATTGGTATGCAAGCATGATATCCTCATTAGATCAAAGGCAGAAATGTTTAGTGGCACTGATGGGCAAGCCCAGGCAGTTAGCTTCACTTCTGGAAGAAGCAAGAACCAATGGTCAAACAGCAACAGCAGGTGCACAGCTCCCAGGACACCAGCAGGGTAGGGTAATTGGAGAATTTTAACAAAGGGCTTGTCCTCTTGATCCCCTTCCACCTCATCTGTTCATCCTTAACTTCTGCTATCACTATTCACTGAAGTAATGCAAATGCTACCGGTGAAATTCACTGCAGCTGGATAGGCCCTGAATCAGCAAAACACTGAAGCATGTATTATTGACTTTAAGGGCATACAAACACATGCTTAAAGTTAAGCATGTATGTAAGGACTTTGCTGATCTGAGGTCATAAAACCCCGGGGTATACAACTTTATGCAGGAAAAGTCTGGAACCAGGACAGAGAGTTGAAATCATTCTCCAACACAGGGCCAGGGCACAGGACTGTACCTAGTCTGCACACTTGTGTAGTGGGTTGGAGCATAAATATGAGCTCTGTGGACTGGCACCATGCTAACCTCTGCCTCAATCTTTCTAAGGCTGGCCTCTAGATCTCTGATAACATACTGAGGGCTGCAGGGACCTCATCTGCCTGCTCCAGCAGAACCCCAAAGGAGGAGTTCAAGGGGTAGCTCTGACTGTACCAGAGTGAATGTCACCCTTAATGTATGTCATATCACAGGCTGGATTCCTTACTTCTGATATATGATGAAAAATGCTAAATCACTCCCTAAATCTTCCACTCACTAATGCATCATTTACTGAAAACTGCAGAACTCACTATGTAAGGATGAGGGGGAGATCTCACTGGAGGCCTTATTGCACAACAGAGATTAAAACCTTCAAAAGAACCAGAAGGATAAACTGAGCCCAGTACGGTTACTGTTCTGCAGCATCACTGTTAAACAGTAGAGTCATTCAACTCCAGAAATGAGTGCACTTCAGTGGTGAAGAGAGTTTTATTATACATAGTATGCAATGTTCTTCAGGCATTCAGATACCATAATAATGAGCATAAGGACCTACACAGAATGGAATTGGGTAGCTTAGGACAAAATACTGGTAGTCAGGATATTATTAATGAACTGTGTTTAAAAGCACTTTTAAGAACTGTCAGCTATATACACTGCACTGACATCTAGCAGCTAGATGGATTGGTGACAGGTATATATTTATTATAAATAAAATACCAAAACCCATTTTCTACTTAAAAGCTGTGTGCATTTTAAGTGGTCATCCAATATGCAACATGTGGTTCTCTTGATATTATGTAGTAGAGACCAAGTTACTCTAACAGGTTAGTAATTCATGAGTATCTCTGAATATCTAAATAATTCCAGTAAAAATGGACAGTTTACAGTTAATAACATTTACTTGTCTAGTGCCTTTCTTCTCTCCTGCTCTAAGGCTCCAAAGAATTTGCAACTGGCCAATCACATGATTTTCTACTCATCTTCCAGACAGGAACCCACTTGGGCTCTGTGACAGTGGGTGTTAGTTATTGTGATGCATTGGTTTGCTGTAACAATCTGAGTATATTAAAATCCTAAATGTATGACTTACAGACCTTTAGCATGTCAGTGGAAAAGAGGAAAACGCTAGGTTGATGAAAAACTTCACGTAAAAGGTTCACGACATATTCAGAAATGCAGCCCTAGCTTTGATGAGCACACAAGATATTCATAATGAACTGATCCCATGATTGTATCATGTAAAGATTTATGATATTATACTTTAAATATTAACACTTTATAAAATATGAAATGTGCTTTCCTGCACATTTGTAATTTTACTCAAAGTAACATGTTTCATTCTGTTTGCCTTTTGTTTCTGAAACACAGTTCAGATTAATTATTGTCTTGGAAAAAAAAAAATCCATGCTCTTTTGAAAACATCAACTCTCATTAAAGCAACCCTCCAAAATAATGACGTTCATCTGATTTTCCCCTCTTTGATTAGGCTTGTATAATTCTGTATTATCTTGGTATCTTTGATGCCAAACAAGATTAAATTGTCAAGTATAGTATGCTAAATTCATAATCTGAATTTAAAATAAAATCACTTATAAGGAACTCTAAACATCAGCATCAAGGGACATAGTTGCCATATTAACATAATTTATACCACTGACAATGCATTCTTCCCTAATTATTTATGGCCAGTTATCAATTTCTGGTCAATGCCTGAATCATTCACTGTAATTATTTCCCTAAGGAATCTTTCTTGGATGTAATGGAGACAGTTCCATTACGTCTCATGATAGCACCAATACATATTTCTTTAGAAAAAAAAAATACTGTTTTTGCCACTTCACATCTGAGTTATTTCCTCAGCCTGAAAAAATAAAACCAAAAATCTACAAACCCTAAAAAATGGATATCAACATTTCAGCTTTATATTCTATTTGTCATAGATTTTCAGAATTATCATGCAAGGAAGAGAGAGGAGAATTCCCTCAAACGTTTGAGATATTAGGACGAATCCTTGCTCATTTTTTATACGCTTTAACTTTTCATTCCCCTCTCTTTAAATATTTTCCATCCCTAATTTTTTTTATTTTATTTTATAAAAGTAAATACGATGACTGATTTCTGCCCACAAATGTAGATTTCACTTCTATTTGAATCGGTCCTAAAGCGTGCAAACACAAATCTGCATTTGTGTTCCTAATAATTCTTCGTATTGTCTCATTGCTGTTAAAACCTGTCAGTCACCGATGAAAAGTGCTAATCACTCCCAGAAATCCCAGTCTAACAGACAAAAGTACCAGTCACTGAAAAAATAATACCAATTTGTCATGGATGGGAGGAAAATCTCACACAGGATCTTACTGCACAATGGAGTTTATTAAATTCATTTTGCTTCAGTCTAGTTGTTCTTCCATCCAATGGTTTCAGACTTTAATTTCAATGTCAGCTAAAACCCACCAAGGTAACTTATATTCATTAGCTAGGCTCCCTCTGAACTGCTGTGAAATGTCTTGGCTGTGACAAGGACTCTTGGCTTTCAGCAGAAGCAGCAGCATTTATTTTCACTTGAAGAAAAGTAGATTTAGTCAGATGTTACTACTCCTTAATTGGTTCTTGCACTTTTTTTTTTTTTTTTTATAGGCACTTAGTTATTTTCCAAGTTGGTTCTTTAAATGTGACTAATTGTATCCAGGAAAGGATATTTCACAGTTAATACTCCGCATCGCAGTAGTGCCCTTGCACTACAACAGTTCAGTTTACTACAGAGCAGTATCGGTGATGATGAATACATATCATGCACCATAAAACACTGTCGCCTCAGGTCACAGAAACTGTGAAATATTATAAAGGGAAGGTGGCTAATTCAGTAGTCTTCACATCCAAACTATTGTACCCTAAAAGCACTTCTTTAAAGCCTTAAAGCAGATTATAGTTTAAGTGCAAACAGCACAAACAGAGACTCTGTGTTTTCCTGTTACATCACCTAAATGTCTAGGAGTGCTTGATCTTAATATACTATAAATTAAGGAATTTACAATAATGACCTTTTAGAAATCCTTATAGTGATTATTACCTCTGGAGCTGATGAGAGGACGTTGAGAATGTGCAATAATTGATTTCTATTGGTTATGTGGACTTTACTTTCCATTTTTCAAAGCGGCAGCAACATTAATTGGTTGAAATTTCTGCTTAGTTAACTTAGTTTTATGAGTTCATCTGGATTTGGTTAGATATTACTACAGTCAGAGATTGCTATCTGAGCAAACCTATCCCATAAGCAGTGTGATAGGAGCACCCTTGAAAGAACTGTAACATTTGCACAGTAGTCCATTTACAACGGACGCCTTTTTGTGTACCACAGCTTTGTACCATATGTCCCAGGCTGTCTGCAAAGGCAAGATGTTGAGCGCTTCCTGCTTTCAAGGCAACTGAGGGCTCCTCACAGGATCAGGCCTGCAATGCTTTTGATAGACAGAGGAGACAGACTACGGCAAAGCAGGTTGAAAGGGTGGCATGCAAGCTTCAAAAACACAGCTTCATCAGGGTCCCTCAGTCCCGACCTACAGCCCTCTCACCATGCCAAGCCTCTGAATTGATTCAGAGAATAATGTGGCTTGCACCAAACCATGTATGTGGTGATTCAGGAAGAGAGAAATCTTCAGCTTGAGATTTGGCTTGCTTATGATAGAAGCCCCCAGGCACATTAATCCTCAAATAGGTTAATCCACAGTGCCACCTAGCCACCTCTGTATATTTATTTTAACTGTGACAAAAGAAAACTTTCCTAAACTGTAAAAACTACTAAAACAAAGTCCCTTTAGTAGCTGGGTGTAAAGGGGGTGGGAAACAAACACTACCCAAATATGGCTATACCAACAGTTACTGACCCAAAGGAAATCTGCAAATTTTTGCTACAGCTCTGTATTATACTGCCATTATTCAGGGCAGTATAAACTGGATATTATCTACATTGAATTACAATGAACTATTCTATAAACACCTGCTCTTATATATCACAGAACTTGTCATCCTAAAACACAAGCATTTTTTTCTGTTCATCTGCCCCTCCTCCAACTCCCTTTTTCAACCTTGGTCTTAGAATTAGAGTTCATTTTTATATTATATTTACACTAGTCAAGCCTTCAAATGGTCTCCTAAGTATTTAATTGCTTTTGGGGCAAGCTAGCAGAATTAAAGATAGCCATTAAAAGAAGTCCACCAGAATGTATCTGATAGATAATACCCCTGGTTTGGAACTCCCACAGAGAATTAACTGATGCCCTGAGCAGTCAAGTTCTTTGGCATAGCAATGAAAGAAAGAACTAGCTCAGGGTGCTTCTGTGAGACTCACCCTTTAAAACTTCTTTGGCCTTTGATAGCGTCTGCACAGTATTCCCTAGGCATCCCTTATACCTGCGCACAGGGAAGTAAAAGGAATAATGCAGCTACTATGGTGACAGTTTCCAGTTATCAAAAGCAAAAATGGAGCTATGTGCTAGTTCTGGCTAGCAGGATGACAGACGTGAGGGCCATCTACACTCTCTGGATTGCTGCGATGTGCTCCAGGCAGCCCACAGTTTTGTTCTGACTTAATTTACAGTAGGATGATGCCATCTTTAGGTACTCACCTGGTGTCAAAATTTGGCCAGACAAACAATTTCACCCCTATGTCCCCAACCCAAATATTGTGTAGCCCAGAGTTCACATTAATGTGACAGCTGTCATTTATGGCTGGCAGTTATATTTCAAACTCTCCATGCCTCAAGTTCAGGGAAGATGACTTAGGCCTTGGCTACATTTGCAAGTTAGAGTGCCCCAGAGTGCTCTAATTCATTCGCCATTCACACTGGCAAGGCACGGAGAGCTCTCTGACTCCACGGCTAGAACAATTTTGGTAATCCACCTCAGCAAGAAGAATAACGTTTGATGCGCTCCTGCTGATGCCACTCCCACTATCACCTGAATCATCGCTCCCCACATTCCCTACTCCCTTGCTCTACCTGACTGACATGGTCCCAATGCCAGCTGTCCTGCTTCCACACCTCTATGTCCTTTATTCCCCTGCCTCACCAATGTCCTGTCACTTCCAAGTTTGCCCAACTCCTGGCTGTTCCAGCGCCCTCTATTATCTTGATTTTATTAAGACTTTTGTTACAATCCCATATGACATTCTATAAGCAAACTAGGGAAACATGGTCTAGATGAAATTACTACAAGGTGAGTGTACCACTGGTTGAAAGATCATACTCATAGGCAAGTTATGAATGGCTTACTGTCAAACTGGGAGGATGTATCTAATGGGATCCCACAGGGGTGGGTCTAGTACTATTTAACATTTTCATGAATGAGCTGGATAAATGAGTGAAGAATATGTTTAAAAAATATGCAGATAACACCAGTTTGGGAGGGGTGGCAAACATTTAGAAGGACAGGATTAGAATTCAAAACAACCTTGACAAACTGGAGAATCTGTTGGAAATCAACGAGATGAAATTCAATAAAGATAAGTACTACACAAAGGAAGGAAAAGTCAAATGTGCAATTACAAAATGAGGAATAACTGTCTAGGTAGTATTATTCCTGAATAGGATCTAGCATTTATAGTGGATCAGAAATTGAATGTTTGTCGACAACACGATACAGTTGCGAAAAAGGCTAATATAATTCTGGGGTGTATTAACAGGAGTGTTGTATGGAAGCCACAGGAGGTAATTTGTCCCACTCTACATGGCACTGGTGAAGCTTCAGCACTTTAGGAAAGATGTAGGCAAAATTGGAGAGAGTCCATAAGACAGCAACAAAAATAATGAAAGACTTAGAAAACCTGACCTACAAGGAAAAATTTAAAAAACTTGACATGAGAAGTCATGAGAAGAGAGGACTGAAAGGAGACCTGATAACAGTCTTCAAATATGTTCAGAGCTGGTATAAAGAGGACGATGATCAATTGCTCTCTGGGGGCTTGTCTTCACTATGCACGGTAGCAATCGGTCTTTTGGCGATCGATTTATCACGTCTCGTCGGGATGCGATAAATCAATCGCCAGCAGCGCCCCCGTCGACTCGTCACTCCAGCTTGCCAAAAGGCGCAAGCTGGAGTTGACGGGGGAGCACACCGCCGCTGCCATGAGGACAGCAGGTAAGTCGGCTGCAGATACGCCAACTTCAGCTACGTTATTCCTGTAGCTGAAGTTGCATATCTGCAGTCGATCCCCCCGCCTAGTGAAGACCAGCCCTGGGTCTATTGAATGTAGGCTTAATCTGGAGCAAAGGAGATTTAGTTTAGGATATTCAGAAAAACTTTTAAACTATAAGAGCAGTTGGGCTCCGAAATAGGCTTTCAAGAGAAGTTGCGGAATCCCTGTCACTGGAAGTTTTAAGATCAGGTTTGACAAAAACCTGCTGGGGTGGTCTAGATTTACTTGACACAGGGGAATGGGCCTGCTGACCTCTTGAGGTCCTTTCAGCACTACATTTCTGATGATGAGACTGAAGAGCATGCCCCACTCCATCCGCCTTTTACCTAGTCCTCCGCCTTCTTTTTATGCCCCGAACGTCATCCTGTGTTCTTCTCTGGCCTCCCACGCCACATCCATGCGTCCCACCTCTAGCTCAGCTCATCAACTGCAGTAACATTAGCAGCAGATTAGCTTATCTTAACATTTTAAAAGTTACCCTGTAGACAGGTGAAGAGACTGAGCTCTGTAAAGTGGTGGCCTGGGAAAAAGCATAAGGAAACAAAAAACCAAGAATACTACATCCTGCCACTTTAGGGCACACACACACTTCTGCACAGAGCATTTCTTCACCCAGGAGCAATACAGTGGGAGTCAGAACCAAAGTTGCTTTTTATATTAGCCTGGCACAAAAAGAGCAAAAGGCACACAAAGGATGAGCTGCTTCAGCTGGAGGATAAAACACACAAAGTTCTTAATTCACAAAGTTTCTTGTGAGCAAGATGGCCAGTTTCCCAGTCCTCCCTTAATACCAGCCCTGGGCCTGTGCCCAGGAAGCTGCTTATGAGGTTTCTTCCATAGTCTGGGAGAGAGTGAAAGTTTGGGCTTCTTCTTGTACTACTTCTCTTCATAGCCCTGTTCTAATTATCCCCTAGATAACCCATTTGCTGACTAACTGAACATAGGTAACACACAAGCACACCCCATCACAATCTCTTTGTCATTGTACCATCCTAACATTCCTGCTCCTCAAAGCAATACACCTGAGGAAGGGCAACAAAGCAAAATAATTCTGGGCTTTGTAGGCTGAGACATTTTGAAGAAAGAATGAGCCAAAAAATAGTTAGGAAAGTTTTTAATAAAAAGTCAGAGAGAGGGAAATTTCTTAAACACCATAATTTTCTGGGTCTCCCCTTCCTCCCCCACCCCACCCCAGCTTTTCTGAAAATATTCTATGCTGAGGTAAGACACTGCATGTTCAGAGAAATGTATTTGTTTCTGAGGACATTGTAAATTAGGCTTAAAATAGGAAACTAGCTTCAATCTTAATTGTGGAATAGCTGCCCACCATCCCCCACATAACAGTGCTAGGTATTTATCTCAAGGAATATATATTAAGTGGTGCAATGATTGACACTTGATGGAAGACAATGGGCTGAGTGACTTGTGCTTAGTGGCCTGGTGCTTTGACAAGTTTTTTTCTCCTGGTGGCTATTTGTCATTGTTAGATAGCTACACGCTTCCCTTCCTGTGGACCTTTTTGAACTCTGCTGTCTTTGAACAACATTCAGATTGCAAAAGAAACTATTTACCAGCCAGTAATTACAAGCCACCCCTTGTGTAAAGGTAAACGGTAATGAGGAATGTGCAAAGAATGGCTGGCACTGTCAAAAGAAAAGAGGTTCTTGTAAAATGTAAAGCCATACAAAATGCCTTATAGACTTATCCTGCAGTAACTGTATCAATTAACCATGCTAAAAGCTCTTACTCAGATGGGCACTGCACACAGCATGTCTGCCAGTGTTTTATTATCAAGTCCATTATGATGAGTTCTTGTCCCAGACAGAAGAACAGAAAAAGAATTCAGTCTGACAAATTAGACTTGAAATCAGTTTCATTTACATAACGACTGGAAGTTCATTAATAACAGAGTTTTAATTATTCATGCTCTTGTTTCACTAGATACAGCAGTTTTCCCCCTGCTGTGCTGGATGTCTGGATTAGCTAAAATGAACCGTAGCAAACTGATAGACTGCCCAGATTTCTTAGATTCTTTTCTGCTTTCCAACTACCAAGGAGAAAGCAGGAGGGAGGGAAAAAAAGTCGTCTCTTTTAGCCAACTTTACAACATGCTTGTTAAAGAGATTTAATTTTGCATTGGGTGGTATCTTCCATGTGAAGTGGGTATTCAGCTTTAAAATTCAAGTCATTAGAAAATTTCTTAAAGCACAGCGCATGCAAATTTGATGCATATTTGTCAATTTATAATTCCGTGTACTTAGATCAAGTTAGATCCATAGCACCAATGCTAGGTATTTGCACTGAAGTACCCCCACATGAGCAGTGAGCACCTTATTCTTTACTAAGTACTTCATTATAAACTACATTAAAACCTTTTCATTCCATTAATTCCTTTTTCCTTCCCATAAATCCCTTCTATTAGCTACCTACCTGTTGCTCACTTTGAGGGTGCCAGAACTGGAACAGAGCCAAGAGAAATAAAAGGGGAAAGGCTATAGAGATCTGTGAGAGAGACACACACAGATAACAGAAGGACTTCGAACCACCCTGGGAATGAATAAATAAATAAATAATAAAAAGGAAAGCAAACAATGATTGGGCAGCTTACCTTGTGGGGGCTCAATTCTCCCACCACAGGATATGCAACTGACTTCAGCGTATCCTGCAGGGAAAGAAGAGGGCCCCTGGATTTTACATGACTATTTGCCATTCATTAAAACTCAAGGGCCTTACTCTCCCACTGCAGGATGCGTGTAATTCCTACTGAAATCAATGGGAATGACTCTTGTATCCTGCGGCACAACGGAGCCCAACTGAATCATAACTACATGTCATGGTACTTAGAATGCTGGCTGGTTCTACAAGATGGGGAGATATTTCTGAAGGATCATGCTTGCTAAATCTGTAAATTATACCGAAAAAATCCTTCCTTTGCCACAGTCATTTAACGAAGATGTAAGATCTTAGTGGTTTTTAAAACGATATTTGCTGAAATAAAAAAACAGTAATCGGCTAAAAATCATTTCTGTAGAACAAAAAACAAGTGATCTCTTGAACTTGAACGATGCAGGGGTTGGATCAAGTTGTTTGCTTTGCTCTGCAAATGCTGTTGTCTTCTATTTTTATTGTTTTTCCCCTTCCCTTAAAAACAACAAAATTGCTAAAGGAAAATAATGGAAGATTTTATGCAGAGGGAAAGTGAGTGATTCAAGAGACAGCTAGATAGTGTTTGCTCTGTCACTTCTTTTCAGTGTCCCCTATTAGGTTGCTGATGGGGGCAAGCAGGAGAGGTTTTCCTATGCTTATATTTAATTTCCAGGTGCAAGTATACATGCATCTATATCCTGTCCAGATGCTGCCACCCATCTGTATGCACCTTCCAGGTTTGTTTATGAACTGGGCATATACTGAACACCTGACTCATGCCTTATCTCTATGGCAAAAATCATGGAATGCCTCAGTGAGTTCTTTATAAGGAATTGAGAAAAAGGATGGGCTCTGGGTAGGCACGAGGCTGGGATTCAGGGCATTTTGACTCCATTCCTGGCTCACCCACAGACTTTCTATTTTTCCATTGGTATGATACCTAGGGCCAAATTGTGAATCCATTATGCATGCTGGTGAGCAGTTATTCTCAAGGATAATCTGTAGAGCCAGAGATAATTCCTGTGAGTAACTGCTCACAGTGTGAACCAGAAGTTAACAATCAGGCCCTTTACTCCTCCATGGCCACATTAAAAAAAAAAAAAAAAGAAAAAAATAGCGAGGATGCTATTTGCCTGCCTCCCAGGAGTATCGCGGGAATAAATCTATTAATACGATGAGCACTGTAGAAAATCCTGAATACAGGATTACTTGAAGATTCCTCTGCCAGAAGAGTTTGGTAATGTGGACAACTTTTTGTCATTCTGAAAAAGACAATGCAAACATAATAAAAGGAGAGTAGAACACTACATTGGGTTTTCTATGGGGCTTAGGCAGAGACAGAAACCATGTCTATCCATGCCAGCAAAGGCTCTGAAGTGTATTTTGCTGACATAGCTATGTCAGCTAAAGGGTGTGATTTTTTCCACACTCCTAGCCAACATAGCTATTTCAGCAAAAACATTTTAATGCAGACCAGGATAGAAAATAATGCATATTTCCCAAACCCAACTGCAGATTCCCAATCCCAGAAATAGGGCTCTACAAGAATTGGGTGGAGAGGGGCCTGGGGCTGTGAGGCAGCTAAACTTCAGCCTTCTCTACAAGGGAAGATCTTTAGGAGGTGATCATCGGTAGCCATAGTACTGGTCAGGCAATCTTGCTATGCTTAATGCTCTAGAGCAGATGTCAGCAACCTTTCAGAAGTGGCATGCCGAGTCTTCATTTATTCACTCTAATTTAAGGTTTCAGGTGCCAGTAATACATTTTAACGTTTTTACAAGGTCTCTTTCTACAAGCCTATAATATAGAACTAAACCATTGTAGTATGTAAAGTAAATAAGGTTTTTAAATTGTTTAAGAAGCTTCATTGAAAATTAAATTAATATGCAGCACGCCTCAGACTAGTGGCCAAGACCTGGACAGCATGAGTGCCATGGAAAAATCAGCTCGCGTGCCGCCTTTGGAACCCGTGCCATAGGTTGCCGACCCCTGCTCTAGAGTATGTGCCTTTTGGGAAGGACTTTTTCTCCTCTCTCAGCTTTTTTAAAAAAATTTAAAGTGGCTTTCCAGGATTTCACATGCTTCTCTTGCTACATGTTTGTCTACCATTGAACTTTCCCATCACTCTAGTATCTCAATTTATTTTCAGTCACCTTGAAGTTTCCCAACAAACCTCAAAAAAGTTCATTTGTGCAAAATCCTACACAATAATCTGGTGGAAAACAATGTGCATATCCATGAAAAATCTGCAACAAAAACCAGATACACATTTCATCCAGTTCAGTCATTAACAATGCATATTACTGCAAGACTCTAAGAAGCTTTAGCAGTGCCAGTGCACATGTTGGGCAGAAGCGAAGAATTCACAAATCCACAGTTTGGCCCACGTTTTCAGAAGATTCAAATTCAAATACGCCTACAGCCTGGTTGTCAGTAGTACAGATCTTAGGTTAGAGCCTCAGAAAATCAGGCCTTAGGTGTCTAAAGTATGGCAACATAATATGGAGGCAACTCAAAACTGGTGGTCATTTTTTGAAAAGCATGGCCTTCTAAACCACGTTTCTGAACAATTTAAGTAGAAATAGTATTTTCACTTTATATGTATTAAAGTCACAAGGACATTCATCAGTGCACTCTCTAAACACATTTAACTATCTGCCTGTGTAACTGGATGTACACTTTTCATCCAACAACTTGCAGTAGTGTGGGGGTGGGGATGAAGAATGTAAACAATTTGGGCATTAAAGGGTGGCACAAAAAAACCCCCAAACAAACAGAAAAAGGTAAAAGGTTGATTTTAATGTTTCAACATTGTAATCTGATTTTTCTATTAGTACATTTTTGTGTATTGTGGTCTTGTGCCCTCACCATGTAATTTCCAGTTCCACACTGAACTTTGTGTTTTAGCCTCAATGAGGAAATCTTCAGGTAGGTTTAGTGCAGAAGATTAAGGCTGCATTAAGATTAGGTCTGAAATGTTCTGCTACCAATTAGCCCTCTAGTATTTCTGTAAGCTTTGAATTTTTGATGCGATCAATGACACCAAGTGGAGCCATCTTCTGTGGAGTGGTTATTAAAGATATAAAAATCAATACAAAGATGATACTTGGAAATCTATATCACAAGATAATGAATCACCATGAAAGCCGGCTAAGAAGGAATGTCAGCAAACCAAACAGAAGGTTTGTGCATAACAAAGTATTTGATGCCAGTAGAATTTAAGCTAAATTTTGCATGAGACAGAAGTCTTCAGGCAACACTTATGATACATTTGCATGGCAAGGTTTTAATGAGATGAAGACACAAGACCAACCACACACGGGTGCTTTTTGTGCATTAAAGTAAGGGGGGGGGGAAGAGAGAGAAAGAGAGAGAGATTATTGAGACATACACTATTAAGACAATAATGCCATAATTTGACTTTAATGACAAAACGGCATTGAAAATGTTCTCTGTCAGTAATCTTCATTCAATTTCTTTTAAATGAAACATTATTTGCCTGCACCTTAAGTGCTGATTGTTATTGAAGTTGCGTATTGGAGCTTCACAGGATTCTCCAAATTTAATTTGAACTAGGGATTGATTCAGTTTCCTTTAAAGCAAGATTTTTTTCCCCTCTCCAAAATACAGCTAATGCATGAGCTTACAAGTTCATATGGGTTTACAGCATGACACGATCGTATGTGACATTACAGCATTTATGGTATTTTTACCTTGCACGATGACACACACGAAGAGCCAGAACTAGCAAAACAAATGCTTTGTTGTGTTATTTCTTTGCTTCCCTGGGAAATATACTCCTTACTAAGGGATACTGATATCAAAGACAGCTGTTCACAGTTCAAATCTAGTATATAATAAAACCGCTTTCACTTTGAACTTCTAGTATACCATCCATTGGCAGGATCTCAACGCATTTTACTGACATTAATTAAGGCACAAAACAGCCCTATAAGGTAAGTATTATTACACTCTTTTGCAGATGGGGAAACTGAGGCACAGAGGCCATGTGACAGGCAGCATAGTCCAGGAGGTACAGCCCTAGACTGAGACCCAAGAGACATGATCCTGTCACTAATTTAGGGAGTGACCTTAAAGTCACGTCACCTCTTGGTGCCTCTGTTTACCCCTGATGCTCTTTGTCTATCTATTTAGACGGCAAAAATCTCTGGGTCATGAACTCTCTCTTCCTAGGTGCTTGTACGTTACCAACCCAGTGAGAACCTAACCTCTGTCGTGGCCTCCAGATACTACTGAAATACAAATAATAAATTATATTAATAAATGACATGCTCAAGGCCACACAGGAAGTCTGGCAGAGGCAGAATGAAAAACCAAATCATGCAAATCTCATTCCTGTCCTTCATTGGCAGGACTGTCCTTCTCCCAAAGCCTACAAAAGCTCTAATTCTTACACCTTTTCCTGTGGTACAGATATGCATAAACGCTGTTTATATTTTCCCTCTGCGGGGCTATATTGTTTCAGGGGTATTCACTTTTATTCAGCGGGATTAGGACACTTGCTTTTTGGAGCTGTATTGTGGTACAACAGTTATCAATGCTTCTATTTCCTTGTTTCGCCTACACACACACACACAGCTATAGCATTTGCAGCTGTTAAGTAGCGACACTCACAGATAATCATGCTCACAATCACAGCTTATTGTGCTTTTAACAGGATGCTAAATGAGAGGCGGTATTTTTTTGTTAATCAGTAACTCACTGCTGATTTACAGATAGGCAGTTTAAGGTTCTCCCCCCCCCCCCGCACCATGTTCCTCTCCAAACTACCATGCCAACTCATCAAACCAGGAGACTAATGGACCTGATCCTGCTGTAAATGTGTCTCATTCCAGTGAGATTTACTCTGATTTACACCTGCCCAGGATCTGGCCTAATTACCTTTTGTCTTGGACCTAAAGGCAAGTACAGAGAATATGGATAACCTCACTGCTGTGGATCAGAGCTTGGCTGGAGCAGGCGCAGCTCATTACTGAGTCACCAATTCCTCGAGAACTGGCTTAAAAAAACATAACATATGCATAACAATGATGTTATTTAAAAGCAAAAATAAAATAAAAAAATAACCGACACACCTTGTATAATGTTTTTTTTAACTAGTCATTACAGTTTGGGCTTAATTTGCTTTCCCTCCCTCTTTACCCCCTCAGGCTTGGAAGGCAAATGAACCATTCAGTAGCATAAAACAAGGCGAATTAGAGCAAGCTTCAATAAAACACAGACCTCTCGCCCCCAACGTTTTTCACATGGCACAAAATGTTCTTCGCTGCAGTTTTAAATCTTGCAGCTTCGTGATTGTTCTGACACCTCTTTATTGTCCCTTTCAAGTGCAAATGCCTAGGTACCCTGGCTATCAATGAAGCACTAGTGTTCACAGGCTGCATTCAGCGGAGGTTGGAGCTTCCTCTCCTTCATCTGCACCTGTACAATTTACATCTGCCACGGGCTCCTGAGCAGCGGCTGTGCTGCTGCTCAGAGAGGGCAGAAGGGCAAGGAGACCGCCCCCCCCTCGGCAGAAGGGCAGCTAGTGGAGGCTAATCTTCACAGCCTTCAGAAAGGCAACCCAGCCAATGCTGTTTACTCCTGGAAGGGCAGGGAGTGGTAATGGGTCCATACCCTGAAGAGCTTACCATGTGTATGTACAGCACCTAGTAACATGGGCTCCTGATCCTGGATGGGGCTTCTAGGTGCTACCATAATGCAAATAATACGTAACAATAATAATGGCTTAGCCCTGTCCAAAGCAGGGATGATTGCATTAACTACAGGCATTCCAAGAGTCCTTTCAAGTTGGTGGCAGATCTGTATTTTATTAAACTGTGTAGATATACGTATTTCTAAATAATCACCATATGGAGCTTCCCGTATGGAACCATTTAAGGCACTGGCATAACATGTGGTGTATCCAATGCCTATGTTTTTTCTTAGCTGAGTTTACTGCTGCAATATTCACTCCAAGAACATGGTTAACAGCAGTAATTCCTATGCTTTGTGTTTTTTCTTTGTTGTGTCTTTCGAGAAGCAGGAGATGAGCTGAATTAAAGCCACCAGAGGGGAGCTTATTGCAGTAGGCCACCTTGCTGATCAACTAAAATAATAAGTTATCATATGCTTTATCTCAGCGACAATGCTATCGGATTAAATTATTGTTCCCTGTTTTACTAGCAAAGCATAACTGTGTACAACAGGGGCTCTCCATGGACCACCAGAACAAAGAACATTCAGAGTGACTTGGAAGCTGGGGGGAGAAACAGTCCATGGGAAGATCTTTTTTTCCTGTTTTGCAGAATGAAAAAGTTGGAGAACAACTAGCATTCCCATTCGCCATAATGTCATATGTCTATATTCTTTATTTAGAAAGGAGAATGTGAACCAGCTCATTACAAATTCAGCGGAAGTCTGCATTATCAGTCCTTCTGACCCCAACCTCCACCTTATTGGCTTTTTTATATCATGTCTAAAATTAGCTTGTCATCTCTTTTTATCTATCTGTTTTGGGAGGCACCTCGACATTTTTGGTTGCCAAAATAACTATTAATCATAATAGTACATATTGCATTAATGTTTCTAGTATTAATGCAATTTGTTAAGAGGACTCTCTTTCGAAAAATAGAACCTAATTTTCTGTGTATTTTTTCTCCATTTTAGAGAATGTTGTGCCTTTAGATAAAAAATGATCAGCCTCCATGTCCAGTTAGTCCTTAAAACTCTAGTGGCTAAGGAGGAATTCATTGTGGTGATGTTTTTTCTATTTGTTTATTTTAGGTTACACCTACGTGCTATGGCCTGGAGATTGCCCACAAGCTTATTTCATTTCACTGCTACATTCCAGCAGATGGATTACTGCTGTGTGGATATAAATTTGAACCGGTGACCTACCCATGGAAGGCACAATACCCAAACCACCAAGCTGTTTAGTCCTGCCCTTAAATAGCATTTTCCAATGCTCTGTATAAACTTCCAACATTCTCCCTTCAGCTGTAATATTTACTTGCCTTGCTCTCATGGAGATAAATATTTTGGGTAATATTTTTGTTAAAGGATGCAGATTTCCCAAACAAAATAAACATGCAAAAGATAAATTTGTTACACAATATTTAGAAGTACCAGAAGTCAAAGATGAAAGACCACAAGTTGGCTGAAATTGTTGACATGCAACAGTGTAATAAGAGCATCGCGACAGTGGAAGAATTAGATTGAAATATGCAAAGTAAAATGCTTGCTTACGCAGATGCATTTAAGCTCATGTTCTACTATTTTTCTTATTAAAAATATAACCACAATATTAGAAATAAGGTAATTGAAGAGGACTACTAGTGGAAATTTAGGAGAGATGGTAAAAGGAGACTTTCAACCAAATAAAAAAAACAAACCTTCATAACAATTGAGGTAGTCACCTGACCCAGAAATAGGTGCATGCAGAACAAACATACACAGGAAGCTAACTTGTTGGGCAAGCTCTGGCAAATAAAGGACACTGGTCAACTCAGTATGATCATCATCCAAGCAGGATGGGGGTGTGGGGAGGAGAGGAAGGTTTATTAGCAACCCCTTGAAAGGCTTTTCAAACTCACCTGGCGCTCTTGTCAGCCCCTTGTCTCTATGTACCAAATAACACTTGCCTCGCTCTCAAAAGGCAGCATAATTTTTTATTGCTATCCTTAGTGCACTTAAAGCAATGTCAGCAGTCACCCCACTCCGTTGCCTTATGCTTCACACCACCTGGGGCTGGCACAAATCCCTTCAGTTGGCAAGGCACTGTGACTTTCTTTTCGCTTGCATCTGTTTTGCAAAGGGTACAATGATTTATATTGTCTCCTTGAAGTGCTCAAGTAGCAGCATGTTATGCTGCTGTCTAGGGATTGGAACTTGGAGTCCTGAGCTTGCCTGCAGCCTCAGGGGGTGACAGGAAGACCACACTGAAGAATAGAGGTGGGAGTTGGCAAAAGAAGACCTAATCAAGCTCCAGCTAATCCAGAAATAGCATTAAAGTTGAGAGGGAGCCATGACCATCTCTCCTTGGCCAGAGAGGCTCTGAGGAAGGGATAAAAAGGAGCAAGGATGAAGAAGAGATTTAAATGAAGGCCCCCATAGTATTACTTAGAAGCTTTTATGGATCACTTACCCATGCTTAGACTCCATAGCGCTCAGCACCAGATGAGAAGATGTCCCAAGTGTTGAGTTCTGCCACCTGCAGCTAAAAACAAAAAACAAACAAACAAAAGGCCATTAGTTGATTTAAAAATGCAATGGCAAACAAACATTAACTGGCTTTAAAATAAACATGGTAAATTCAATTACCTTCCTAGCCACTATGAATAGTTCAATCTATAAAGTATTTGACAGAGGGAGGGACATGGGGAATTCTTCTTCCTTGGTTAGTGAAGCTTGAGGAGACCCAAAAGGATCTCGCAGACAAGGAAGGAAGGAAGGAAAAGGTGGCTGAATGATTTCAGGAAATAAGCAGCATGACAGAGCAGGTGGAGAGCTGCTGCTAGCCCACCTAACTCAGGGAGGGGGTTAATTAAAAAATCAATTTGCAATCTTCTGTAATTAGTTTGAAGAGAACCATCATTGCCACCTGCTTGTATTGATTGTGACAATACAGGTTAGCCACTGGAAAGCTGCCACCACCATTTTAATAGTGCCTTTCTTTCTTCATCTGGAGGGTAGTCTGCTGCCTTTGAGCTTGAAGGAGGAGGTCTGAACTCTTCCCCTAGCATTTGCTCCTTCCATAAGTGGAGATCCAGTGGAAAAAGCAAAGGTCTCTTTTGATTTGCAAACCTTTTCATGTCTTTTTCTTGACTTGGCATTTGCTCCTCTGACTGGAACAGGAACTCAACATATTAGGGCAAAATGTCACCCTTTTGTTTCCCACCTCTAGCTGCTGTTATACCTCTGTCTTTTCTGAAATACACATCATATTTCTCTTAAACTTCAAATTGGTGGCCAAGGTAACTGCAGATGAATCAAAAGTGACTTAGCTCCCAAGTTTTTGTCAGAAACTGTCTCATTGTCTTTTAAATTCTGGCCAAATCCTGCTCTAATATGTTAGCCAAAATCTGAAGACATTCCATTTAAGTCAATAGCTAGAGTGTTAGATCTTCAACTAATGCAAGCCAACATAGTAACATTACAGCCAATGGAGCTACTCCAGTTTTCACCAGCTGGGAATCTGGTCCTGGAATCAACTGAACTATTCCCTGAGTGCAAACAAGAGCAGAACATTGCCCTCCATCTCAGTGTGTGTGTGTCTGTCTGTCCCTGCTTCCCCCTGTCTTCCTCCATCCTCATCCCTGGCTTCCTTGACTTTGATGGGAACACTCAGATCATCCCTCTGCTAAATGAAACAGGCAAGTATTTCTTACTCACTTTTATTCACTTTTAGCAATGTGTATCTTATTGGTGATCCTGCGTGTCTATTATTTATTATTCTTTAAGCAGTTCATGAGTGTTTGAGAGCCAGGAAATGTTTTACACATTTATAATCAGATCAAAAACAGTTCATGATATATATAAAAAAAGTTCAGTCGTGAGCAGATGGACTGCAGTTTGGAAAAGTTTGGTTGGCTGACCCAGTGGCTAACCTAACCCATAGCACATGCACATTTGATTCCCATGTCAGTCATTCCCTAGTTAGGAGAAAAGGCCTAATTTCACTTTATATGGATCCCTGCTGCTGAGCTAGCAGTAGCTGGGGTCTCAAGAATCCCCATCCAGCCTAACTTGGCCAAGAAAACATTCCACTAAGCGGCGATCTAACATCTGATTTTCTTCTTCTTGGATGATATTTAAAGGTAATTTAACCCCCTTTGTTAATTTAAAAAAAATCTGGTTTTACAGTTCACATCCCAGGTATTAACAAGGGGGCAGTGTAGGCGGTGGACAGGACACATGACCAGGAGACAGAAAACCTGGTTTTCTTCTCAGTTCTGCCACTGAATCACTGCACAAGAGACTTAACCTTTCCAGGCATTGGTTCCTAAAGGGATAAAATGAGGATAAAGATATACCTTCTCAAGTGCTTTGAGATCTCAGGGCTAAGTAATATGGCTGGGCCTATACCCTATAAGGTGTTTTTTGAAAGTGAAAGCCCAGAAGAAGCATGTTTGCAGCTTAGAATTCAACTTTATTTATAACTGAACCTTCATGACAATGTCATTTATTTACTTAACAACAATTCTGCATTAGGCACCATGAGGGTGATTCATTGTCTGATTCATTTATCAGCATAGTTCAGTGAAAGAGGAGTTGAACTGCTGCTCAGATGCATCAGCAATACAAGTTGCAGTCTAATAATGTGGTAAATGCTGCCCTCTGGCTCAGGTTGGCAACGGTCATTTATTTAAAGAAAGGACCATTTTGTATTAAACAGCATAAGGCTTGGAAGGAAGGTGGGGGTTCAACAGCTGTCAGAACTCTCCTTAGAATTTAATTAAAAAGGCTAAATGCTCAAAGCATATAGGGTTAGAAAACAACATGAGTATGTGCTCAGGGAATAGTCATGTTACATATAGTAATGTATACATATATATATATATGAGTACTTCCCCTTCTTTCAAATATCCAAAAAGAAGTGAAGTACTCATTTTAATATAGCTTTGTCTTTAACAGGATGAGAAAAGGATTCATGTCCACATTAAGTTAACAATTTTACAGTATTTTCTTTTGACGATTCAAGAAAGCATACAGCATATTTCTGTATATAATTTTACAGTTATAGACCACATATAATACGATAAAGAAAAGTTACAATGTGGCACATAATTCTAAACACTGGAGGATAAAACTAGTTCATAGCATCACTGCACTGAAAGCTTCCAGTGAGAACGTTTGCACAGCTGTTGTTTACAAACAGCACCTTGCCAGACTGGTAAAGATTAAGCTGTAATTATTCTTCGTAGGAAATCACCGTAGTTTTAAAAAAAATTATTTAGGTGACCAGTAAGAGAGCCTATGTGCAAAGGAAGAGAATATAATGATTTCTTGTCCTCATGCTCCTGGAAATTTTGGCACATTTTTCCCATAAAATTTGGGCCTTATTTTACATTCTATTGCACCCATGGGTGGTCATTTCACTCATTTTGCAGTGGTGTAAAAGTACTACCATTGTGATATGGTAATATTTTACACCCACTTTGCATTGGGGTGCAGTACTATAAAAGATTGAAGGCAATGGAAAATCCAGCCCTGTGCCTTCAAGTCTTAAAGCCCATCTTCTTAAAATAGAAGCAAGGAGAGACCACAAGGGCAGTTTCTCCTGGAAATATTTCAAACTTAGGTAAAAGGGCGGTAGCATTTGTCTGTAATTCCAGAGAAAACTTCAATTGACTTTAGGAAGAAAGTTCAGAGCGGATTTGAAGATGACCATTTCAGAATCAAATTAAAAATAGGAAAGAGTAATTGATAGGGCTTTTAGTTCACTGATCTTGTGCTCTGACATAAGAGTAATTAAAAAATAACTCTGGCAGTTGAAAAGAACAAAGAAAAGTAACTGAAAATTTCAAAGGAAGAATTTTTAGAGGCTGTGAATTCAAAACTCGGGTTCAATGGACCTAACAGGATGTGGTCAGGAGAGCTCGGAAGCTAAATATCCTGTGCATCCTTATCATGTGCTTCCAACAGCACCTAAAGCTGCAACTGGCACTCAGACAATGAACACTAAGAATCCTTCAAAAGGTGAAAAATTGAGGCAAACTGAAAATCTTTTAGCCTAAGCTTCTGTCTCTATGACAAAAGGCAAATGTTACACTAATTCCATAATACTGTAGATAAAAGGAGGTAGAAGAGAGTTTAACATGTCTTACTGTAAAATACCTCCAATTAATTCTTACTATTCTTCTTTATTAAAAGAGAAAATCAATTCAAGTTAACACCAGGCATCCCTGGTGGCTGCATTAGGCCTTGAATTGACCAGAAATAGAGGAGATAGATTTAGAATCAACCTTCGCTGCACAGAGAAGGCCTAAACCTAGGTCCAGTGAGTCTGCTGCAGAGAGCTCCCAGGAAGTGTGTGGCTGAGGGCCATTTAGGTGCTATACTGTTAGATGCTAACCTGGATTCCGAGGGGGTGAGCATCTGCCTTGAGGTGGCCATGTAATTAGAGCTGACTACAGGATGACAATTCTGTTCCGTTTTGCGGCAACTTTTTGGGGGTTCTAAATGTTTTTATTGTATGTTGGAATGTAAACAAAACCTTTCAAACATTTTTGCATCAAAGGGATTACATCAAAAATCAAAGAGATTACACTGAAACAGAAGGGGTGGGTGTAGCCTGGTGGTTAGGGTCATGGGAGATCCAGATCCAAGTCCTTGCTCTGCCTGATGCAGAGTGATCAGTGTTGAAAAACTGCTTTAAAAGAGGCAGTGTAGAGACTGAAAACTGGGTGTCCCCAATCCTAGGCCAGTGCCCTAACCCCCAGGCTATGGAGTGTGAACCTCTCTCAAAATGGATACAGCTACATGAAGTGTTTTGATGTTGACAAAAGAGTTTGTTTCAACTTGGTCTACATGTAATGCTTATGTCACTGCCTTTCTTTCCCAAGGGCAGTCATAGGTGTGGCAATGAATGGAGTGGGAGGGAAAAGACACAGCTGCAAGCTGTCTGTGTGTACAAGTACAGGAACTGGTTTTGTCTCCCACCCTCATAATTACACAGGTGTTACTGCAGCCGTATGGACGTCCCAGCTGGTGAAGGAGGTCAGAGACCTGTACCGTGCTGCTCCCTGACCCCTGCAAGCAGGCACATAAATTTCCATTAATAAAACAGGTCACCTTGACTCCCTTTACACATCATGCTGCGCTTCTTCAGGCTTACAAGCCTTCGGAAAACTGGGGCTAGGACTGGCCCCCTTGTTGTGTTAAGTTGATTAACTATTGCCTCACCTTACTTTATATACTTAAAAAAAAAAAAAGGGTTAGTGGGAAGAACAGTTTAAAAGCTCAGCACTTTCCCCACTGTCCCTGGCCTCGGCTCTCCCACTGTTAAAGTGAAAATCCATTGCACAGCAGTAAATGTACAATAAAATTTGTGAACCCTGCAACTGATTGAAAAGGAACAATCAATTAAATAGAAAACTTTCTAGTGTGTGTTTCTATTTCCTTTGATAAGAGACTAGCTAGCTCAGCAGCCATTCTAAACCTTCCTTAATGTACGTGGGATCCACCCATCTTAATCTGCCTGCAGAAAATGAAGTAAAAAAAAAAAAAACTAAAGAAAGAAGCACCTCCTAATTGTCTACACTGCCACTTATGTCACTCAGAGGTATCAATAAGCCACCCCCCCGAATAACATAAGTTACATGGACCTAAGTGCTGGTGTGGACAGCGTTATGTCAGCGGGAGAGGTTCTCCCACCAACATAGCTACTGCAGCTTGTTGGGAAGTGAAATCATGAAGTTGATGGGCGAGCTCTTGTCTGTCGGCTTAAAGGGGTTACACTAGAGAATTTACTGTGATGCAGCTGCAAGCTCTGGTGATTTTGGAGGTTGCAAACAGCCATCTCACTGCCTGAGAGTCTTTTGATGGAGGCCCTGACAGGCTCTTTTGCTCACAATGCCAACAAACTGATTGGACATTAGAATTCTCTGATGGCTACTTGTCCTGGTTGATGTAGCCTGGAAAAGAACTGTACTTCAATCTAACAGACATTGCGTAGCACTACTCTTGATCTGGGGAAGATGGGATATTGGTGAACAACTTTCAATAAGGATGTTCATCACCTGAGCACAAAGCTCAGGAACTCCCCCTGCCTCCCACCAAATCATGCTTTCAACACTGAGGGCTGGTCTACACTAGTCGGGGGGGATTGACTGAAGATATGCAACTTCAGCTACGTGAATAACATAGCTGAAGTCGGCGTATCTTCAGTTGACTTACTTGCCGTCATCATGGCGACGTTGGGTGGCAGCGCGCTCCCCTGTCGACTCCAGCTTGCACCTCACGGCGAGCTGGTGTTCTGGAGTCGACAGGGGCACCGTTGGCAATCGATTTATCGTGTCTTAATGAGACACAATAAATTGATTGCCAAAAGATTGATTGCTACCTGCCGATCCAGCGGGTACTAAAGACATACCCTTAGTCTTGATTCTTTCTGGGCGGTGAAAAGACACACATACAAAACATAACCCAACCAGTCAATTCCAAAGTCCTTTTTGCAACTGATAACTCATTTATTACCCTGGAAAAAGACTTTATAACTGAATATCAGAAAATCTACATCAGTTAGCTATTACTTCATGGGCCAGAAGAGGTAAGCAAAACACATTTCCACTTTGTTTTGTCTTCATGCTTGCACAATTTCCTTTCACATGTATTAGCGACTATGCCAGTAACAAATGGAAAAACACCCATTTAATGGTTAGAAATTCTTTCTAAGCAATTTTATAATAATAGTTAAAAAATAATATTCCCAAATGTAAATAACAAATAAAAAATTAGTTGGGGAGGAATTAAAAACCTGGCCTCAGCTAATGGCTGTAACCAAAGAGTGCAATTACTAATACATTTTGTATGTAAACCTGTTTCTAGCCTCATGAAATCCCCAAATCTGACATAGAAAACACAGTTCTCTCATTGCAATAGCTGGGTATCTTACTATACGATATGAACTGTAGCTGTTAGAGTGGTGAACTGGAGATGTTACTCTATAACTATAGAGAGAATTTAAATTTTCAAATCTGTGTTCCAGGAAAAGAGAACACTCTAGGTGAAGTCTTCATTAATTCATTGAATGACACTGTTCTATAGGAGGGTGTTTGCTCCAATTCTTAACAGGAGGTAGACTTTGTAGAGCACCCAAGTGTTTAATGGTAGACCTATGGTCTTTTCAGTTAATTTTCATGTTTTAGGTTTTTGTATCAAATTTAAAGAACCCAACCCTCAGGCAAGGTCCAAAGGTTTATTTTGAAATGGGAACAGATCTTTGAAAGGCACTCTCTTATACCCCATGGAAATTAGAAAAAGGAAATTAAAATGATCAACTGAAGTGAAGGAAAACTGAAGCTAATCGTATAAATTTAAAATGCAGCTAAGTGTGTGCCAGTGTCTGGGCTCGAGAATGAGATAATAGACAGCATGCTAATGAAGACATAGCAATTGGACTCACAAAGCCATAGATGACAGAGCGGGAGAAATGAAGAGTCACACACCTTTCTTTGCCGGGACTCGATACCCACACTGACCCTGAAGCCACTGGCAGAAATCGAGAACAAACTCCTTTCAGGGAGATGTTAAATGCTAGCTGATAGCTAGCTGGGGGGAGAGAGAGACAGGGAGAGAGACAGAGAGAAAAAAAGGGGAGTGGTAAAAAATATAGTTTTCAGGCTACATAACATTCACCATAACTATGGTCATCCTTATGCCACACTGGCTTAAAACTGGTTTAATGAGGCAAGATCAGAATAAAATCTACATTTGGAGCCAACCTAGCTATGCTTTTTTATAGTGTTTTAGTCTGGCTGTGTCTATGTTCTCTTGAACAGCTATTTTGTTTGTGATTCTCTGTATTTTTGCCCTGAGCCAAACGGGCTTTGCTTTCACTTAAAACACTTGGCATTGCTTGCCAGGACCACCAGTGGGAATAGTCACTGCTGGCTGCCTGAGAGAGATGTAAACTGCTCTCTGATCTTGAGAGATAAAAGAATGAGGCAACAGGCCTGAGCACCTAGACAGCAGAAAGGGATTGTAAATATGCTGTGTCTGTGAGGAAAGTGACTACAGTCAAGTGCGGCCACAGGGAGTTTGACCCAAAGCCCACTGGAGTCATACAGTTTACTTCAATGGACACTAGATTAAACAAAGGGCTTGTCTACATTGGCAGAGTTACAGCACCAGCAGTTACAATGATGCTCAGAGAGCGCTGAAGGGAAACTGCTGTTGTGTGTTCAAATTGCCAGCTGCCCGCACAATACCATGTCCACACTTGTGGCGGTATTCGGAGTGGTATATTCTGGGCAGCTATCCCAGCTATCCCACAGAGCATCTCTTCCTCTTCTGCCACTAACAATTGTGGGAAGGCGGAAGGGGTCCTGACCAGTGCCTCGTGATGCAGTGCTTCACATCTCAGCAATCCATGTGTTTCCATCCGCATTTGGCACCACCTTTCAACGGTTTGCATACTGCCTGCTCTGCCTTTTCAGTCTGCAGCAGTGGATCACAAACTGTTGACCAGTATGCTGCTTGCTTTTACTAACATGTCATGAGTGGCAGTGCAGTTATTCCTTACTTTGCAAAGGCCAGGGGAGTGCGCCATTGATCTCACCACACGTAGTAGCGATGACACAAGATTACTTGTGGCATTCACGGAGGCACTGACCACGGTGGAACATCACTTTTGGGCTTGTGAAACAAGCACTGAATGGTGGAGCACATCGTCATGCACATCTGGGATGATGAGCAGTGGTTGCAGAACTTTTGGGTGAGGAAAGCCACATTTATGGGACTGTGTGATGAGCTCTCCCCAACCATGAGGCACAAGGACATGGGAATGAGAGCTGCCTTGCGTTGGAGAAGCATGTGGCGATTGCACTGTGGAAGCTGGCTACTCCAGACTGCTACCGATTGGTTGCTAATGCATTCGGAGTGGGAAAGTCAACCACTGGATTCGTGTTGACAGAAGTGTGCAGGGCCATTAATCACATCCTGCTCTGAAAGACTGACTCTGGGCAATGTGTGTGACATTGTGGATGGCTTCACGCAAATGGGCTTTCCTAACTGTGGAGGGGTGAAAGATGGCATGCATATTCCAATTCTGGCACCAGACCACCTGGTGTACATTAATTGGAAGGGGTACACTGAGTACATTAATTGGAAGGGGTATTTCTCTATGGTTCTTCAAGTGCTTGTGGATTACCATGGGTATTTCACAGACATTAACGCAGACTGGTCTGGAAAGGTGCATGGCGCACTCATCTTTCAGAACACAGGCCTGTTCAGGAAGCTGCAAGCAGGGATTTTCATAGAGGAAGTCAAAATGCCCATTGTGATCCTGGGAGACCCTGCTTACCCCTTCGTGCTGTAGCTTATGAAGCCATACCTGGGGTACCTTGACAGCAGCGAGGAATGGTCCAACAACAGGCTGAGCAAGTGCAGAATGACTGCTGGATGTGCTCTTGGCCATTTAAAGGCCTGCTGGTGCTGCCTATATGAGAGGCTGGACCTGGCTGATGACAATATTCCTATGCTTATAGACACATGCTGTACACTCCATAATATTTGTGAAGGGAAGGATGAAAGCTTCACTCAGGCTGAAGTGCAGAGGCTCAGTGCCTGGAGGCTGTGTGTGAACAGCCAGAGACCCGGGCTATTAGAGGGGTGTAGCATGGGGCCATAAGGATCAGGAATGCCACAAGGCAGCAATTTGAAGCTGAAAGCTGCTATTATTTGTTGCTATGTATGCTGCAGCGGTTACTGTACTTCAGCAGGGCAAAACTGCAGAGGGATGGGTGTTGAGCGCAGTGGGGACCGGGAGTCCACAGTGAAGGACTGTGATGAGGGAGGAGTGGAATGCCATGGGTACAGACTGGCACCAGGAGGTTGATAACAGTATGATGGTGATGTCTGGAGGGCGCATGGGAAAGAATTTTGTGATTGTGGCTGCATAGGAGGGCAAACGCGGACCTCCTCAGTTTGCAGTGCTAGTATCACCTGGAAACTCTCATGGAGATCTGAGGCAGATTCCTGTGAAATGAGGGTGTCAGTCAACACCCTGTTCTGCCGCTCATACTAGGCATGTGGTGGTATGCACATCATACAGACACAAGCTTGCTTTCTGCAACTCTCCTGCCCCCAATAACTCACTTCAGTGAGTCCCAACATCAAATCCACTTACCAAGGGCCTCCTCTCCTGTTTGTGCTTCACCAAGATCCAACAGCTGTGAAGGGCTCGCCTCCTCCGGGGTAGAAAAGAGCTCCTGACTGCATGCTTCTCTGACCTCCAAGTCATTCTTGGCTTCTGTATGCCTCTCTACCTCCACATCCTCATCCAAGATTTCCTCCTCCTGGCTCAGTCCATCTTGATTGGTACATGAGCCACTGAAGTATCCAGCGGCCTTCACAATGGAGATGAAGTCTCCACCGAGCATTGCATTTAGCTCTTTGTAGAACCAGTAGCTCATGGCCACAGCTCTGGAGCAGTGGTTTGCCTTCCACGCCTTATGGTAGGCGTTCCACAGCTCCTTCACTTTGACCTTGCACTGCGGCGTGTTCCGGTCATGGCCCCTTTCTGTCATGCATCATGAAATCTGTCCATAGGTATCATAATTCCTATGGCTGGGACTGGACAGCCTCCTTTCCCCAAATGCTGATAAGGTCCAGCAGCTCGGCATTGCTCGAAGCAGGGGATCGCTTGGTGCATGGAGCAGGCCTGGCCACCTGGAAAGATGTGCTGAGACCACTGCACATGTCACCGAGCAAACAGGAAGGGGACTTTCAAAATTCCAAAGGAATTTGTAGGTGGAGGTGATAGTTGGTCACGAGAGGGCAGGGCAGTAGAGTTCAAACCTATGACCAGAGAGGCAAGAACAGGCCTTGTGGGACACCTCGCGGAGGCCAATCGCAGCACTGTAATCGACCACAATGGCACCGCGGTGCTGTATCCCCAGTGCAGAAAGTTGTATGCCACTCGTTGGAGGTTTTTTTACAGTTCTACAACTGCACAGTTTCTGCGCACTAAGTAGCTTGGCAGCATGTACACCTCAGAAATTACAATGCAGAAAGTGCTGTACTGTGCAGAGACTTGCCAGTGTAGACAAGGTCTGAGAGAGAGCTATGAGATCTGAGGAAAGGCTTGACTATGTGCATCTATACTGTAAAACCCCTATGAGGATTTTCTTTAGCATGCCCCAAATCTTTTTATTGCGGGTCACTAACTAAGGGCTTGATCCTAAATGACCTCAAATTCCATTAACTTCAAGAGGCATAATTACTGCAGCCATTTTAAAACTGATACAGCCATCCAGACGCAACAAGTTTGGATTGCTTGGTTGTCCGAGCTGTGTCGGTACAGGACTAGAGAGTCAAAAGAGAGTAAAAGTGGTTTAAGACAGTTAAGCTTCACCATGCTTGGGACAGAATGTGGACTGGTTCTATCACTATGTAAATCAGAGCAGCCTGAAGTCTGGTCTATATTATGTCCAGCTGCCAATGACCCAGAGCAGACCATTTCAGCTCCTAGGATCAGCCAGATGCATTGGGGTTCCTAACTATGCTTCTTTTCCCTACTTATGCCCCTGTGCCTGAGGCCTGGAGGATGAGTGGCACAGGAGTCACTACATTGGCCCTGTACCAACTGAGAATGAATTCTCGGGTAGCTAGATGAGCTGGTTTTTTGCTGCCTTGCACCACTGGCTGATAACTTTATAGTCCAAAATAGATTGTTTTAGTTTCATAACCATCTTGTGAGAAGATGCTAAATTCCTTCAGTTACTAAGCTTAACAGGAACATTCTCAGACGGAAAATTGTTAGAAAAAGAAGCTAGCACTTTGCCTGTCTTAGGGACTGATCATAATGTAGCTGTATGCTTGGGAAAGTCTTATCTGTGGATTACCTGGAAGTTCCCCCCAATGACCAAGTCTGTTTTCCCTCCTGCCTTTCAAAAAAAAAAAAAAAAGAAAAGTATATATCCCTGAGAAACTGTTTGCAACATGAACAGAGAATAAATCAACAACAACAGAAAACCAAGAACTCGATTGCTTCTTTCTACTTCTGCAAAAAACCATAAAGGCTCAATTGTCCTCTTAGGACTCCTTGGGAAGTCTTAACAAAAGTCTCTAACAAGAAACTAAATGAAAGACTAGGGATTTAGCAGCAAGGCAGATCTATCATAGACAAATCAGATGAAACATTCTTTCCTTATGATTGCATCTATAATAGGGCCAGACTCTGATCTCTGATCTCTAGTTGAATAGTATTTCACTCCCTGAATGGCTCCACTGAAGCCATTCACTGGGAGAACTTGTGGAGTAAGATCTGATTGACAGTTATCAGAAAATACCAGAATCTGATCCATTGGGATTAAAAATTTGGAAAGTTAATTACAAATATAATATTAAAATTAAAGGTGACTTGCAAAGGAAAAAGGAGGATTATGTGTGATTTGTTTCTTCATGGTGTCCAGGGACCCTGAACATTTTTGGTTATTTAAATTTTTTTCCTACTTGGATTTTTACATTAGAAATTCATGTCCCATCTATGCTGGAAGATTCAACAGAAGATTGGAGATGTACTAGGTTTTTTTGTATCACAGTTATCAAGGATGTGAAACCTGATTAGCTGGGGACAGGTCTACACTATATAAGCTTTTGCCAGGGGTGTGGGTCAGAAGTGTTAAGAAATAAGAAATATGATCCCTGCTTGAGAAAGCTGAGCAGCAAAAGCCCATAGCGTAGATGCCACCAAAACTATGCTTTTGGTGATATAGTTTATTTGACCGGGGGTGGTGGTGGTGGTATTTGAAATAAGCAATTCTAGCAAAGCATAGTTTTGCTGGTATAAACTGTGTGCATCCTACGCATGGCATAGCTATCCTGGAACATGTTCCTGGCCTAAGAGGGGAAATGATTTATTTTTCAGACTTGTTTAAAAAAAGAAAAAAAAAAGATTTCCACTGCAACCCAGGGTCTTACCTGGGTGCTGTTCTTAAACCATCTTCTATACACACACACAAAAAACCCCTCACCTGAGTTTGATGGCACTTTAAATCCACAGCAGCTAGCATGGCTAGGGTGTAGGCTAGAGCCCAGGCATCACTTTCACTCAGACTGGTGATCCACCCACTTTGCAGAGAGGACATAGGCTAAATCACTCAAGTATTGATAGTCCTCCAGTGCTTTCCCTGTAATCCCCCATGTGCTGAGAAGGACAGACAAGTTCTCCCACAATTTACTGGGAAAAAAACATAGAACAGCTAAATTTACTGCAGCACAAAGATGCTGATGACCTGAGTTAAGAGTAATTCTGCTGGGAAAACTGAGCACCTAAATTATCCTACCCCAGGTGTGAACAGCCACACTGCATAACCATACCTGAGTTACTGTGTCCTCACTAGTGCTGCATTCACCTAGGTGTATTACTAGGACTTCTGGAGGTCTTTGGGCTGCAGTGAATTGAGACATTCTATGATTTTTCCTACAGAATTGTGGGAGCACTTGTTTGTCCTTCTGGACATATGGGAGAATTGTGAGAAGACATTACAGAACTATCAGTGATCATGTGATTTAGCCTGCATCCCTACTGCAAAGCTAGTGGATTACCAGCCAGAGTGAAAGGAAAGTACTATCCAGGTCTAAGCCTACACCCAGGCCCCCTGGTTTAAAGCACCACCAAATGCAGGTGAGACAGTTTTGTGTAGACAGAAGGTGGGTTGGGCTGACACCTGTGTAAGAGCCCAATTAACTCTGCAGGGAAGGTATACCCACAGATTCTATTACACAGTCAAGATTGGGATCTTGGAGAAGGCTCCAGAGAGCTCCAGCCCCAACACACTGAATCAGTTAAACAAAAAAGGTAGAAGCTTTGCATCCTTAGAACAACTTGCTAATTGCCAACTACTTAGGGACAGGATACAATTACCTAGTTACTAACGAATGGTGCTGAGTAACCCTTTGGAAAGTGTCTCATCCCCCACACTTTACTGGAGTGACACTGGGAAAGCAGGCCTCAGCTGAGGCTTTTAGATTCAGAGCTGCTTTAAGACCAGGGAATATGTGCCCCACCAAGAGGTGGGGACAGTCAGTGCTGGGCAGGAGCAGGTCTAATGCCCGACGGCACCTGGGAGGAGCTCACACCATTTTTAAAAGATGTGGTTATGGGATTTCAATATAAGCCCCCACTTTTTAAGGTGTCCATGGCCCAACCTTTCATGAGACTTTCAACACCAGCTGCTTGATTGGGGAAGCCTACAATAGTTCTCAGGTTGCCATGCTTGACCAATTGTCAATTAAACCTTCCTCAGCTGCTTTCTTATTATGCACCTGCTGTTTGTTTGGCAGGGACTGTCACCTTACTGCCAATGCTTCCCTCCATGCTTGAAAACCAAAGTACCTCAGTATCTGTTGTGCATATGCAAAGCTTGTGGGGTAGTTCACTGTTGAAACCCAGAGGAAGTCAATCCCAAGCATGAGTCAGGCCCCCCAAAATCATGAGATTGTTTTTAAAATAACATTAAAGAACACTCAACATTTTGAGTTCCTTATTTTTAAGTCTGCAAGGTCACGTTTTCAACATTTTGTCTGCAGCCATGAGGGCTAGAAAATTATTTTTGTTAAAAATGAAAATGAATTTGCACTTAATCACATGACTCCAGGAGAAGATGCTTTAAGGAAAAACAAATATTGTAAGACTGACATTAACATTACAAGAGTTGATGAACTATAGGGACACAAACAGCTGCTTATACATGGGAACTAGCTGAGTTTCAGGGTCTAAATAGAGGATCGAGAGGAAAGGAAAAGAAAAGTTGACAGAGTACGGGGAGAGTGTAAGGGGGGAAATGTTAGAGGGAACTAAAAAGGGAGACACAAAATCAAAATTAGATTCAATATATGTCGCTGTCATCCCAATTCTCTACCCTAACCCAAAAAACCTGTTTCCTGGATGGCCTTGGTAGACTGCCACAGAAATCTATTTTGGGTTGCAGAATAACTGATTTTTACCCAGTGGGTGAATAGGCTGTTTTTTAAATGGTAGGAATGAAGTAAAAATAGAATTTCATGGCTGCTTCTTCTTAGAAGTCCCTAAATGTTCAGAGAGGCTCACAGATTGTGTTCACTCTGGCACTCCTGTAAGGCCATTTCCCTCCTATGTTAATTTAAATATTCTGCCATTAAAATAAGAATTAAATAAAATATAAAACAGCTACTAGGGGGTAGATTGTGAACCCCTTCCTCTCATTGGTAAGCAGCTACTAGAAGTAGAGAGGTTCAAAACTGAAGCTAACCCTTCCTTTTTTCTTCAGCATAATGTGTTTCCATATTGCTGGGGTCACAGATCAAGGTAGGCTGTTTGGTACCATATGGACTAAAGAATCAAGGAACAGCTGGAGACATTACAAGCAATTGGCCATATTCTGCCTTCATTACATACATGCAACCCCACTGACATTAGTGAGGTTATCTGGTATAATTCCTCCTGAGTGCAGAATGTGCTTCAGTGGCTTTAGATCAGTTTGAATTTCCTTGCTTTTGTCACATCTCAGTTTTGGGGGATTTGTTTTTCAGTTTTCCTATAAACAGCACTAAGCAATCTGTGTTTGTGCCATAATTCACAGAAACTGCTGCTTTCCTGTCTGCAAAGTAAACCCAAGTATGCCTATTATGTTAGCCAATGTTTCTTCCTCAGCCAAATTTTTCATTTTCTGGACAAAACTGGTCTGGAGCAAATAAAACGGATATGGATACTACAATAGTCATGCCCAACCCTGAAGTGCTTTGAGATCTACTGATTAAAAGTGCTGTATCAGAACTAGTTATTATTATGATTATTACTGCTTGGGTGAGAAGTCCTACTGATTTCAGTGGAACACAGCTTTTTGAAAGCAGAAAGCATTCACATGTTAACCTGACTGCTTTTTGTTAAGAGAAATAGTGCAAACAGTGTTCTTTAATTGATACAGACAATCTAGCTAAAAACAGAATGGTGGTTTTTTTTTTTATTCCTCTGGTATACACAGATTTATTTTTAAAGGAATTAAGAGTAAAATACTGGAACTAGTGACCTTTTTTTAAAGCAGAGCTAAGACTGCATAGATCCTCTTTGGAAAACAGGAAATGAAATTGGGTGAAGATAACTTCAAGACCTTCTTTACTTCCAGAAAGCACCAAGGGTGTGTCTAAGCCTAATTTATGGCTACAAATATAAATAAGTTGATTTTTTAAAACTGTATAACAACATTTCAGTTAGTAACAGCATGGCATGATCGTTTACTATTATTTATAGAGGGCTGTGATCCATTCTGGAGTATTGGGGAGTTCAAGTGTTGTATAATTACACAAAACAGGGCCTAAGCAAGAATATCCTGTTTTGCTTCCTGTACACTCACTAGGGTGGCTCATCTGAATCCTTGACAACGTCTAGCTCCATGAAGAAAACATTAAGACTCCTTGCTGATAGCTGCTTTTCACCTAGTGCTCCTCAGCGGTTGGGCTGTTTAGTCACCAAGTGTAAGCAGACAATCACCCTATTGTTTACTTTCTAGTCAGAAGGAGCGTTCCTGCTTTTCTTCACTCTGTATGGCCTCTATAATCCTAACAGTCATGTTCACTCAGCAGTAAATCTAAATATATGCTTCCCAAAGGAGTTTCAAATCCATGACATAGATTAGCATCACCGTGGCTTGACGCGATCTGTGACAGATTCCACAGTAATTAACATTTTAAATCACAGTCAGTACTGCCATTATTTGATGAGGAATCATTCTGCTCCCCAAATAGTGAAAAATTAACAATAAATTTAAAGTGCAAAGCATTCTTATTCTTATTGTAAGTTGAATAGGCTGTGGTGAACAATGTATCATTCAGAAACTCTCTGTCAGCAAAGCTTCATCTCATTACCTATCACCATCTCTCTCTCTCTCTCCTTTTTTTTTTTTGAAGAGGGAGACTCAATTGTGTGATGGTGAATCAGAAGACTTCACAAACATTCAAGGAACACACATGCCACTACAAATTAACCATTAGCACTACATGGTATTCATTCTTTCTGTCACACACTGTGGGAAGCATGCCTTATTAGCATGGAAGCATGGAGCAATAGTATCTCAGTCTACTTAACATTCACTTACCTTGGGGGAAAAAAAAGCACACCAGCACAGTCTTAAAACAAAAACCTAACCCCCAAAACACTGCAGTTCTGTTCCCTTCCACATTTAATCCCAGGATTTAAAATTACAAAATGAAATCTTATGGCCTTTTCTTTCTCTTCTTCCCTTTCACTATAATGCTTATAATGAAATGTGGGTTTTGCATTTTTAATCAGCCCTAATAATAAATAAGACAGTAATAACAATTGCTGCTCCCCCTTTAGTTTTGAATTTCAATAGTACCCAGGACACTAGGGAACTTTCCTGGATCCCAGATGTCGAGTTACATGGTCTGCCCTATTATTTTCATAGTGGCAGGCCGGTTCCTTGTTAAGTTTCACAGGGATTTGAATGGCCATCCTGGAGTCACCACTTCTCACTCAGACAAGTTGTGACTAAGCCTCATCCTAGTGCCCCGATTCCCCCAAACCAATTTCCGTTGACCCAACTATTTCTTTGTAAAATGCACTTGGGTTATTTTTTAAAAATCTTCTGTTAAAATGCCCTGCACAAATCCTTACAAAATCTATATTCAGTATCAGTATTCCTGCTGGAGTCCTGTGTGGTCTATAAAATGTCTAGTGAGGGGCCCACTTCCCATACCTGCCCTACTTGCATGCTGTTTTATTTAAGAATCAAGAGTATATTTTACAACCACTTTGCCATCTTAAAAAAAACCCCAACAACCCCCAAAAACATAAAAGTGACTTTCTGGGGGACAGGACCACTTATGTTTTGTTTCACTAACTTCTTTCAAAATACACTTGTAAAATAAAAAGTTATAAATCCCAAACAATTTAGTAAAAGCTAATGTAGCAGTAAACCAGAGCCTTCCACTGACCTAAAGGCAGAGCTGGTATTTTAAAGCCCTGCTGCTTTAACCTATGTATTAAAATAAGTAAATAAATAAATAAAACAGAAAAGAAAATCTACATGGCTCAGTGTAACCCAACACCATGGATTCGCAATGCAGCTAGATAACGTGGAAATAGCACAACTATTTCAAAGAAAGATAGCCAGAGTTTTGCTGGTAATTAGCAGATAAAATTAAACATTGCATAAGAGATTCAGGCCAGTTCAATGGCCTAGATATGCAGCATGAAGTATCACTAAGTCGAGCCAGATTTAAGACAAATCACAACCCTCAGTAACCCTCCCCCTGCACATTATTATTAAATGTATCTATTGTGGCAGCATTCAAAAGCTCTAAATCAGAATCAGAGCCACGTTGTGGTGGACAGTGTACAAACACAGATAACAAACAATCCGCTGTGCTGTGGGGCTTAAAGATTTACCCCTTTGCCATTGCCCTTTGTCTCTGCATGGATTTGTAATGGAAGGGCCATTCACATAAGAGTGCATCTGATGGGTTGCGAGGTGGGGTGGTGGTGTCCCACTGCCACACTTCTTTGTGAAAATGGGACCCTTTACCTTCTCCAGAGGATCATTGCCTGTGTTCAGGCAGGTTGGGATCAATCTCAGAGCTATGATGGGGTCTCCTCAGAAGGTCTCCTCCCCCGCGCACATACACAGTGTCCTCAGTTCCCTGCCTCCCCATAGCAGTAGGTTTCAGAATTAACCCATTAATATCAGTGTGATAGTTCGCTCATCTCAGAGCTCTAGTTTCAGGCTGTCAGCAGATTCAGGCAGTTATCATGTGACTTCAGGAGCTGGGACCCTACCATATCTCCAAGAGTCCTGGATTCTAGGTCTAGTTCTGTCTCTGGTTTCCTGAGCCGTGTTGGCAGTTACCATCATGGAGGTGAAGGACTCAACTCCCATTGTTAACTCTGGATCCCTTACAGCAACACCTGCTGGCTAACCCGGAGGTGCAGTAACAGATACACTAGCCTATTGAAGTGACAAAGTGATATGAGACATGCATGGGGGAAGGCAGACGTTAGATAAGGGTGCAGAAAAAGGCTTTCACATCAAAGTGCAGATTTGACTTTGAACTTTTCTCCTCTTATGATGTCTAGGTCATTGATTTCATGACCTGACCAGGCTACTTTCTCATATGGGAATCCCCCAACATATGAGAGGTTGTATCATAAGGGGTAGACCCACATGGCAGTTTTGTAGACATGGGGAAGTTAGATCCATTCACTGGAGGAGGCAATAGAAAGTTGGGCTTTTTAAGTCCATACT
This sequence comes from Dermatemys mawii, assembly GCA_007922305.1. NCBI lineage: Eukaryota > Metazoa > Chordata > Testudines > Dermatemydidae > Dermatemys > Dermatemys mawii. Next base: position 25,791,495 of record ML677352.1, read on the forward strand.
GCAATCCTCTGACAGAGCTAGCATTCAGATGAAGCATATTATATTCTGAAAACATGTCAAATCTGGCAGCCAAAAATTGCCTTTTCTGTAAGAGGAAAAGTTTGCTTTAAAAAGTCCCCATTCACCTAAGTTAGTCAATAGAAAGTGTTTACTCTAGAAGACTTGTTGACATCTTGGTATGGGCACTTTTGTTTGTTTTTTAAATAAAAGCGTATTTAAGGCAATGTAGCTGGAACAAGCACCGTTAAGTACTTGTCCAGGACAAAAACCTTCCTGCAGAAAAAAATTCTCAATTGCTTTTCAGTGGCATAGTGGCAGGCTGGTTCCTTGTTAAGTTTTGTTATTGTTTGCTTTAAATCAATCCAGATTCTATACTACATACCACTGTGTCTGTTAAAAATCATTATGGTGCAATTAAAAGCAGTGTCAAAGGTGGGATTTTCTTGTGTGTGTGGGTCTAACTGTTATGTACTTCCTCTGCGCCTCTCATGATTATCTGCCCTAGCTCTGGTCAAGAGATACAGCTGTCATGAAACACTCAACAGATGGCAGTGGCTGAATGATGCTTCATCCATTTTTGGATACTCTAGTGACATTTGAGCTTATGCCTTCCATAAATGCTGTCATGCCACCAACTTCTTTCAACCAATACAAGTCTACAATGCACAGTCACAATATTAATCTTTCCAAAGGAATAGAGATAAATTGAACTGCCCTTATGTAAAGGAATATAAAATACTTAAATTTATTGTCCCTTAAAACTTTTAACCATTATGGATAGATATGGCTAGAAAATAGATAGACTGATAAATTGGTAGATGGATCTCTTTTTCTTGAGGATGAAACAGCAGTAAACTATTTTATTTTTATAAGACTCCTCAGAGATCGATTTAATTTACAAAAAGCAGCAATTTCTCTCCAGTTGTAGGAAACTGCTAGGAACTGGAGTGCTTTGAAAAGCAATTGTACTAATCAATTTATTTTAAAAAGAAAGAAAAACAGCCAAAACATACACAGCTTCTTGGGGCCTTTTAGGTAACAAAGGCTGCTTAGTGCTCTATTTTAAATTAGTTTTTAAAGCTAATTCATATTGAATTTTTGATGGTTAAATTTGATTTGAAGGAGCACGTTCGTATGGGGAAATTGACTGGCATTGCTTCAAAATAACCCTGTACCTCTACCCTGTAATATAGCATCAGAATACTATGGTCATCACTATATAAAAACCTTACAAAAAAAGACCAATGGCTGCATTTAATGTTTCTTACACTTCATCTCCAGCCACCTTAGTTCTGATCTACAAATACAATAAAAAAGATAGGCAGAAAAGGGCTGGACAGTTCAGGTATGTAATCATAATGATTAGGAAAGGCTTTTGCTAGAAAAGCAGGTTCAGGTATTTGGTTTCTGACCTGGTACGGCGGCTGCATTTTTCCCATACCATTTCCAGAAGAACTGGACCTAAAAGCAGTATTTCCAGAGATGATGTTGCAATTCTGGAAACATGATTAGTCAACATGAAACTGTAAGCTGTCTATTTCTCAGTGCTTTATGGTGCCCATCACCATGGCGTCTAGGTGCCTCACCTAATTAAAATGAAATAATTGCTGACTACATTCTTTCCCTGGTGATGATCAAATAATCTGCTTCCTTGAGGGCTGTGTGCATTTGCCAACAGTCTCTGCTTACTGTCATGGGAATATTTAACCTAATGCCTGGCTAAACAAACACACCTTCCATTGTGCTCTGATGACAATCAATCTTTCATCTCTTAGAAACCAATTCCAAAGACCTTCTAATGCCCAGATACCAGACTTAAAGAAATTTGTCCTAGGAATCAACAGTAGAAACATTCCATTTTATCTCAAGCACCATGAAAGGGAACAGACAGAGATGCACTTTCCCAGATAGCTTAGTCCCAGACTATTCAGGACTTTAAGTTCCTACTGATCCCCTTGATCTGCACCCAGAAGAGAATTGGTAGGTAACCACTGAAGATCACAGGTGTTCTCTGCTAATGATGGCGAGCTCCAGATACTGTTGGATGTCTCGGAGGGCAATCTGAAACAGAGCACATTGCAGTGGTCTGGCATGTGCTGGATGACTTCTGTGAAATCTGCACACTGCTAACCATGGATATAGAAATGGAGTCCAATAACATCCACCACTGCCACATTAGAATCCAAGAACAGGGGTGCGTTGACAGCCCAACACTCCAGAGCAACGGGGGATGTCATCAACAGAGACTTGTACAACTCCTCATATCATAGCACCACCTTCTGGAGGAAGTCTGACTTCAAATTACATCTAACTTCAGCTTTTTTAATTTTCTACGACAGACTCTGGGGAGGAGAGCTACCCCACTGCTGTAAACCTTGCAGCAGTACCTTTAGACACTAATACTTGTGGAGTTTAAGTAAATCTCAAGATTGTCTAGTTACCTTTTGCTTTATTCTCTGTTGTGGTAGCCGTTTCCACACACTCAACAGGGAACTAGGAGGAGGGAAAAGAGGGCAGGTAGTTTACTTGCATGCTATTTCCCTTTCCACTATCCCCCAACTGTTTGAACTGTGAGCTCTTCCAGGCAGGGACCTGTTTTACTCTGCCCACTACCTCTGAGCACTTGATAAATAATATAGTAATGATAATATCCATTTTCAGTCAAACATAAAAAAATTGCACAGTTGTGCAGTACAGGTGCTGGTCTCATTGCATATCCCAACCTTTCCGTATATATCATTTATGCCCCAAATACCAGCACCTAAGCAGTAGCATATGTTCTTCTGGTTTTGTTCCTGGTCGGCATGATCAGACAACATCCTGACTGCAGACACTGGACATCTGGAGGCATATGACTAATGTGCACTTATTGGTAACTAATCCTACGAACCCGAGTGAACGATGGGAAAGATATATGGCCTCCAATGAATGTAATTTTGTCTGCAACCTTGTGGATCAGCATTTGAAATGAAAAATATGCAAATACCGACTCCATGCACCAAAGGGTTAAGCTTCTGTCTCACCACTTAGGGTACAGTTACACTTACAAGATTATAGCACTATTGGTTATAGCGGTCCCCTTATACAGTAATATGTATAGCGCTATTGTATGTCCACACTCAGACGCGCCAGCGGTATATCATGGCCACATTTGGGGCACTTAATGCGGCATTAAGAGCAGCGCATTAGGGCAGGTATCCCAGCATTCAGCTGGGTGCAACGTGCTTTTTAAACGAGGGGGGTGAGGGGGGATGCGTTGTGTGTATGCGGAGGGAGAGAGACAGTGGTTTTTCCGTTCTTCTGAAAGCCTGTCAGCGAGCCTCCATTCACAGAAGGCTTTGTTTTCACACAGGCTCCCTCCTTAAACGTTTGCATTGCTTATCTGCTGAGTTAAGAGAGAAACTCTAAAGAGGTACTTCCGCATTCCTCCAGCCGAGTTCAGAACAAAGGGAAGAGACGTCAGCTGCCTTAAATGGCTCTAGGCATCTCAAGAAATCACTTGTAGTGCAGTGGGTGTCCACATTCTTGCTGTAGCGCTACAGCAGCTGCGCTACAGCCCTTATTCCCCATGCGGAGGTGAATTACCAGGAGCGCTATAACTCCGCGGTTATAGCGCTCTATGTGCCTTGTCAGTGTGGATGGGGAGGAGGTTATAGCGCTCGTGGGGGCTTTATAGCACTATAAAGTGCCAGTGTAACCAAGCCCTTAAAAGGTCTGTGCATCCCATTTTCAAAAAGCGTCTATGTTAGGAGTAAACTGAGCAAATCCCCTGAATTTCTGCCTCTTCTAAATATGGTGCTTTTTGTCCGACATTCTGTGCATACTGCAGAATATAAGCATTTAGTGCATGATCCAAAGCTCTTTGAGTGTTCCCAGTCATTTCAGTGGTTTAACCAAAGTCCTTAAAGAGAGGTCACCATATTCCACATTAAACAATCACTTTCCATTCATTATTTTTAACCATTTTGTTTCCGTGGCCTTTCAGTGCAATGGCTGCAAGTAAAATGAAATAAAATGAGAAAAAAATATCTAGTTCATCAGAGGACAGATGTTTGTATTCAGAGGATGAGATGGTAATATAGGGAGTTTCAAGCTAGTGCACAAAGAGCAGCTATTTCTCTCTACAAAGAAACAAAGAATTTCAAACTCTGTCATAGTTCAAATTTACAAGCTTTAAAAAAAAAATCCAAAGTGCATTTGTGTTTCTGTTCTGAGGGAAACAAGCAGTGCTTAGAAAATTATATTTTTAGCCACACCTGATTCGATGGAAAGAATTTAAAAAATCCAACAAGAACTCTCAAGCACCAAGTACAAGAATAACAAGACACAGAATCAAAGAGAAGGGGTTGTCACATAGGTTCTGGCTATAAGTCACCTCATTAGACAGTTGCTTCCTTGTAAATGGAGTAAGAGGTAATCCCTTTCTGTTATGTGCACACAACTTATTTAATTTTACTGAAATGCAACAGGCAATGACCACACCATATTTATCTGGTTTTTAATATGGAGAGGATAGAGAAGCTTGATTTAAGAGAGCTCCACGGTTACCACTGCTATTATGTCATTATTGAGCATATGACAATGCAAAATGACAAAGAGGCAACAGCGTAAACATTGAGGAGACAGTGGCCACCCCTCACAAAGCAGCAAATCTGTGCAAAAACTGCATGCAGCGTCAGATATGAGGGAAAAAGGATTTTCATGCCATAGCTGATCTCGGTTTGAGCATTGTGAGGCTAAGCACAATAGGGAGCTTTCCAGTACTAATCTGCATCTGATATTTTATGCGGTCTAAATTCATGCAGATGAATAAGGTCAAATTTTTGCAACCATTCAACTCAGGCCATCAGCATCCTCTCATGATTGGCTCTGAATTTTGGAATAGTATTTGCTTTTATCTCTGCTTATGATCTTCACATCCCTCTATGCAAAAGCAGGATCAATAACAGAAGGAAACTAGAAAAATGTAGGCTTCTTACAATAAACCTAAGGTTTCAGGTGGACATAATTTAAACAGATTTTAAAATACATGATAGAGAAGAAACTGGACACAAAAGGGATTATCCATCTCGAAATACTTTATAGTGAGAATAAAATGAAATGTCATTTCTCCAGCTAGATATTTGCTGATCATCAGTTATCATTATTGGTTGAAAACCCAAAAGATATTACATAAAGTTTTTTTTTTGTGTGTGGCTTTAGCATTGGCCCTTCTGTCAGTGTTTCACTGCATGATGTAAAGAGCAACTCTTTACATGTGAGAAGACAGATGCTGGTGATTTAAGCAGGGCAATGCACCACAGTGCTTTTACTCAGCTAATATTTAATGATTTACCATTTAATGCAGTTCATCTTTCATAACCCTGAGTTCAAACAGAAGCAGCTGCTATTAGGGATGCAATAATATTGAACTTCCAACCAAAGGCATAGGAGAGCTTCTTTTATAGCGTTAGCTTCTGGACCCATCTGGCCCTTCACTTAAGCACTGTAAATGAAGGAGAGAAATGTTTTACTTCCCGTCAATGGGATCCTGAACAGAATGCATAATTATGCAGGATAAAGACTTTCTAGTCAAAACTAGTTGTGTTAACATCACTCTCGAACTTTGGTGGATGAAAACAATTCAGTTTATCTCATTACCAGAAGAGTTCTCAAAAGAGGCCAGTAGCATATGGGAAAATCTTGCTGAGCTGAAATCAATTACGATGCCAAGGTGTCCTCAAATCACTCAAACAGGAGTCTGGGTCATTCTTTCAGGAACTCTTTCCTTTCCTAGACAAAGGATTCACATTTGGGGCATGGAGCACAAGCCTACCTCAGTCCTCAGTTCAGAAGATGAAGGTCAGCAGCTGAAATTTTTCCCCACCAGTAATGTAACAGCTGGGACCAGCCTTCAGAAGCTGCTTTTAAATTGCTGTTACATCATATCTGAATAGACATCAACAACTGGATGGGGAAAGTGACAGAAATGTTATCAAGCAAGTTGCTTAAAAAAACCCTTTACTCAAAATAAAGTGTTTACTAATGCAATAATCTTCTGTTTTCAATTTTGTGCTAGTGGAGATCTGCTGGATAGTAGATTATTAAAAGACTACATTTACCTCTGTTCCTACCAACATCTGTAAATTAGGATTTGCAAGAACAGAAGCAGATTATGAACTCTCATTACAATTACAGGGCTACAGAACAACAACTGTTGCCTAGTTATGATTATAGCTAATCCCTTGACTGCCCATGGTAGACAAAAGATGTTTTCATTTTCTAGTATCTTATTTGTAAAAGGAGACTTTTATTGTCAGCTACTTTTCCAGATGAGGTGTCCAAGCATGATACATCTGGCCTTTTATGTTTAAATGCAACATTTCAGTTTTCTTCTAGATCTTTTAGGTCTTTTTTCATTTTCCATCTGAGAATCTGAAGGCACTTTACAAACACTAATGGATTTAGTCTCAAAATCAGGATAAAATGAGATATTCCCATTTTAGAGATGGGCAAACTGAGGCACAGAGCAATTAAAACCCAGATTTTCAAATGTGGCCTTCAGTTTTTGGTCCTCAATGTTAAATACCTAACTGATGTCACTGGGAACTACAAGTGCCCAAATTAGAGGTTGGTTTTTTTTGAAAATTTGGCCCTAAGATCACTCAGGAAGTTAATGGCAGAGTTAGAAGTAGAACTGTGGTTTCCTGACTTCCTCTGCTCTGCCTAATCACAAGACCATCCTTTCTACAGAAACATTACAACTAGGAAATTGTTCTTTGATCACATATCAGCTAAATGAATTTTATATATTGTTGGTAAAACACTTTTCAGTCTTTAGAATTAGCCAGAACATTTCTGTAGATGTGAGCATTCAAAAAACACAGATGACACTTATAGATTATGGGACCTTGTTTTAGCAAGTCAGACTGGAAAACATGGGTGCAGGAAAGACAAGCCTGGACTTGTTCTGGGTTTTACTGCCTAATGATCTTTTTAGAGTTTAGAACAAGTGGAGCCAGTCTACTTCCTCATGTCTGTTACTTACCAGAGGTAAAAGGCTCTGGGATTCAACTTTTACCACAACATTAAATGTAATAGTTGGAAATATAATTCAGATACAGACTACTGAGATATGAATTGGAAAAGGTTTGGAAATTCAGTTTGGCTTACCCAAAATTTATGCAAAGCTAACTGAATCTCCTTAATCTGCTACGGACAGCTGGACATTTCAGAAGATAGCGCTTTACTTACATGAATTTGTGTCCCTTAAAAATAAACAAAAATGAAACACACACACTCCCATGCTGCCTCTTTTATCAATTTATAGTATTATCAAACGTGGCCAATGTCCACCTTGGTCACTTTATCTGTACATTGTAATCATCCCTCTGACTTCTTTGTTTTTTAGCCCTCATCCTGCAAATACTTATGCACATGAATAACTTTACTCACACAAATAATGCCATTGATACTACTACCCCATGCACATGGTTGTAGGATTGGAATGGTAGTCTGAAAGATGTACATGCCATGGACTTCAAAGCACATGTAAACAAATAAATAGTAATTGGAATGCCACATTTTCCAGAACTTGGCGGGAGCAGGTATTTTGGTAGTTTTGTTTCCATTTCAGTCCTAAACATATATGTACAAAAATAAAATACAACCAGATTTTTTTAGACTCTAAAAAAGGATTGAGTGTGTTATTTGGTTAGGGCAGGCTCTGGGCCCATTACTATTACAGTCTCTGAAAGAAAATTCATGGAAGTTAAGTTCATTAAATGGCTATTAGTCAGGATGGGCAAGGAATGGTGTCCCTAGCCCTAGTTTGTCGGAGGGGGATGATGGATGGCAGAAGAGAGATCACTTGATCCTTACCTGTTAGGTTCATTCACTCTGGGGCACCTGGCATTAGCCTCTGTTGGTAGACAGGATACTGGGCTGGATGGACCTTTGGTCTGACCCAGTATGGCCATTCTTATCTTCTTAAAAACAGTCTAAAGCTCATTCTTATCACATCTTGAATTTTATTTTGAGCTGTTATGTCATAATTCAAGTAAATTAAAATGCCTGACATGGTAGGACAGAGGTGTAGAATTGCTCCGTCTACTCCGTCATAGAAGTATAGAAGCCAAAGGTAGATGCACCTTATTTTGTCACCTCGCTGCCAGTGCAGAGGTGCCCTAGTGTAGTGGAACATTCACCTCCATTAAGTAATCTCCCTATCCCTTCTTTCCCACTCCTCTGTCGGTTGGTCTCTACACTGAGGGGTAGGGAGGAGAGAGGAGAATGGCATGTTGCCAAGCATGCTGGAGAGTAAACAGAGCAGAGTGTCAACCTGAGATCAGATGTTTGTTATGGGCAAACAGGTACTTGAGGTGGACATATGCTCAGCCAGCCTGTCATCCATTTTATCAGCCTAGCTGGCAAGTGGCTTCTTCAGATGGCCAGTCAGTGGAGAGCAGGGATTAGGAGTTAAAAAACAACAAGAAGAAACCATTTTAGAAACAAACCAGCAAGCAACCTGCCAAAGACAGGTCCTGAAAAGAGGAATGTTCCTGGGATACAAGGGCATCCTTCCTACCTGCTTCTTTTACTTGTTTTGTAGCAGCAGTTCCAAGTGGGTAGCTGCAGAGCAGAAGTGCTTACTGAACCTGTTCAGTGTGGTAGGCCTCAGTCAGATGGATTACAGAAGATGAGAGACATTTTAATCCTCCCTGCCTCTCTCTTTGGCATTTTGCCTTGGGTCCTAAATAGCTACCTATTCCAAGTAGGATTCTTTTATTGCGGAGATTTTGTCCACAATCTCTCAGCAAAGCACGTTGGGGTATGAATCCACTCCCATGTTGCCCAACTGGTGCTTCTAAATGTCCCAAGTGGGACTTGGAGAGTGTTCCACAACATAATATTTCTTAATGTCAAGAGTTTTTTATATACATTTTAAACATTTTAGGTATTCACTTTCATCATTTTTTTCCTTGACTCCTATTAATACTCTTGTCTGCTAGTCTCACTAATCTGTTTCCCTCCTGCCTACTGACCCTCTTTGAATTTGAAGATTTATTATGCCCTTCCTTTTAGTTATCTCCTGCTTCCCCGTAATTTGTAGTTTCTTCTGAGAACTCCCTCCAGTTTGCCAACATATTTCTGATAAGGAAGTGTCCAACAGTTCACAATAATTGGGGTGTGGTTGCATAAGAAACAAAGGGAGAGACAATAACCGTGCTGGTCTGTGGTGCCTCTGGGTAGGCAGTCTTTTTGCTCTCATTACTCATTGCTTATGCATGTCTAATTTGCTTTCCATTGCCACTTCCTACACTCTTAATATTACGGTTTTGCTGGTTTCTTGAAGCCATTCAATATCTTTATTTTGCATTACATTTACTCAGATGTATTAGCTTTAATATTTTCCTGATTTGAATTTCAGTTTCTTGTGTACTGCCCCATTTGAAATCTTTTTGGTATAAATTCTTCAGTCATTATTGGCATTCACAACACCTCCCAATTTAGTATTATCTCCAAATTCATTAATATGTTGCTCATTCCCTTCTATATCTTTATTAAAGATATTTAATATGACTATATCTCCTAGAAGTGCTGTTCTAGCCACTTCCCCCAATTCAACACTTAACCGTTTATGATTAACCTTCCCTTCAGCCAGATTTCAAACCACATTACCATGTTTACATTCCAATTGACCTGGGAGATTTTTTTTTATTGAATAGTACGTTTGCCAAAAAAGCATGGGATATTTTTGCAAACCAACACTCTTTGAAAATTTGATATGAAATTTTCTGGATAGTTTGGCTGCAATTTTTTTGTGTGTGGGGACTGAGGTGCCATTTACAAGACAGCCAGAGGAGATGCCCTTGTAAACTATTGCCCGGTAATTAGGGCACTCATCTAGGATGTGAGGTTCAATCCCTTTTCTGGCTGATGGGGAGAAAAGATTTGAACTTGGCTCTCCTATATTGTAGGTGCATGCTGGACATACTGGGCTATAGGATATTCTAATTTCCTCCTGCTGAAATTGTTCCACTGATCATAAACAAGTAAACAGCCATAGGAGTAGGGACATAAACTCGGGGCTCCCAGGTGAGTGCCCTAAGCATAAGGCTATAAAGTCTTCCTCACACTGGCCCAAAGACTATTAGAGAGAATAAAGATAAAGATAATCACCATAAAGATATCCCATAGCATGGTGATTAGAGCAGGGAGCCCCAAGGGCAAATCTCTTCTCTACATCAGGCTGAGAGAAACGTTAAACAGGTCTCCCAGATCCTGGGTGAGTGCTAAAGCTTATTAAAGGGGGCTTCTCCCCATTTTCTGACTCTAGCCCTTAAAATAATGTAGAAACAAAATGTTTCAGGTTGAAAGAAACATGTTGTTAAACCCCAAATGGACTTTTTGAATTCACAGATTTTTTTTCTGAATTTTCTAATATAGTTTTAGCCAAACCATTTCTCTTCCAATCTTTCAGAACTGCCAGTGAACTTAAAAATAAATTATTTGCCCAGCTCTACATTTAAGTTGATTTGAATTAACAAAAAGAGGAAATTTTCCTGAGACATTGTATTAAATGTTTTTCTAAAATCCAAATATCTATTAATTTTAACATGCTTGCATTGGAATTTTGTAATTCTACCAAAAGTCTATAATCATTATCTGGCAAGATCTGTCCATTATAAAACCATGCTATGCACTGTTCATGGTTCCAATATCCTATAGGAGTGTAGGAAGCTATTTTTTCTAATATTATTTGTTCCATTATTTCACTATGATTAGAAATTAAACTTATGCTTCCATAATTGATAGAATCATTGGCATGGAACTACATATGCTTTCCTCTAATGTTTTAAAATATTTCCATTCCTTTTCTAAATATTGGTCAGTGGTACCATACATTAATTTGTTAATTCATTTAGCACCCGAGGAAGTATATTATCTTGGCGAGCTGATATATATGTTTCAAGTTTCCTTATCTGCTCTTTAGCATTATTAATTAGTTTTCTTCACTTTGTTTCCTGTTGAATAGAGATTTATAAAATGGAGTCATAAATCCAAACCATTTATTGAGTCCTCTTTAGTTTCCTTTGTTTGTCAACAGAGACGTAGCCCTTGTCCACGGGGGCAGGGGGAGGAAATTGTCCTAACATATGCAATTTCAACTACGCAAATAGCATAGCTGAAGTTGACGTATTCAGGTCAACTTACCTCAGCATCTTCACGGTGCTGAGCTGACTACTGCTGCTCCCCCATCGACTCCACCTGCACCTCTTGCCATGGTGGAGTTCCAGAGTCAATGGGAGAGTGCTCGGGGATCAATTTATTGCATCTAGACGAGACGCGATCAATCGATCCCCAAAAGATCGATCTGTACCCGCCAATCCGGTGGGTAGTGTAGACCTGGCCTTACTATGGCTATTATTATGTCTTTTAAACTTTTTGATTTATTGGTCTTCTGGGCAAGCAGTAATTGACTCTATAAGAAAGACCTTTGGGTGTACTGTGGCCACCGTTCTCTTGGGGGCAATATTTATTTTAGATCATATTGACATGTCATCTTTCAAACAGTATTGTTTAGGACTATGATCAAAATTCCCATCTCAGATCTGTACAGTGGATCTCAGTTCTGATATTATACCTTTCATATACATTTGAACTACCCAGTGATCTCAATGGAAGACCTATACATATTGGATGAGCAGAATATAATAATTGAGACTTACTGTGGGAACATCAGAAAACAGTTTTCCCCTTAATAATATTTACCCAAGTGTTTACAGGCTGTATGCATCCACAGAAGTAATACATGCTTGATTCTTATCAGATCATTTTTTAGGAAGAGGCCAGTATTATTAGTCAAGAAGTGCTTAATTTGTAATGAGGTCAGTGTTGTCAGTCAAACCATTTCATTTGTTTTTGCTGACTAATAGGACCACACCTTTAACTGGAAGAGCCAAAACCATTATTGCACAATTTTAGTGAGCAGCTTATCCAAAATATACAAGCAAGGGTTCCTTACCAACAGATATGACTGGTAGGACAAAGACATTTGGCAACGATCACTGAAAGCAAATTGGTCTTTAAATAATGTCACTATGATACTCCTAGTTTTTGTACAGTATCGTTTCAGTTACAGAGTATAACCAAAAGTTGTTGTGTTTTGCACTTTCCCCACCATTTACTCATCCTTTGGATGCTGCAGAGAATAACACCCCTAAAATATACATTCAGAATGCTATAGGAAAAAGGATTGCTATTCTGTCCTTGTTTCATGAATGTAACTCTCATTACCATTGGCTCTTGGGGGAACAGTGCTTGGAGAATAAATTTCTTAGCATGTAGATTCAGAATTGAGGGATATTATCTGTGTGGAGGAAATTCAGCTAAACCGTTTTCTATCCCTGCCTGGTATGGGGTTGCCTTGGAGATATTCCAATGAAATACATGCTGCTTTGGTAAGTGGTAACTAGTATATAGAAGACTGTCAGCCTGGCTCTCAGACTCTATAGGATGGAGAATGGGGAGAGAAGGGGGAAGTCCTCTTTCCTCCTCACATACATAAAAGGCCATACTGAGTCAGATCAGTTATCCATCTAGCCTAGTATCCTGTTTTCCGACATTGGCCAGTGCCAGATGCTTCAGAAAGAATGAACAGAACAGGGAAATTATCGAGTGATCTGTTCCTTGTAGTTCAGTCCCAACTTCTGGTAGTTGGAGGCTTAGGGCTATCTCGAACATGGGGTTGTGTCTCTGGCCATCCTGGCTAACAGCCATTGATGGACCGCTCCTCCATGAACTTATCTAATTCTTTTGAACCCCTTTTTTGGACACAACAGGTGTCAACCTCAGACAACCTTCTCCACATTGGGATTGAATAATAATGATAATTCCTTACATATAGAGAGCCTTTCATCTTTCAGGATCCAAAGTCCTTCATGGACTCTATGGCAAGATCACCTCACCCATCACCGGAATGCAGCTAATCTCCAGGGCAGCTAGTTAAGAGTGCCAGCAACACTATACATAATTTCTAGGAGGGGAAGTGAAGAAGAATTCACCCAATTAAAACTGGAGGTGGAATTTAAGATGGTATGAGAAGAACAATCTGTTAGTGAGGCGGTGGCAAAAAGAACATTCCTGAAGATTAATCAATGTTTACAGCAGCCAGAATGCTCTTCTCATTTATGAAAATGAAAAAAGCAGCCATCCACACTCCCCAAAATATTTCTTTATGATTTTCAACAACAAGTATCACTTTGTAGCTATAGGACTGTAATCCTACTCTACACCCTCAGGATTCAAACATCTAAGGTAGGATTACTAATCACTAATTCCTTGTTGCATGAATCACATGCAACAGGTGCTAGTCATGTTGCTTAATATCTTGGTGCTTAGATGCTATGGTGATGGGTGTGATCTAAGTAACTGAATAGAGCAATGCACATTTGAGATTTGCCTTAGCGAGCTATTGCAGAAATCATGTTTTGTGGTGATTCAAGAGATAAAAGAATTTTCTCTTCCAGTGTTTATGAAACTAGAAAAAGGAGGATAGAGTATCTCTTTAAGATGCCTCAGGATTAGAAGTAGCATGATGCGGCACACAACTCGATCTGTGCATGGATGGATCTAGGGAAGGGGGAGCTTAGTAACCCATAAGCACATGTTGAGCATTTATAAAACAGATCCTTTAAACTTCAGTTTAAAGCTGATAGGCCAGATTTAAATGTACATTAGTGTTCCCAGTACCAGCTTCTGCTCTAATGGGATTTACCCCAAGGAGGGCAAGAGGTGTTATCACTCCTTGCCTTACTTGATTTCCTTGCCAGCATGGGTAGAGTAGCTTTATTTCATGAATGGCTGATGGAAGTACTTCCCTCACTTACTCAGATCCCATATCTTCCTGGCCAGCAGCACCCATAATTTTGGGTTATGTCGGGGCTCTACAGCTCCCTTGAAGAGGGGAGGCTACAACCATTTTCTTCTGCTATGACCATCTCCACTCCTCTTACCATGCTGGATTCTTTGTGCCAGATTCTGATTTATTCCATCCTTAGTTAGGATGGGATAAATTCAGAAGCAGCGTGCAGGAAGCTAACAGAGTTGCTCCAGATTTACCCTACTCTCATAAAGGCCAAAATTTTGCACCTTAGTAGGAGCTGGTTTAATCCCAGGCAGTATCTAGTCCATTATAATATGTGTAATTATGAGTTAGCCTATTTTGTTTTAAATTCTGCCCTATTAGCCTGGCAAGATCTGGTTAATAAAGTAGTTTACTTACTCTTTTGCCCAGGGAATGCTGCTATATGTCACACTGTTGCTTTTTAAGAGGACAGCCTCTTTTTTACATTCCCTGTTTAATCAGTAAACTCCACAATGAATACAGAGTCAAGTCACACGTGACAGTGAATGAACTGTATAAATATGCTGACAACTGATTAAACAAAAATAAAACAAGAATCAAATAACCACAAAAAAGTGGCAGGATTCCAGCTACCATTCATTTCCTACAGCAGTGAGAATAATTTAGTTTTACATGCTTTTTTAGTGACTGGAGTTTCAAAGTTCTCCACAGTACAAAGGAATGGCAAAGATTCCTTCAGTCATTCTGCGAATCTTGAAATCTTTCCCACTATTGTTGCAAAAATGCTGCTCATGTGCAGGTTTTAATTGAGCTGTTCCTGAGCTAATTCACATGAGTACAAGTAGACAACTGGCCATAACAACAGGCAACAGACAGACCGCGTATTAAAGAACCCAGGCAGGAAACAAACTGCAGTGCACCAACTGTGGTCAGCACTTCATCTACAAAATTACCTCAGCTCAAGGAAGAAGGCATCCTAAGGTGTAATAAAGCAAATACTGATGGCTCTTGGTAGACAAAATTCAGTGAACTGTTTACCTTGTGCAAAAGGTTACTGAGATGATCTAATACTATATTATGGTCTTGCAGAAACTTTATCTAAACTTTGCTAGTTCTGCTCCTTGAAAAACAAACACACCAACAAACTGGAGGGTATCATTTTATCTTAGCCATATGGCATATTCTGCTCTGCAGGCTTTAGAATCTCCTGCACTCTTTAGTCAAACCTAACATTGCTATGCTGTGATTTCAATAGAGAATTCTGATGGAGTAAGGATAAGGTTCTTATAAAACAGACACGTCAATAGCAGAGTCTAACTAGATTACAGTTTTTACATTATAATTTCCAAATGATCTGATATGGAAATTAATGTTCCTTTAAATTAAAATATTTCAGTGGATTAATTTAGTGAGTCATCAACATCCCTCCACCCAAACAACAAACCAACATCAATGAAGAAGATATTGTTGTATTAGTATTATTAAACAGAAGGCATGTTGTGAAACCTGGTTTATTACATACTTGTTATGAAGCCTGTTTCATTATTAGGTCATGTCGACACTGGGTTTAGATTCAATCTTGTTTCAAAATGGAGTAGGAAATCAGTTTACACATGGGTATAGCAAAGCTTCTTTAAAACACAGTTTTGAAAGTGGGTTTTATAGCATTATGAGTCGTTGATGCTCTTTTCAACTGGCTTAAACAGGAGAAGGGAAAACTGAAGGGAAGCATGGCTCCAAGCCCATGGATTGTCTTAATAACAGTCTTGTCTACTCTCAGGTGTTTGTGAAATATTCCCACCATCACACTAGCATTATGCAGTTTCAGTTGCTGGCAGGTTGCTGGCATTTTTACAGTGTCGTCTCACCCTCTTAGTGAAATGGCAGGAGAATTATGCAGGAAAAAAAAAAGTTTAGACAGGGTGTGTGAAAATATCCTGCCCTTACCACCTAGAGTCCTATGGAAAATGCACAGTTCTACTATACAATGAAGGAGGATTTGCAGATACCAGGGATTCCTGTTTAGGGATGGGCCAGAGAAAGAGGCTCAGCTGGAGGATCCATTGCTGTGCAGATTTTCTACCCCTTCTCTCTGTGGAAGAGAGAGGGAAACTAGATTGTAGAGCCTACTCCAGATATCACCCTGGAATAGCCATTCTCCTTCCTGCAGCCCTCACCAGAGCCCCAATGAAATACTTGGCTTTAGGCAGGGATTTCCCCCCAGCTCTTGCATATGGGAGAGTGACCTACTGACCCAACCCTCCCTACCAGGCATTCTCTGCCCTCCATGCCTGGCTAGGCCCCCAGGGCAAACCCACCTCTCCTGATACCTGGCACTTCATCTTCCCAGGCAACACATGTGAGGGGTGAGGTGGGATGGGGGGGAAGCACCTAGGGTCACATGCCCCCCTCTTCCCAGATTTCTGCCAGGATTCATATCACAATATGGCCAACCTCAGCCTTTCGGCACTGTGTGGGAGGGAAGGGATGGGAGCTACTTCTAGCTATGTGGGGTGGGGGGACAGAGGATGACCTGGCTTCGTGCCTTTGAAGTGCTCATCTTTCCCTCCCCCCAACCCTCGACCCCTCCCTTCTTCCTCCCCTACCACTCCCCGTTGCTGGAAGCAGCACATCCCTTCCTGCCCACACAGTGTTGAAAGGCAGCTAAAACCTCCAGGCTGCTGCTAATCACCGACATAACCCAACCACCTCCTGTCCATCCACCAACTATAGCATGGGCAGGAAGGGTTTACACTCTAAGGATGCATTGTGCACCAGGACCCAGCGAACCTGAGTGCAGGGGATTCAGCGAATCAGGCCAGAGAGGTGGCTCAGCAGGGAGGGTGCCTAGAGGATGGAGCAGGACACGTGTGTGTGTGTGTGTGTGTGTGTGTGTGTGTGTGCGCGTGTGAAGAGGGTGCTAACCCCTGCCCATGGGGCTGTTGTGGAGCCTGCAGGGTCAGGGTGTGAACAGATTGGAAATTGCTTTCCCCCTCTCTGCACTCCAGAGCTTAGCTGAGGAGTGGAGAGGCTTCCCTGTGCCAGCACTGTGTGGAGGGTCTGGCACACGCAGGGCTCGGCTCCTCCTGGCCAGCACCACGGGCTGGAGGGTCTTGGGGCTTTCCAGGGGCACCAGCCAGAGGCAGTGGGGGAAGAAAGGAGCCTGCCAAGCAGGCTTCTGGTGAGCTGAGCTCTCCGACCAGGGGCTGGTTCTCCGTACTGCACTAGGAGTGGGACAATATGGAGGAATAGCGGGGCTGCAGGTGACGTGAAGGGGCAAAGGAGGGAGAAGACAGCAAGAGGGGAGAATGTAAAGGGCTGATGGTTAGGCAGCAGAGGTGACATGTACTGGATGCTGCCTGGCACCTGCCCGGACTCACCATTCACCACAGCTCGCAGCCAGTACTAATAGGAAACGGGACAGGGGGTGGGGCCGTGCTGGCCAAGACCCGGCACATAGCAGGAGCTGCGCTGACAGACCAGCAGGGAGAATGGCCTGGCCCCACATGCTGCATCTTTGCCCTGCCACCAGCCTTGCACACTCACCCCCATTTTTGGCCACTGGACACTCCCCCCGACATACTGTGGGCGGACAGCTGGCTAGCAGGGATCTGGCCAGCAGCAGGACCCACCAGTAATGATGAGGGGGAGACAGAAAATACAGGACAATTTGCCTGTTTCTAGGAAAAAAAGTCAGGACACCTGCAGGAGGGCTTAAATATGGTGCTGTCCCCACAGAGGGAATTAACAGAACAGGTAATCATCAAATGATCCATCCTCTGTCGTCCATTTCCAGCTTTTAGCAAACAGAGGTTAGGACCATCATCCTTGCCCAACCTGGCTAATAGCCATTGATGAACTTATCCTCCATGAACTTATCTAGTTGTTGGTTTTTGAACCCTAAATGTGAGAGAAAGAACAGAATATGTTTAAAAAGAACAAAATCTTTAATTTAAAAAAAGAAAGAGTGGAAGATTCCACTGAGTGCTTTTATCAGCTACCTGCCAATTTCTGAATGATGACTACTAAAAAGCGATAACGATGAAAGGAAGGTTTGAGATAAAAGATAAGGCAGAAGAACAGTTGCATTAAAATGTATATACATACACTCAGATTCTTAAAATAAGCCCTGCCTGTTTAATATATAGCCATAAACAACTAATGAATCCTGATTCGTAGATTTTGTGGATACATGAACACATTCAGGTGTGATTACCTATGCTGACACATCAGTTCATATATTTAATTAGCATCAAGTCTTTTCAGCCTTAGTTTTCCCTCCCCTCCCCCATCATCTCCATTATCCAAACATAGAAAGAAAGCTAATATGGCTCTAACAGCCAAATGAGTATGACCAATATAAATGATTAGAAGATTTTTCTTTTCTGTCTACAAGGGAAATGTTAGAGGATAAAGAATGCATTTTTATGAAGGAAAAAAACCATAGCTAGGGAAATACATTGTATCTGCATATATAAATATGCTTATTGAAAACTAAAGTGTCTAATTTGGACTGGAAATACCAAATTTACTATACTCTATTTCTGAAGACATTTATCCGAAGTATAGAATTATACTATAGCAAACCTGAGAACTTCATACAAAACTAGACATACTGCTTTGATTACATGGTCCAGAAACACCCGATCATTGTTGAATATTACTTTGGCTGAAGGGGATATATGATCTATAACATAATTTGTTGTGGCTTGACATATCACATAGATGAATACTCTGATCTGCATTAGCTAACCCTGGAACACATTACTGAAAGTTACTGCTGCCTCTGATATGCTGCCTTTATATCTTCGCCAGAGCTAGCGCTGGCTTTCAGCTATTCACAGAACGCCCTTGGATAATGTGATAGATTGTTCATGAATTCAGCATCTAATCATCTTAGAGGCAGTAATGACAAAAGAAGACTCTCCAGATCCTGCACTAATAATGGTAATTCTTTTTTTATACTGGTATATAATGTTCATTTTTTTCTAAAACAACCATAGAACAAAATCACAGAGCTGTAGCCAAACTATATGTAGCAGTATGAAACCACAGACCAGGACAAACAACTGTATACAAAGATTCCTTGGTCTCATTAGCTAAAATCTTAATATGGAAATAAAGAAATTATGTGATTTTTTTTTAAAAAAAGGAATCCAAAACACTGTAAGACACTAATACCTGCCCAGTATTTGATCTAATTAGATGCCAGACATAGAGCCAGCTTTTCCACTGCCTTGTACCCTTCATAGTCATTTACACATCTGGAAAGTGAACAAAAAATGGTATGGTTGCAGTACTGAACTGTGCCTCTCAGAAGGTGCAGCCAAAGGAGAAGAAAGGCAAAGGTAACTTTCATAGAGACCTTTGCAGTGCTTGAATTCTGGGCTTTCCTGTCAGCCTGTTCAGTCCACAGACCAAATAACAGTCACTGAGACTGTTAGGCAGCTGTGGGAAGCCAGCTTATCTGAGATGCTCATTGCTCCACCATACCAGAATAGCCACAGTGCTGTTGTGTCCTCTCACCCACCAGCCCTCCACACTATGCCCAAAGCTAGGGACTGTGAGGAAGGAGACAGACAGCTGCCCTGGCCTGCCACCACTGTGGGAGTCTCTTTACACAGTGAGTATTCCTGGGGGCTGTTTGCCCCTTGTGTAGCTCCTTAACATCACAGAAGAAAGAATAAAGCTGCCACAATAAGGGGGATATTTGGAGCCTACTATTTTTCTGTGGTAGATTTTATATTTGCTTTGCATAGCTGTAAATATATACACAAAGTGCAAGGCAGAAGAGAATCTACTCCATAATGTACAAGATTCATCATCATTTTAATATAGGTATTAGAATGTTCATAGAATGGGCTGACTATCATATGCATGATTAAACTTGAACTGCATGGGTTCATGGATGAAATCTCAATAAGGTACAAAAGAGAGGACAATCTTTTATTCCTTGTGCATCTGCAAGGAAAGCGGGGTTGGACCTGAAACACAAACCTGAGAGACCAAGTTTTTCACCCACATACACATTCACAGCAGGTTTAATAGCATCAGTGAAAGACAGCAGAATCCTCCATTTTTCTTCCAGATGTCAGAAACATAGCAGGGCACAAGAGAGATATTTTCGTTGTCTTGCACAGGCTCCTCTTCCTTCTCCCCAAGCGTTTTATTTCCAAGAAAGGAAGAAATCTTTGAGGAGGAAAGCGAAAAAGCCAGATCCTGCTAACCAGACATACAGGGCTAATCAATGAATAGGACGCTGGACTGGGTGTCAGGAGAACTGGGTCTGTTCCTGGCTCAGTCACTGATCTTGGGGAAATTTCACTGCTCTGAGCCTCGGTTTCTCCACCTGTAAAATAGGGATAACTCTAGGAGATCTAGGAGTGAAAAGTGCTATTCAGAACCTAAGTATTATATCATTATCATCAGCAGGACTTCTATTGTAAGCCAGGAGCACAGGCTTTGGCCCAGAGAGTCAGAACATGAAGCTCAAAAATAAGAAAACTATATTTATTGGAAAATGGCCAATGAATGCCTGAAAATCAGACTAAAAATAGAGATGTTTGGCCTGATTTTGATACGTGTGGTATTACAATCCCTTGTTACCAATAGCACTTTCTAATGTTAAGAGCCTGTTGGCTAACTTAAGTTTCCTCTGGGTCATTCCCATATTTTTCTCCTCTGTCAGAGACAGGTCCTTGTTGCCACTCAGATATGCATTCCACATCTAGTGATCATTAATGCACAAAGGGAAGAAAGGAGAGAGTAAGAGGACATGGTTTCAAAGCCTGTTTCTGCCTAATTCATTTTGGCTTAATTTGTAGACCAAAGCAGAACTCTGTTGAAGCATGTCTTTTCTTGCCATTTGTCATGTGTTTCCCCCATAACTAAGCTGAGATATTAAGCTGTAATAATATGTCTTTGGATAGTTTAGCAGAGAGAACTTGCTGATTGTTCTTATAGTAGGTTTGTTTGGGTTTTGCAATGATCCTAACTGCCTTTCAGGACCCCATTTTTGTGGACACCGTTGAGTCAAATTCTGCTCTTGTTCCCCACAGTGAAAAGCTGGAAAAATGGCTCAGACTTTGCCAGTGTTGCTCTGTATGTAGAGTGGTGGAAGCAAGAGCAGAATTGCTAAGATGTCCCTTTCTGTGATAAATAAATGTTGAGAAAGGGAGAAAGTGCCTCTGATGTTTTCAGTTAAAGAAGGCTATGATTGTGATTGGTCTATACGGTTTCCAAAGCAGAGGCTCAGTCATGCCTTGTTTGACTACCTCACAGTAGCAGAGGGCCAGTCAGAGACAGGAGACTGAATTACCTGGATCTTGGGTCCAGTCCAGTGTGGCAATTCTTAGGTGGAAGGCAGTTTTGGACCTAATATTTGCTGTCATCTTTTTCTCTTTGGTGTCATGTATATCCTTGCAGGTGTTTGCATCTTGTGCATTAGACAAATATAGATTTCTTAGCAGATCTGTGGAACTGATATTTTAAAGAATGTTATGCTCAAAAACCGATGCACTGCAAAGATCTGGTATTAAACTTCGTGTTGAACTGGGCCTTGGTGGGTTTGTTCACTGATAAGCCTGCTTGTTTTTCCATTGTATGAAAGGTTTACTCCAGAAACATGAAATTTAATCAATAAATAAACCAAAGGGAAAATTTACAGCCTTTTAAATTAAAACAGAGGGATTTTGCTGATTGCTGATACTTCATGATTATCATGATAAGAAAAAGACAGCTGCTCCAACATGGATTTATTATGAGTATGCTGTTTCTAAAACTAATTTTATTTTCCTTTGCATTTTATTACCTAGATGGATTTGTGAATGATTGCCAATCATTTCCTAAGTTTTACCCTGTCAGGCCTTTAGAAATTGTACCAGTTGCTTCTTCAGAATTCTTACAAGCAATGTTGGGAAGTTCTCTGACAAGGAAGATGTAATGACTCAGATGAAGCTCACAGCAATTACAGACACAACCGGTTTACATTTCTCGGAATGTGATCTCAACTCCTGATAATCTGAGGAATCGGCACGTGTATGTTTGTGTATATATGTTTTGTGCCAATACCTCTGTGTACAGAAACTAGCTGGGAATGGAATGTGCTCATACCATAATAAACAAAGAGTGAAACAGAAACCAGTTTATTTCTAGGTTTGTATTTCTACCTGTTCAGCTACTCCCTGTATAAGAACTCCTTGGCAGTCTTACCTTACCTTATACTACCTAACATCTGCTGAAAGATGGATGACTGCCCAACCCCGCCCCCGACCCCGACCCCCTGTCTTTTTTCTTCCTGCTGTTATGCTACACCTTTTATCTACAGATCAAGTCCTTTTGGATGCATAAAGAGATTTGTGCCAGACTATGTTTCTTGGCTTTAATGGATAATTAGCTTTCCAGAATACACACTCTGGTTTAAACATACTTTTATTACTGACGTCATGAGAATGCATCCCTACTTATGTTTAAAATTGGGTGTTCACTCTTACATGAAAGCAATGAGATCAGGTTGAGCAAGAATCTGTGAGACAGAATAAAAACAGCTGTTGTCTGCTTGCACCATTTTTTTTCTTTCACATTATGAATCATAATGATCTGGATCAGTGAGCAGCCTCCAGCCACGAGAGTTTCCACAAATCTGCATTTCCACGTGTTTGAACAATGTCTCCTTCCTCTGCCTTTAATATGATCATTTTGCGTTTACTCTTGGCTGTTGGTATTTTAGTGAGGTGATAAAGGCAGAGGAGAAAAAACACCTTTACTCAGCGCTCAGGTGGACACGCTGGTAGGTAAGTCTCTTGGAAGTCACCCAGAAATATTAGGACTAATTGATGTAGGTTTGTGTGGAGAGTTCTCTCATTGGGAGCAAATAACAGATATTTCCAACTGTCGAGCAAATGAGGAATAGGGTGGTCCATATTAATCAAAGCACTTTTAAAACTATGACTGTTGCTCCCGATGCACTTCTCCTTCCATGAAAATTCCTCAGAATGGTAGGAAATAAGCAATATCTCATAGAAATCCATATTCCTCTGAGTGAGTCCAGATGAGGACTCACAAGTTCAAACAGAAGAGACTGGTGTTCTCAATGAGCCATACAGGAAGGTTTATTTAGTTTATTTCCATTCAACACTCCTTCATCACAGGCAGCTTCTGAAGATCCCACTGCATTTGCCTAGACAGACAAGCCTAATTGGATTTAATCTCCAGAGTTAGCCTTTCATATTGCAGATGTTGCAGATTGGGGAGCAAAATGTATTTATTCTCCAAAGCCAGTGATTTATAGGCTCAAGCTGGATCAACCAGTGGAGGACATAACTCCTACCTCCTTGCAAGAGAAGGTTGTCATTTCCTCCTCTTAATGAATTGCAATTGTTACTGGCTATCTTTTTCAGACTCTCCTTTAGAATGCCACCCCAGAAGTGCAAGTCATCAAATTGTTATGGGTGAATATCAGGGGTTTGATTCCAAGCATCCTGAAGGTCAGCCTCTTATGCTGACTTTATCTGAACTAACCAGACCTCTTGGATCTGCAAAACTGGGCTGGAAATCTTATGACAACTGTTTCTTTCCTGGATGTCTCAGTACTTTCTAATTCCATCTGGGCTAGAAAAACCATGAGAACAGCATACTGATGACACCTTTACACTTCTTTTTCTGCCTTTACACTTTTTTTTCTGCTCACTAATCGCAACAATAGGTGCAAAGTCACCTGAAAGTAAAAGAAAATGTTTCAGAGAAACCCATGCTTTTCAAACACTGAAAATGGGTTTGAAGTCTGGACTGGGGCTTGCACTGATTCCAATTTACATAAATTGGTTTTCCTATTGTGATTTTCATTTTATGTGAACTGGCTTGCCCGTGTGATACTTGACTCTGCAAATTGTACCAAAGGTTTTATGCAGCACATCTGCTTGTTTCCATGAGAGTGAAAAACTGAAAAGCTCTAGGGCAATGTTCAGTGGAAAATATTAATGCAGTGATAGAAATAGCTTGATGTTTGTATTATATATAATATTTATGCACATATACATAATACATGCCTGCATGCACTCACACACACATCACAGTGTATTAGTGACCACTCCTAAACACTGAACACCAGTGATTTCACATTATGTGTCTCTTCAGCAAATATTATTTAAATCTCAACATGGAAGATTTTCAGTATATAGTCAAATTCTAAAGACTTCCTTGTTCGGTAAACAACTTCTACTTACCATCATAGGAAGTCTACTATAGATGAGTTAATGCAAATTAGCAAAGCACAGTGCTCACAAAATTCCTCGTGCTAATGTTCTTGTGTTTTTAAAAAAATTAAATTGACAATAAGAGCTTTGCTGTACAGAGATTTTCCAGTGTAACGAGCACATTGGGGAAGTAGAGAAATCTTATTGCCCCATTTTCCTTTCTTGGAATATAAGATTTCCATGGCAGAGAGGAAAATAAACAGCTGGAATCTATAACAGTTTGGAAACTAACAAAGATGAAATTTACACTTTCATTTGCAGATGTTATCAGGCAACCAAACAATATGTACATAAACAGAAAGAAGCATGTAATCTGATAGATGTCACTATCAGATTTAGTCAAGATATCATTGCAAATAAAAAGACACGATGGTTGTTTGTCACGCATGTTAAGGGAAAAGTGTTAGAAATCATGAGGGAAATGATGGTGTCCAGTGGTTGGAGTCATGGCAGCTGGGCATGGTCAGAGCTGGGAGTCAGAGCTATAATTAGAAGTCCTGAACCAAGGCTGCCTCAAGAGCAAGGCTGGAGAGGGGCTAGGAACAAGGTTGGAGCAAGAGAATGGCTGCAGCAGGCTAGGGTCTGTGAAGGCTCTTACCACTATCAGGCAGAGGATAGTTCCAAACCATGAAGTAACACTGAAAGGACTAAGCTGCTGTTTCTCCTGTGAAGCTTATATATGTTCCTGTGAGTCACCAGACCAGCTCCTGGCTTGTGGATTGGCTGGAGCCTAGCACAGGAATGACTCAGCAATGCAGCAGGTTTAATCACACTCTAGTTTAGAGATGATTCATCACCTTACAGAAACACAGCAGATATCCCAATAAAGAACTCAAACTTGCAGGAAGCCTTATCTGAGATGAATAATTCTAAGGAATTATTCAAATCTATACTTCTTGGTATTCAGCTCTGCAAGATTTAGCTTCTCCATAAAAGCAAAAAACGGAACTTCCTACATATCGAAGACCCCAGACCCTCTAGTTTTCTTAAGAACCTTCTGTAGTTCTGCCCTTCCTTGTATTATGGCTTGAAAGGAAGAACTAGTAAAAGAGAAGTCAAACAAGGTGATGTTATCTATTCCTCACTGGACTTGAAGTAGGCAGCTCTACCACAGATCCAGACAATACTACTGGATATGGCCTCTCAAACAACAGTTTCCCTGAAAGGAGGATGGAAAAAAATCTTTGGTTGCAAATTTACATTCTGCTTATTTAATGGAGATTGCTAAACACAAATATGACATATTTGGAATGTGGGATTAGTTCTGAAATACCACTGTAATATAGATAATTCTGTCTGCCTCTTCAGGGATTTATCTGCCAATCTACATACTTTGTTAGCATTAAGTTGGTCTTCCAGCACTTGTAAGTGGAACTTGGTGAAAACAGATGAGCCTTGGTTGCAGAAGAACCCTAAGGTATGCCAACTACTATTGGATAGCAGGTAAAAAACTCAGTTATATGCAGACTCAATCATTTTAGGACTATTGAAAGAGTACATGGAGCCAAACATATGAATTCCAGTTGTTTAGGATTATCTTTGTTTAAAAGAAAAATCTCCCTCAAACTTTCAGTCATCTTCCTAGCCCCTTTGTTTGCACTGCCAGTCCTCAAAACCAGTGACTAAAAATCCACGCCTTAAGCCAGCAGGAAGCATGAAGAAATTGCATTGTTAGGTTGGTTTAGAACTATTGGCCAAGGCTTAGATTTTAATTCCACCATCTATACATCCAGGTAAAAACTCAAACCTTTCAACAATTGTATATCTATCTTAAGTCGGGGAGGACAGGGGTTTACAAAGCCAGCTCCTAAGCGACCAGAGGAGCTAGCGAACAGGAGCAGCAAATGGGGGAGCTTTGTGAGGAGAGACTACATGACCCTTGGGGTGAATTTGTCTGTTGAGTGCTTGCTTGCCATGTGCCAGCTTCATTTAAGAGTATACTGCAGTCTATTGCCAGGGGCTGTGTGCAGAGCCAAGCAGCCTGCTAGGCTGGGCTGAGAGCATGCTAACAAGGCTCTGGCCTGCTGTCCTTTGATTCCTAATTCCTTTAAAATCCCTTAACAAAGGGGTGAGGCTAATTTAGGGAGAACAGGGGGTTTAAAAAGCCAGTTCGTAAGTGACCAGAGTTGTTAGTGAACAGGAGAGTTTTGTGAGGAGATTAGAGAAGGAGAGCAAGAGTCAGATACACCTAACAAACATATTCTAAACTTAGGCCAATACCAGCTCCACCCCCGTAAAAATATACAACCCCGCCAAACCACCCCCAGCAAGAGTAAACAATAATTCTGGCATAAATCCAACAACAGAGTGAGAGCTATCCAGTTTATTGCATGAATGCAGCATACATGATTATTTACCTTGTGGGCAGGTGGAATGTGTGTGTATATGGTGCAAGCAGCTCGTGGCACTCAGAGACAGAGTACAGGCTGTTGAAAACAGAGTGGGTGAACTGGAGGAGCGAAAGGAGACAGGAAAGTACATATATATGACTTTCAGGGACACAATAGAGGGGCCTTGCTCTCAGTCTGACAGCCTCTGTGCTGTTAAGGAGGATGAAAGTCCTGGGGTAATAGCTTAAAACTAGAGTAGAAGAAAACAATTCCATAGCTGGAACCTTCCTTTCAGATGATGTTATGATATCCTCCCATGCTGAGGATACCCCTCCTGGGAAAGGAAACCCAGTTGCTAGGTAATAGTAATGGAAATATAGATAGCTTGGCTTGTGATACCCAGGAGAACCACATGGTAAGTTGCTTGCTGGGTGAAAAAATTGCAGATCTCATGAGACTTCTAGACAGACTTATGTGTAGTCATGGAGAGGAACCAGTGGCTGAGGTACACATGGGTACCAATGACATAGGGAAAGGTAGGAGAGAGGTCCTGGAGACCAAATTTAATCTGGTAAGAAATTAAAGTCCAGGACCTTCATTCTCTGAAATGCTTCCAGTTCCATATGCAGAGTCAGGAAGACAGGTCTGAATGCTTGACTGTAATGATGCAGGGAGGAGGGCTTTAGGTTTATTAGGAATCCTTTGGGGAATAGAAAAACCTATGCGGGAAGGATGGGCTCCACCTAAACCAAAATGAAAACAGATTGCTGGCATGTAAAATTAACAAGGTTGTAGACGTTTTTTTAAAAACTAAGGGCTGGGAAAAAGACAACAGGTGTGGAAGAGCACATGGTTTGAGCAGAGACATGTCTTAGGGATGAATTTATTAAAGGGGGAACTTTATATCTACATATCGGAAAGAAGATTGTAAGGTACATGTAGGAACAATCAAATGTAAGAGAGTCCCATTTAAATATACCCCATTAAGACAAACAATAACATTGGCAAAATGCATAAATGCTTATATACAAAAACTAGAAATCTAAATATTAAGATGGGTGAACGAGACTGCCTAATATTGATAAGAATATTGATATTATAGGCATAATCAAAACTTGGTTGAACAAGGACAATCAAAGGGATACCAAGGTATAAAATATACAGTAATGACAGAGTAGATTGTGGCTTAGGGAGAACAGGGGGTTTAAAAAACCAGTTCCTAAGTGATCAGAGTTGTTAGTGAATAGGAGAGCAGCACTAGATGTGAAAAAGCATAGATCTAAATAAAGTAAAATCTTAAATGAATCAAACTTTACCATAAAATTTCTATGGATAGAAATTCCAAGCTTGAACAATAAGAGTATAGCAGTAGGAATATATTACCAAACACCTGACCACGATGTTGACAGTGAAATGTTCAGGAAGACTGGAGAGGCTGATAAGAAAGAAGATGGGGGTATTTTAACTGTTCTCATAGTGACTGGGTACAAGTCACCTCATGAAGAGATACAGAGGTGAAATTTCTAGATACCATTAATGACTGCTTCTTGGAGCAGCTTGTCCTGGAACCCTCAAGGGGAGAGGGAATTCTTGATTTAGTCCTAAGTGGAATGCAGAATTTGGTCCAAGAGGTAAATATAACTGAATCGCTCATAATAATGACCATAATGTAACTAAATTTAATATCTCTCTCTGTGTGTGTGTAGAGGGAATGCCAAAGAAACTCACCACAGTAGTATTTAACTTCAAAAAGGGGAACTACACAAAAATGGGGAAGCTAGTTAAATGGAAATAAAAAGAAACAATCACAAGGGTGAAATGCCTGCAAACTGCATGGAGGCTATTTAAAACACCATAATAGAGGCTCAAACTAATGTCTACCTCAAATAATAATAAATAATTAATAATAATAAACAGCAGAATAAAACGGGATGGAAGCAAAAAGGTATTCTTTAAAAATTGAAAGCCAAATTCTAATGAGGAAAATAGAACGGAGCATAAACTCAGGCAAGTCAATCATAGAAGTAAAATAAGCAGGCCGAGAAAGAATTTAAAGAGCAGCTAGCTAAAGACAAAAATTAACAGCAACATTTTTTAAAATGACATCAGAAGCAGGAAGTCTGCCAATCAAGATGCTAAAGGAGCACTCATGGAAGACAGGGCCATCAAAGAGAAGATAAGTGAATTCTTTGCAACCTTCTTTACTGCAGAGGATATCTGGAAGGTCTCCACACCCATTATTTTTAGCTGAAAAATCTGAGGAACTGTCCCAGATTGAGGTGCCAATAGAAGTAGTTTTGGAACAAACTGATATGTTAAACACTAATAAGTCATCAGAACCAGATATATTCACCCAAGAGTTCTGAAGGAACTCAAATATGAAATTTTAGAATTACAAAATGTGATATATAACCTTTCACTTAAATCAGCCTCTGTACCAGATGACTGGTGGGGTAGCTAATGTAATGTCTATTTTTAATAAAAGGCTCCAGGGGCAACCATGACAATTACAGTCCGGCTAATTTCAGCATCAGGCAAATTGGTGGAAACTATAGTAAAGAAAAAAATTATCAAACACTTAGATAAACACAATATGTTAGAGAGGAGTCAACACAACTTTTTAAAATGGAAAGCATGTCTGACCAAGCTATCAGAATTCTTTGAGGGTGTCAACAAGCATGTGGATGAGAGTGATCCAGTTGATATCGCGTATGTGGACTTTCAGAAAGCCTTTCATAAGGTCCCTCACCAAAGGCTCTTAAACAAACTAAGCCATCGTGGGATAAAAGGGAAAGTCCTCTAATGGATCAATAACTGGTTAAAAGACAAGGACAAAGGGCAGAAATAAATAGTTTTCACAGTGGAGAAAGATAAGTAGTGGGGTCCACTAAGGATCGGTGCTGGGTCCTGTGCTGTATAACATACTCATAAATTACACTGCTCTACAGCCAAAATGCTTCTGAAATAAATGTAGTCAAACTTTACTAATTCTGGGTCACTGAGAACAAAAATGATGCTTAAAATTGTTGATTGGCTCTAGTTTTCAAGATATGCTATTGGGTCAGTATAAACGACCCTTGACATGGGAATGGCGGAGGATAAGTGAGCTATAAAGGGAAGGGATCCCAATTTAAACCAGAAATGACTAAAATACATCTTTGACTGAATCTATGAATAAATCTATGACTGGGTTTGGACAGTACTTGCTTTTTAGGTAAAACAATGAATGATGCAATCTGAAGCTGGTATTGCGTCATACATGATATGAATTGCATCATGTTATTCCTAGAAGTCATGGATGATGCAATCATAACGAAGCTTACATCACTCTGCTGAACAAATTGCCATATATCAGCTTTAGAAATCATACAGTGTCATGCTCTCTTATTTGTCAGTGTTTGATTTTGCAAAGGGACATTTCTGTTTAGCCAAAGTGAGCAGAGATGCCTCGTACTTGTGTGAACAGTGCAGATAACTTCTGCTATGTTTGTGGTGAAGTGACTTTTGCATCACAAAAGCGCAGCATAACCACTCTGGTTAAGAAAGCCTATCACCTTTATTTTGGCTGCAAAATTGGAGATCAGGACAAGAGGTGGGCCCCACACATATGCTGCAACACTTGTGCAACAAATCTTCGCCAGCAGTTGAACAGGAAAAGGAAATCTGTGCCTTTTGCAGTGCCAATGATTTGGAGAGAGCCAACAGATCATACCAGCAATTGTTACTTCTGCATGGTGCCTCCAGTTGGGAAAGGTGTGTCAAAAAAGAAAAAGTGGACTGTGCATTATCCAAACATTCCATCAGCTATACGCCCAATACCCCACGGAGAAGGACTGCCGGTTCCTGATGCACCAGAATCATTCTCACTCGAGTCAGACGAGGAAGAGGAAGAGGATGAAACTTCTGGTCCTGAACCATCAATGTCACAGGACCCACATTTTCTCTCATCCTCCTCCTCTGAACCACACCTCATAACACAAGCTGAACTGAATGACCTTGTCAGGGATTTGGAACTACGCAAGAGTAAGGCAGAGCTGTTGGGCTCCAGACTACAGCAGTGGAATCTCCTGGCAGGTGATATTAGGATTTCCATGTTGCGTGACCGTCAAAAGGATCTTGTCCCATTCTTCTTCATGGAAGGTGATCTTGTAGCCTGCAACAACATCGATGGTGTGATGGCAGCCCTCAACATCGTTCACGATCCAGATGAGTGGAGACTATTCATTGATTCATCGAAGACGAGTCTTAAAGCTGTTTTGCTGCATAATGGAAATGTTTTGCCATCAATTCCAGTTGGCCATGCAGTCCATATGAAGGAAACCTATGACAACATGAAACAACTTTTGATGTGCATAAACTATGACCAACATCAGTGGCAGCTTTGTGGCGATTTGAAGGTTGTTGCTCTCTTGCTTGGTCTGCAGACTGGATACACAAAGTACTGCTGTTTTCTCTGCGAATGGGATAGTCGTGCAAGAGATTCCCACTACATCAAGAAAGATTGGCCACTCCGACAGTCACTGGAGCCTGGGAGGAAAAGTGTTCAGCATCCACCACTTGTTGAATCAAGGAAAATTTTGTTACCACCCTTACACATCAAGCTGGGTCTGACGAAGAACTTTGTCAAGGCCATTGACAAAACACAAGCAGCTTTCAAGTAACTCCGTGGAAAATTTCCAAGGTTAAGTGAAGCTAAGATAAAAGAAGATGTCTTTGTTGGTCCTCAGATTTGTCAACTTCTTCGAGATGATGCATTTGACCATGCACTGCGTGGCAAGGAAAAGACGGCATGGAAATCCTTCCTGTCAGTGGCAATACATTTTCTCGGAAACAACAAGGCAGACTAAAGAGACATTTTTTGCACTCATCTAGATTTTTTTCCACCGAACTGCGGAGCAGTGAGCAACGAGCACGGCGAGAGATTTCACCAGGACATTGCAACAATGGAGAAACGCTATCAGGGCAAATGGAGCCCATCAATGTTTGCAGACTATTGCTGGACAGTGACAAGAGATGCTCCATTTAATGAATACAAGAGACAAGCCAAGAAGCGCCGAGTAGACACTGAATAGGACTAAACTATGTACATAATAGTTTTTTGCCTTTTGTTTCATAATACATTTTATTTATATAACCCTTTTGCAGATTTTTAAAGTGTTACATAAACAGGACAGGTGAAATATTATCATCATGTAAAGCAACCATAAACACATGAAAAGACCTAGGTTTACAATTTATGATTAAAACTCTACTATCTACACAATATACATAGCCATAAAATGTAAAAACTTAAATATCTTAGAAACAGTAGCCAATCAGTTGTTTTAATTGTCATATTTGAATTCAGCACATCAAAATACCTAATAAATATCACATTTTATCTCTGAAGCAGACAACTTCTAAAAAACCGTAGACCAGTGTTATCTGGAAAAAGGGGTGAACGATAAGGTGGCAAAATGTGCAGACAATATACAGTTATGCAAGATCATTAAATCCAAAGCTGACTGCATAGTACTAGAAAGGGATCTCACTAAACTGGGTGATGGGATAACAAAATGGCAGATGAAATTCAATTTGATAAGTGCCAAGTAATGCACACTGGGAAAAAATAATCCCAACTACACATACAAAATGATGGGGTCTAAATTAGCTTTTACCACTCAGAGAAATCTTGGAGTCATTGTGAATAGTTCCCTGAAACATCTATTCAATGTGCAGCAGCAGTCAAACAAGCTAACCAAATTTAAGAACTATTATGAAAAGGGATAGTTAATAAAACAGAAAATATAATACCGTTAGATAAATCCATGATATGCCCACACCTTGATTATTGTGTGTGCAGATCTGGTAATCCCATCTCCAAAAACATATATTAGAATTGGAAGAGGAGCAAAGAAGGACAACAATGAAGAGAGATTAAAAGACTGGAACTGTTCATCTTAGAAAAGAAATGACTAAGTGTGGGATATGATAGTGAATAGGGAAGTGTTACTTACCCCTTCACATGACATCTGATGAAATTAACAGGTAGCAGATTTAAAACAAACAAAAAGAAGTTTTGTTCACAAAATGCAGTCAATTTGTGAAAATCAACCGTATAACTGGGTTCAAAAGAGAATTAGATACGTGAATGGAGGATAGATAGGTCCATCAATGGCTATTAGCCAAGATGGTTAGAGATGCAACCCCAGGCTCCAAGTGTCCCTAAACCACCAACTGCCAGAAACTGGGACTGGATGACAGGGGATGGAGGCCCTAGTAATTGCCTTTAGGGTTAGGGTTAGGGTTAGGGTTAGGGTTAGGGTTGGTTAGGGTTAGGGTTAGGGTTAGAGTAATTGCCTTGCCTAGTAATTGCCTTGTTGTGTTCATTCCCTCTGAGGTATCTGACCCTGGCCATTGTCAGAGACAGGTTACTGAGCTAGATGAACCGTTGTTTTGACCCATTATGGCCATTCTTATGTTTCACCAAATAAGGATAATGTCCTCAGTTCATTCAAGTATTAGGAGATATTACTTCTCATTTGTATACAGAAACAATATGATGACTCTGGTTTACCTTTAACTTATCAGTATGGTATTAAGAGCCAAGATTTTTCCATTAAAAGGACCAAGGGATATTACAGTAATTAACTGATTAGCTCTGTGACACTATGGTGACATTCAAACTCAACAATTTAGCTATTTATAAAGTGAACCAGAATTAAGGTGGTGTGTGTTTTTTCCCTGTAATTAGGCATATGTTCTTAATAGATACTAGACAATTACAGAAACATAATGATAAACACATTAATTAGTTTTGGAAACTTCCATTTTCACTAGCAATAATTGTTGAATTTATTTCCTGTTTTACAAGATAATGTTTCTGCACAGTTAGCAGGAAACTGTTCTTTAGCCTCATTTTTAAATTAGCCCATAGATAGGAAGAATTTAAAGTTAAAAAACCTTGGCACAGTTTATCTGTATTCATATTGCATAGAAAACTTTTTTCAAACCAGTTATTGAAAAAGTCCAGACCTTCCTTTCTAAGGAAATGGCTTATAACTAGGCATGCCTGTAATTTATGGATGAGTATTTAATATGATAAATATTTGCTAGTAATTTAAGAAATTATTGGTAAAGTAATTTTTTCAGCTGTATCAGCTCATTCTATTTATAAACTTTTATAACCACATTTTGAAAAGCATCCAATAATTTCTAGAATTCAATTTGAGACTGAGCCCAATTGGGAATGTCTGCACTCCATGTGGCTATTTTTAGCTCCATAACATGAGTCGGTAGATCTGGATTCTGAGACTGACTGCCATGGGTGGGTTTTTTTTTTTAAATGTAGATGTTACTTAGTATCTCAAGATGCATAGCCAAAAATGTGTGCACTTAAAATTAATGGATCATTTTGAGATCTTTTGCCTTCAACTTGAGCTAATCCTGCTCCTATTGAAATCAATGTAAGTTTTGACATTGACTTCAATGGAAACAGTATTGGCCTTTATATAATCTTCTGACACTGATCAGCAATCTGAACTCTTAAAAATCCTTTCTAGTCTTACTCATTTATAGACAAAGATCTGCACTTTTCATGTCAGTCTTTTATGAACTGCGCATAACAGATATTGGGATCACTGGTACCATATAAATGCCACAGGTTGGGTAAGGCTAGACAGACATAATGTATCAGTGAAATTGTGCTCTTTAGAAATACATAAAATTCAAAATGAATTAACTTTCAGGAATTTGGCTGATACATAAAAGATAGGACATTTCAAATATGGCCTAAAAATTAGGCTAATAATCTTCCAAGGAGAAGTTTCTTGGGAGAATTCCGATACTTGCATGATCTGGCAAGATTATTTTATCACATTAGATCAATTAACTAGTATTATTGTAGCACTCTGAACCTATAAAGAACAATACAAATACAAAGTATCATTATCATCATCAAATGAGCAATACTAGACAAATAAAGTCTAGTAGTATTTTGATACTTCTACTCTGGTACTCAATGAACCAAGAAATGGAAAGGGCACAATTTTGTAATTTTTTAAATAAGGAAAAAGTGTAATTGAACTTTCCAATCTTCATGAACATTCATTCCTAATCTAAGGCAAGATTTTTCAAACTGTTTTACCTATCTCTAGCTAAGAGTAATATGACCCCATAAAAGAATGTAGTACAATGAAATTTTGTGGACACTGTGTCTACCAGGAAGTGCAGAAGCATCAAGAAGTGGGTTAGAGAGATATGAAGACACAGTATTTCGGGAGTGTCTGATAAAACACTGAATCTGCTTTAATCCATTATGTTATTGATATATTAGTTAAATAAAAGCATTTCACTAAAATCCAGGACTCCTTCCTTCCCCAAGAATACCATTAAGCATACATTTTTAATATTTTCTCCCATTCCAGTTTAACTAGTTCAGCTATTTAAACTGAATGAACAAGCTCTTAAGGCCTTAAATTATCTAGCTCAAAATCCTACTAAGCCTTATTCACTTGCTTAACTTTATGCACCTTGAGTAGCCCCACTGACTTCAGGGCCCTATTATTTAAGCTATGTAGACAGCTCCACAAAATTAGGATTTTAGGGCTTGTCTACATGGTGATTTATTCTGGAAGTTAGTCACTAGAACTGTAAGGTGTAATTTTCAGCTTCAGGAGACATAACTATACTAGCTCTGGTCAAGCTAGCATGCTAAAAACAGAAGTGTAGCCAGGGTGATACGAGGGGCTATCTGCCCCAAGTATGATCCTGCGTGACTGGGCACATGCTTTCATGGCTACACTTCTACTTTTAGCACGCTAACTCTATCAGAGCTGGCTCAGGTATGTCTCCTTGAGCCAGAATTTGTACCTTCCACCTCTAGCTTAGACATATCCATAGTGTAGATAACATACTTGTAGGACAACATCTTGTGGTACTACTTACTTGGTGGATTTGGAGATGTAGGCTGTGTAAGAGAAATTGGAATGCGTAAACTTAATTTCTTTTGTTTTGATTCAAATATTTTCCCCTGCATTCCTACTTTATTATTTAACACCCAACTGCAGGAATTAGCTCTGTAGAATGGATACTGGAACACTGTGACAGTCAATTTAGTTTTAAAGGAAAGTGACTTTACATTTTAAAGCACAAAGAAAACACAATTTGAAGGTAAACCACAGACAGCAAAAACATAGTTAATAAAACACAACAGAAGACCTGTAGAGGTTTCCGTAAAATGGATAGTGTCATTTAAAAATCTTTCAAAAGCTTCTGTCTAGCAACAGTACTGACAAGACCAATTTTAGGCAGCTAGAGCTGCAAACTATGGATGATCTTTTCCCAAGAAAATATCTTCTTAAAACTTATGTTATCTAACTTTCTAGGCTTGAACAAACAGCAATTTTAAAAAATCTATTTTCAGTCATCAAGAGAAAGTTGCGAATGCAGTAATATTTTTGTGTGAAAATGACAACACTAACTTTAGGTTCTCTAGTATCCAATAGGTTTTTACTGAATGGTTTTACTATTAGGATCTCTGTCACAGATAAAATAGACAAAGGCGTTACCTCAGATAAAATTAAGTTTATTTTTCTTTAATAGTGTTCATTGGTTTATTTGCAGAAGGGCACAAAAATAACTGGAAAATATTGATTTAATAGCTCCAGCTTTCATATAGCTTCATATCTTTTCTTTTTAAATTCTGGTAATATGCCAAAGAACAATTTCCAGTACACCAGTAGTGTTCCATAAAAAAAGGTAAAAATCAATTAAAGTCATATATTCTAGTGGAGCACCTAGCTATATGGAAACTTTATTAAGTTAAAGCCTTTTTTGTTGTTTCTGGCAGTCCTCCTCCAAAGTGTGTCTAAACCACTTTGTTTCACTGCAAAATAAAGGAAGCTATGTGTTTTCTTTTCTTGGCAGGTGAAGGTATAACTAATACAGAGAGGAACTTCTTGGTAGTGTATGGGGTGGAGTGGAAGCTGACTAACCAATGACATCACCCCATCACAAAGAAACTAACAAGGCCATTCCACAAACTCTGGAAATTAGAACAAGCTGCTGTCCAGTTACCAGTGCCATGATACAAAAAGGCTAAATGATAATAGGAGGGGGAAGGGAAGGGTCAAAAATATGTAAGTCCAATATGAAATTT
The DNA here is from genome assembly GCA_007922305.1 of Dermatemys mawii. Classification (NCBI taxonomy): domain Eukaryota; kingdom Metazoa; phylum Chordata; order Testudines; family Dermatemydidae; genus Dermatemys; species Dermatemys mawii. The sequence continues at coordinate 25,828,065 of ML677352.1, forward strand.
GGTCTAATTCTTCCTGTAGGATTAGATACTCTGAATGTGAATTAATACACATCTCAATTATTTTTTGTTTTACTTAATGTGTTTTTCTTCCATGTGTTTTCTGAGGCAGTATTTTTTCCCCTGTATGTTCATAGGAAATGAAAATTGGCTCTGGCTTTCCCTTGGAAAAGAAATAGAAACTTTCAGAGCATATGGCCTTTCAGATGAACTAGTCACTTTAAAATAAGCTCATTCATTTTACTTGAGGACGACTGCTTTCAGTGGTAGAACAATAGTCCCAGAATAGCGATGCATGCATCCTGCTAGATAGAGGATATATTTGAATGCTTTGTCAAAAAATTGGGTTTCTTGTTTAATGCCAAACGGATACAAGATTTAGGTAATAGAATAATCTGTCAGCCTCAAAAACTACTATGTTTGACGAGAGAGGAGGTGCAACATTTTGATTCCCAAGTATAGATGACCTTTATACAAATGCGTGACATAAATGCAATAAAAATAGATTTACTTGAATACATTAATGCTTTCTTTTAAAGGCTGCCATAACCTTTTATTTACTGAGTAAGTTTTTTTAAAAAATCCAATGGCAATCAACCTACCAGTGAGTAAGTTATGATCTGGAAGTCGATAATGAAATAAATACTATTTTTGCTTAAAAACATCTGGCATCTTATCTGATATGCTTTTTCCTTTCATGACTCCTAAATGTAGCATTCCATTCTGAAAGGAAACTACACTGCATACTACAAACTTTTAAATAATTATTTCATAGCCATGGCTTTCTGCATTTCCAGAAATGTGCACTGCAATTATTCTTGCTTTCAGAACATGCAGCCGAAGCAAAAGACTAAATTTAATTTACTCTCCTCCTGTTTTTTTCTGTGATCTCCCTCTGTATGTGGTATATATATTTTCAAGCGACTATATATTAATTCTGTCAGAGAGAAAAAGAGACTCTCACATTAGTTCCTGCTAGTCAGAAGTCAGGCCCTGAATCTATATCACTGGAGCTCTCCACATATAACAGCCTTGACATTGTCAACTGTTATTCCAGGGACTAGTGTGCTTAGTTGCAATAAAGCCATTCCTCCAGATTATTCTATTCTGCCCTTGGGGCACTTATGCTGAAGAATGACTCTTTTCTCTTACACACCAGGACCAGGAAACCTCTACAACAATTACAAATCCTGCAAAGCAATGGCAGTGTTGGGAGTTGAAATGCCTCCTTCAAAGCAACAGGCTCCACATACCAGCATCCTAGTTTGTCAAATTACTACCCTTGCCATGATTTTTTTAAAAATGTCTCCTTGTTGTTTGTGAAGTTTTAATTCCTGTTCAAGTGACATACTAAGATACCTCCAGAAATGTTAAGGTGAAGAAAGAGAAAAATTCCCTCTACAATCCATCATAGTTTGGCTTGTGAGGTGGCAACCATGACAATTCAGATTATGGTCATAAATCAGTTGTAAAGCAGGGCACATATCTCAACAAATCATTGGGACAATCTGCACACCACATGAGAAACTACCATCCCGATTCAGCGGGGCCCGCTAGTGCTGTCAGCTAGTGGAGTACTCCTTTAGCTCAAGTGGTACACATCTGTAATTTGGGGCTGAAGATCTCAGGGTCAAATTCTGCTGAAGAGCACTGATGAGAGCTGTTACAAAGTCTCTTTCAGACATTCTAGAAGAAAGAGTCTTACCCTATTTTATGCACATAAAATGTGCTATATAGATTATTCATTCTCCTGACAGAATAATCTGTTCTGGTGGAACAGCTGGGGAGGTCTTTGCATGAGGTTTTTGCAGGCCAGAACATAGGCACACATTAGCACAGGTAGAGATACAACTTTTGGCCCAGATTTGCTGTAATTGGCCATTATTAATCAGTGACAATCATCACGCCAGTATTTTATATTGCAAAGGTTCTGGAAACTTTTAAAAACATGTACTGTGTAGGGTTTTTTTTTAAAGAAATATTACTTTGCTTACAGACTGAGTGACTTTTTTATTGACATTTTTGTGTTATTTACTCATTTTCCCTTGATGATGCAAGACATAATTCTATAATTTGGTATTTTATGGTCAACATACAGTATGACTTTTCTTGACCGAGAGCTGTTAACTCATTTGTGCTAGTATTTGGGAATTCTTTGTGCTAAATGCTATTGAACTTAGCTTCTCTGCGATTCCGACTCATTGCCAAGGAAACATATTTGTTAGAATCGCCAAAAAAGTTCAATGTTAAGATCATTGAACTCATTGTACCTTAGCAACATCCTGACACTGTGTCACCACTGAGTAAACATGAACCCTGTACACACCATTATGGAGTGTGTATCTAAAATAGAATCATATTACATGATTTAAGAAGAAATTAAACAAAAATCATCCTTTAAAATATCATTTAAACAAAAGTAACAGATATGATGGGGATGTAAAATAGTCAGCAGCTCTTTATGCTCTATTGGGTAATAGCAAACACTACTGAGATCCCAGATATGGAGCATGGGATCAATTACATGAAAATAAAAAATAAAATCATTAAGACTCTATGTGACAAGACATCTGAGAGCTCCTCCGCTCTAACTGAACTAATGGGCCTGGAAAGGAAGTTCTGTAGTGAGACCTTTAACTACCGTATTGCACCCCCAAAAAGATATGTTAATGCTCCCATTTGCTCCCCCTTATTAATTTAAAGTTGCAAAATTGAACCTGAAGAAAGGGGGGCTGTACTGAGGTCCCTTTAAAAATATGGCTCAATAACTTAGATAGGAAAAGCCTTGGATTTTTAGCAATATGCCAATATTAGTGAAGTCACAAAGCTTTCAGCTGGCAAAATCAACATTTCTCCCCCATCCAGCTGTTATCATACCACATATATTACAGTTAACCAGCATATTAGTGATATTTGTGTTGAAGAGAGAATTACACCAGTAACCAATAAGATTATATAATATAAAAGCAAATTTACCACCACTTATCTGATTCAAAGTACGGATCCCCTGGGGCCTTTAACTGTATTTTGTCTAACAAATGTTGAGCCTACTCTTGCGCTCAGAAAATGTACAGTTTATTCTTTTGTTTCACTCTGAGTTTCACAGGGTATGAGCTATCAGTTTCTACTTAAGGGAACGCTCTGTGAGGGCCAGATTCCGGGCAGAGGGGTGCATGAGGCATGTGTATGTGTGTGCATACCGGGGGTGCCCTTCCCAGTCACTGGTCCCTCTGTATGGGACCTGTTCAGAATTCTGGTAAGTGGTATAGTCCATGTTCCTGACTAACACCAGTACAAGCGTCTGTTGTAGGAAAAGTGGAGAAGGATAAGTGGGACCAAAGCGCATGCCCACATCCCCAGTAGCCAGCAAATCTGGCTGGACATGGAATGAGACGCAAGCTGCTCCTTCTCCATGAGTGGAGTGAGTGTTCAGGTGCACTGGCTGCAAGATCCCCCAGGAGAAATGCTGACTGATGAAGCCATTCTAGTGCTCCTGACATAGCATGGTTGCTATATATGCCCTGCAGTGCGCCTGAGGGTACCCCCAACAGAAGTTTGTCATAAATAAAAATATGATACTCTGCACATCTGTTTAAGGATCCCAGAGTGCTTTACAAATATTGGCACATTCTGCCTCACAGACTTCCTGGGAAGAGGTATTATTTCCTGATTGAAGTCAATGTAAAACAGGTACTCGGACAGATTCTAGGTGAACCTCAAAATGGAAGGCGCCAAAATTTGGTGGACATATTTTGAAAAATTAGCGTCTTGCCCAAGATCGCACAATGAGGCTACGGCTGAGCCAGGAATAGAACTCTGAGCTTCTCTCTCTAAGTTCCTTGATTTAATGGCCAAGAGTGAAATCCTGGCCCCACTGAAGTTAATTGCAAAACGCCCTTTGACTTCAGTAGGACAAACATTTTGCCCAAAGACATCACCCTCCTCTCTGTTCACGTCTCTGGGACCTGAGCTTGTTGATACTGCAGGTCACAGGTTCAGGACTTTACTCGCCTTCTACATTGTCTTTTCCCTCCCCATTTTAAAATTCACCCTTTGTTGCACAGCCCTCAGTTTAACAATTATTGTGCTTTCATCTTTATCCTTGTGATTTTTTTTTCTTGAGATACAGTGTACATGGTCCACTCTCACCAAGTCATCTTCAAGCCTCAAGATATCTGGGAACAAGTCTTTCAGAAAAGCCACTCAAATGTTTACAGTTCAAAATCCACACACCACAACCTATGTACAGCTAAAATCCTTTCATTTGGTTTTCAAGATACTCTCATTTGTATGTAAGTTTTCCAGGTAAGACAATGGTTTTCTTGGAGTCAATGATGTGATGATTCCATTTATTTCAATAGGACGATGCATATTAAAATTAATGCACAGAGAAGCCACAAAAGAAAGCTCCAATCACACAAAATGCTCTGGTAAACATTTTATTCTTATGATTTCTATGGAGTATCACCACTTATTATTCTCACTTTGCTATGTTCATCTGAAATTAGCAGTACAAGAATCCCACTTATTCCAAAGAGAATTTGCACAATGAAAATGATATACCCATAATACCACATGAAAAGAAACTGCATTGTAATAATAATATATTTAATTATGCTGCTGGGAGTTTTTTCCCCCCTTTATAATTCCAAAAGGCTGTAAGTCCCTTTAAGGACAATTGTAACTCAGCATTTTGATCTTGAGCAAATATGTATCTGAAGCTCTAAGTAATTTACTTTCTCTGCCACTCCATAAATCAAAACAAGTGTTATGGATTAAAAAAAATGTCTTTTTCTGGAAATATTTGAAACCGTGCTGCCAAATTGCATGTCGGGTTTCAACTTGATATGATTTGAAATAGCTGAGAGATAAAAGCCATGAAAATTGGGATTTATTAATGAAAAGGAAAGAAACTCTACTGTCTGTTATACTACTAAGTGTAGCTAAATATTATGAAAAGATGTGTGGCATATGTTTAGAGGCCCTGTTTCCCCAGTGAGGAGATTCTCAGCCTTTTTAAAACCATGTTATTTTAAAAACATCAAATGGCACCAGTTCTGCCTTACATTCTGAAAGATGCTGAGCTCCCTCATCTCCTAATGACTACAATGGGAATTTCACAGATACATAGACTTTAAGGTCAGAAGAGATCATTATATCATCTAGACTGACCTGCTGTACAACACTGGCCATAGCATTTTACCCACTTACTGCTGTAGTGAGCCCAATAATTTTAGCTACAGCTTATCTTCTAGAAAGACATCCACTCCGGATCTGAAGACATCAAGTCATTGAAGGTGAGGGCAATCAGCAATTCACAGGATTAAGCTCACGCTTAAGCAGGATTAAGCACGTGCTTAAGTGCTTTGCTGAATGAGTGCTTATCTTCCTATACACTTCTGTTTAGCTTGGCTACTTCTTCTGCAATAAGTGGACAGTTATGGTTAGACCAAACCCTAATCATATCCAGCTTCTATGGCAAGACATGTGCTTAGATAAGAATACATCTCCCTCAGATTAATCCTCAACAAGGCTAACAGTAGGGAAATACGGGTGGCAAGGAGAAAAGAAGAAACATGAGAATGAAAGCAGGGGAGAAGAAAGAAAGATAAAATAAAGAAAGAAACAGCCAAAATTATCCACAGGAAAAGGTGGCAGAGCATGTGGCTAGTGCCTTTTGTGGGCATGCTTGGTACTACTTAATTGTTGCATGGCACTTGGGTACCATGGGGAGAGGTGCCTTACTAGTACCATATGGTACTTAGAAAGATTAGATTCCAGGGCAGACTACGCTAGCTCATAAAATATTGTTTGTCTAAAATGTTTATGCAAATTCTATATCAATCCAGTGGAAACTTTACAGTACAGCACTCAGTCAAACCTCATTTATCGAAACCTCAAAAATGAGAGGTTAAATATTGGTTTTGTCTCCTGTCTTGAATTATAATCTCCATCATAAATCAGTAACCCCCACTAACCTTCTCCCACTGTTTATCTACAGTCTTGTGATTGGGACTGCATGTCCACACAAGAGATGAAACCCCACTGTAGGAGCTACCCTGACACTGAGTTCATGCAGAAGAGAAAACAAGTGATGTGGGTCTGTTTACTTTCTATCACCCTACCTGGAGCAGGCTGGAGGACAATGGATGGGGTAAAGCAGGAAAGAGGCAGATACTTAGCTCCACTCCACTACTCACTGGCCCACACAGCTGAGCCAACAAAGGGAATATCATAATTTGCTGCTGGTATAGGCCAGGATAAAATTACCATCTTCCTATTCTTAACCCCTTTCCTCTAGAAGGAAGCAGGAAGAAAACTGTGCCCTAAGGAAATGCCCCATCTTACAATGTTTTCTGGGGATGTACCTCAGCTTATGCAGTTTATGCACCATTCCTTGCTTAAACTCACAGTCTAAACTCAGTTGATTTTGCTCTCCCTAATAAATTTCAGCTGGACTGGGACATATTTTCATACAGCTGAGACTGGTGGAACAGCTTTGCATCCTTTCTAGAAGCAAATTACCCTTTTTATCCTTCATGTTTGTCTTTCTTAATGCAGCCATATATTGGATGGATAACATCAATGTTTCTTCTACAGTAACCCCCAACATCTCTTTCCTTTATCAGTATGCTGGATGACTGTGCTGCTTAATAGGTATTCTCTATTTTGGTCCATTGCTCCCAGACTTAATATTTTACATTGTCTACATTAAACTATTTTCATTTACTGGCCCAGTAATCTAAGATATCCAGCTCTCTCTGAATAAAGTTGCATTGTTCCTCATTACATGAAGCTAACTGCCTGTAAAATGTCATATTTTCAAATTAAGCTGTTTTTAGCTGTGGCTTGAACAAAGAAACTCCTTTCTTATTTGGAAATAGCTTTCCAAACACTCTGGTCCACATTTTCTAGCAGGTGAGTTAGGCACACACACCTCCCACATCTGGAACAGGTAGAATACAAGGAGAGGGGCAGGAAATAAGCAGAGGCTTTGTTTCATCTAAATCTTGTGGTTAAGGCATATACAGGGTTCCATACATGTGCTTCCCAAATGCATCGACGCAACCTAACTTGTGCACATACATTAGAGGATTTGTTCACTCACTCAGGGACTCACTGACTTTAAGGCCAGAAGGGACCATCACAATCTGACCTCCAATACATTGCAGGCCACAGAAGCACACCCATCCATTCCTGCAATAAGCTCTGGCTGGGTTACTGAAGTCTTCCAAAGTTGATTTAAAGACTTCAAGTTACAGGGTCTAAATTTTAATAAATAGGCAAACAAGCAAGAAAACACCCTAATCAACCAATTAACCACAACAACCTCCCTCGTAACCTATCAATCTGAGAGCTTGAATACATTTCAAACTCAATTTAAAAAGCCAAATTTGTATTCAAAACCTTGGATCCAAACGGTTCTGATTTTTGGGGTGTTTTTAATCTGAGCTGAACTCCAGATCAGAAGTCTCCAAGTTGTCTTTCTGGATCTGAACTGAGTGTCTAAGTGCAACTGGTCTGTGGTCTCTACTAAGACTGCCAACCATCGTGCTAAGTAAGGCCAATAATGATGGTAGCTTTTCTGATGGTGCCACTAATTCAGTAAGATTATGATCTTTTAAGGATTTATGCAAGTGCTTAATTTTATGTACCATGAATTAGTTAGCCCTACTGACTTCAGTGAGACTACACACAGTGCAAAAAGTTAAGCACGTACCTAGGTTTTTGTAAGATCAAGAGGTAAGAAATCTTTTGAGATGGCCCAGAGGAAAACAATAAGGAGATGACAACTTGAAGCCACTACTGCCAGAGTTTACATCCAAACAAGAATGATTCCATATCTCTTTCCATTTCTTTACCTGTTCTCTCCACTTTTATTATTGTGATGCTATTTAACATCAGTTTAATGGAATTATTTAATAGAAATAATATTAAATATGAAATGAGGTTAAATGATTTGAGACCATTATAGGCCCATACATCCTGTGCTTCCAACTGCTAGGTTGGAACTGCTGTTGGCAGTGAGTCTTAAACTGACAAAAACTGAAAACTGAGCCAATGGGACAAATTTATGCCAGATATAAGTAGACACCACTCACTGAATTCCACAGCATCCATTTGGCCCAGTGGAGTCACTTTCAAATTTAAATGCATGAGCCAATGAAGCTATGAAAATACCAGAAGACAAGTTTCATAAACCATATTTGTGTCCTGCTGTCATTCTGAAAGCCAGTTTTCATTGTTGATGAGCAATGTATGGCGAGGACGTTTGAGCATCAGACTTTGGGAAAAAGAGCACAATTAATACTAAGGTCCAAAAGACAATGTTCATTTGGAAGACCGATCCTGAAAGTATTTTTCATTTTTGTATATTTACATACATACATTTTTCCTTCTGTTAAGAATCAGATATCAGCTACTGTTTAAAGCAGGGCACTGGATTAGAGAAACAGCTGTGATTTTGTATAGTGAATCCTACATTCCAATATAAAATATATAAATCTGAGCTCCTAAAAGTGTGAAAACACTGATTTAACGATAAATATGAAAATGTAGAAACCCTATTAGACGGATGTCCTCTTTTTTTCAGTTCTTGGGAGGATGGAGAGGTTTGTGAAAGGAAGGGAAAGAAAGCAAAGACATACAAAGGTTTTCGTGATGTTCAAAGACTATAGCTTAAGTAGCATTGATTCCATACCAATCCCATTTCAGTCTGAACTCCATCACTTATGCACTGAAATTTGCTCTATGAGTTATTTATGAGAAAAACACAAACAAGGAAGAGTACACAATACAAATGAGAGGAATGGAATGACAGAAAAATGACAAAAGCAAGGATACCACCTGAACCACATATTTGTGCTTGAATAAATAATTATGAGACACCTCTTTAATTACTTTCATGATGCATCTTGCTATGTGTAGTTGTTAAAGCGTTTGACACTATTTACTATTAGCACCAGGTGTGGATTTAGGCAGAATCTATGAATATACATGGGATGCGGAGGTACTTCTAAAAATTGTGGTGGGAAAACTGAAAGAGACCATGGCTTAGGTGGTCTAGCTCAGCTGGGCTGAGATCTGCTCACCAAGGATGTTAGTCGCCAGGCAGGAGTTATAGGAATCGCAAGAGCCAGGTTACATAAGCAAAAGTCGAGAGTCAGGCTGTGGCAGGAGACCAGAGATCAGAAGAGCTTCCTGTGGCAACCCCTGAGGTTAAATAGAGCGCTTGGCCAATCAGAGGGCTGAAGGGTATTATTACTCTGAGTCTTTTGGGTGACACTTCCTGAGGCCCTTTCTCTCCATCATGCTGCCTGGGCATGCCTCTTCATGGTCTCCTGGTGGCACTGTGAGACATTCAACTGTCCCAGGCTCTGCAGATGTGGGTTCTAGTCCCCAGTTCATTACACAGACTCCTTGGGCTAACCACAGAAATTATGACTCCACTACAGTATAAGCTTGGGCTTAGAGACAGGCTTGAGGCTACCCTTCTGTCTACACACAAATCTCTCACTATCCTGTGTGGGTAGAGGGGTCAAGCTGGGACCTAGGTAAAAGCCCTATTGCTTTGAAATATCAGTTCACCCTCTGTCTTAGGAGTCCACCAAAAGTGTCCTCTAGGCCAGCTTCTTTTGCCCTTTCTATTTCAGGAATCACCAGTCAACTGAAGGGAAACAGAAGCAACCCCATGTTGTATTGCAACAGCTGGGTGAGACAGCATTTAACCCTTCAAAAGAGTTTTCTGACTGCCTCAAACATACCTTTGGAGAACTTTCTGCATTTGCAGTGGAGACCAGCCAGAAGAAATCTTTTACAAAGCGTGCTGCTCCATGGCTTCAGGAGCACACTCAAATTTTGCTTAATCTCTGGTACAATGCCACCAAATGAGTGGATTTTAGTAAGCGTATCAGAACAATCATGCATAGTAGCAAATAGTGAAGAAGCTGGCAGCACCGGAAATTTTTTGGAGCAGCATTAAGTGGCTCAAGACTGAGTACCAGAAAATCAGGGACCAGAACCACATCTGAGACAACTCACTGACATTATGCCCATTTTATGATGTGTTTGATCTGATGCTGGGTTTGTTGCAGGAGCAGTGGGAGCACATCCTGGGGCCATATATGGAGGAGCTTTCTCATGCTCCCCACTGAGGAACAGCTAGGCATGGAACCTGCAGCAGATATGAAAGGACAGAAGCCAATCTTGAGCCTGGTAAGTTTCTAGCTACATTTTAATGCTTATGAATGTAGGAATGGGAGGGATTTACTTTCTATGAACCAATGCAAAATTTATTACAAGTCCTGGGTAGCAATGTGTATCTGATAATGGCTGCTGCATGCCAGAGCCATGGTCTCCAGGCCATGTGGAATTCAAAATGGTGACTAGTAAATGCAAATGGTAATTTTTTACTAGAAAGGTGCAGATTTTTGCTAGGGCATTCCTCTTTTCTTACAAATAATAATCTTACCTTGCCATCCCTGTAACTACACCACTCTGTAATCATGCAGTGGTGTAATCACTTGCCTGGAAACAGTGAACTGTGGGGAGGAAGGCAGAAATGTGTTCCATTCACAGATCTAGTCCATTTCAGTGAAATGTAGTCCATGCAGTTCACAAAATTATTTGTCACAAATACAACGAAGGGGTTGAAATTTTGTCCAGAAATGTGCTAGGGGGTGGAACAGAGTGCAAGGAGGAAGGCTGTGGATTTCTGCGTGTTTGCATGCAGTCAGACCTGGCTAAGCCATGTGGAAGCTAACACAGCATCCTGTTGTTTTCTTCATGAATTCTGACCTAATCCCATGCTGATAGCTGCAAACTTTTCCTGTGGCAGGGACTCCAGAAAGGTAGTCACATTTCAGGGAGGACATATTTTCTAGGGCTACCTTGATAGCTAGCCACCCCATTCAACTCATAGGTATGCTGCTTGGTCACTATACATTTGAATACTTCAGTTGCATGTACTGCTGGTTTCCCACCAGCTGCTTGGAATAACATCTCCCTTTGCCAGTTCGGTCCTTCAACATGGGGAAGGCCTGAAATGATAGAAAACCTTCTTGTAATATGGCCACTGACCCCAACCCCACCCTCCCACCACCTAAAACCCAAGTTGTTTGAAATTTTTAGGGGGGAAAGTAATTTTGATTGTATAAATTTATATTGTATCTGCACTTCTTTTGCATCAATTAACCCAGGTGTGTCCAGGGAGCTTCTGTGGTCTGAAACATCCCTCTCACAATATACTGAAGTACACTTCGGAAAAGTAACATTTTATGTCCTTGAAATGCCACAAGGATTTTTTCTGTGCTCCTGCACTAAGCTATTTGAGACAATAACCCTCTGTGTCTTGTCCTATTCCAGGCGCCTCAGCATCTACAGGCTGCAGTATCTCCACAGCCTTCCTACACAGTAGCAGAAGCTTGGCTCAATGTATGTTTATGGACCATTCCAAGGAAAAGTGTTTCTGTGATGAACTTATGGTTGAAGTCCTGGATGGGGTCAACGAGCAGTGGGATTTACCAAAGGCAGAGGGATTTATGGCAAGAAGAAAGGCTCAGGCTGGCTGCACAGCTTGGGACGGGGTTGCAGAGCAGGAGCAGGCATTTGTGTTACCATTTTGGAACTTGAACAGTGGCTACAGGAGGATGACAGTGATCAGACAGTGCCTGATTGCCTCAGAAACCTCTGCCACTACTTTTCTCACAGTCAACTTTCCAACATCAAAGGAGTTGGTAATGGCTCTGCAGCAGTCTGGGTAGCCACTGTTCAGACCTTTATAGCAACCTGCTTCCTATACCAACCTCATGTGGGTGTCTTTGTGCTGGAGGGTTGGGGCAAACTGCTCATAAAGCTCCAGAAATGTAGCTTTCTTCATGTAAAAACTCCAGACCCACTGCTGGTCATCTCAGGACTGCAAAAGGATGCCACTCTGGGTTTGTGGCTCTACTCCAGAAGTACTGGTCTACATAGGTGCCATCAGTGCTTACACCAAGTGTCATGAACAGCATCAGTCCGTCTGAGTGTGCCGTGTCTGTATCATCCTCCTGCTCTGTCATAAACTCTGTCAGGTGCCTTTGGTGGGTCAGAAAACACTGCTGAAATGTCCACCAGTATCTCATGGAAGCTCTGCCCATTTCCTGAAATAGGAGTGAAAGGGCACTTTACAGAGCAGAAACTTGCATTGCTCAGGGGTATGTTTTTTCACATCCCCAAGCTGGGAAGTTTCAGCACCATGAAGTGGCAGTGTAGACAAAGCATAAGTAGTGCTCTCTGCCAGGTGCTAGGAAATCAAAGATGCTGGGCCATTTGAGTTTGATGGAAAAGAGGCATAGAACTGTGTGTGCCATGTGCATCTTGATAGAACTACAGTCCAAATTGTTTTATTATTTTCCTCAGCACGACATACAGGAGGGGCAATCGAAATCAGCCTGGCAGAACGTGCATGAGAACTGTTTCTGGACAGAAAAGCAATTGATCAAAATCACATTCTCTGTTCTCTTGGGGCCAAATCCTGTTCCCATTGAAATCAAAATAACTTTTGCTATGGAGTTCAATGGGAACAGGATTTGACATTTGGAGAGGAAAGAACGAAACCACTGAAGCAAGGGCTGTGTTGCTTATATCACAGGTATCAAAGGCTGCTGACTTATGTGAGAAAGTCAGCAGACATCTCATCTAAGTCCATTGCGAGGGAGAAATCTGCAATCAATGAGGCTAGAAAAGTCTTTATATCCTATACAACTCATAAGTCCATCTGCAAAGGATCAAAGAAATATCAAGGCTCCAGATTATCTTAAAGTCATCAGTCCCTTGTTAGAATGCTCCCATCAGTATATGTTCATAGACCAGAGGCTGGAGCAGGAATCAAAAACAGCCTCAGCACGCCGCATCGCCGTGCTCTGGCCCGCTGCTCCTGGACAGCGCTGCAGCCGCGTGGCTGGCTCCGGTGCAGCTGCGAGTTCCTGCCGCTCTGAGCAGTGTGGTAAGTGGGTGGGGCAGCATTTACCTTCGGTGGGTCGGATAAGGGGGCAGGGAGTCCCAGGGGCAGTCAGGGGAAAGGGAGTGGGGGAGATGGGTAGGAAGTGGAGTTCTGGGGGGCAGTTAGGGGTCGAGGGTCTCAGGAGGCAGTGGCCAGGGAACAAGGAGCAGGGAGGCTTAGATGGTGTGCAGTCCTAGGGGGGTGGTTAGGGATGGTCAGTCTCTAGAGGGGATGGTCAGGGGACAAGGAGGGTTGGATGGGTGGTGGATTCAGAGGGAGGGCGGGCAGGAAGTGGGTGGGGGTCTGATAGGGGGCTGTCAGGGTTCCCTCCCCACTCTGAACTTTAGGGTACAGATGTGGTGACCCGCATGAAAGACCCCCTAAGCTTATTTTTACCAGCGTAGGTTAAAAACTTCCCTAAGGCACAAAATCCTTGTCCTTGAGCAGTATTGCTGCCACCACCAAGTGATTTAGAGAAAGAATCAGGGAAAGGACCTATTCCTCCCAAAATGTCCCCCCAAGCCCTACACCCCTTTCCTGGGAGGCTTGAGAATAATACCTTCACCAATTGTTACAGGTGAGCCAGATCCAAGTCCCTGGATCTTTAAAGCAATGGAAAAAATCAGTCAGATTCTTAAAAGAAGGATTTTAATTAAAGAAAAGGTAAAGAATCACCTCTGTAAAATCAGGACGGTAGATAACTTTACAGAGTAACAAAAGATGCAAAAATACAGAGGAACCTCCTCTAGTTTTAGTTTCAAAATTACAGGAAAACAAAACAGGGATAAACCTCTCTCCAGCAAAGGGAAAATTCACAAGTGAAAAACAAAAGATAATTAACCCGCCTTGCCTGGCTGTACTTACAATTTTTGTAATATGAAAGTCTGGTTCAGAATTATTTGGAGAAAATGAATTGCTGTCTCATCCCTCTCAGTCCCAAGAGTGAACGAACACACAAACAAAGAGCCCAAACAAAGCCTCTCTCCCACTCCAGATTTGAAAGTATTTTTTGTCCCCATTAGTTCTTTTGGTCAGATGCCAACAAGGTTATCTGAGCTTCTTAACTCCTTACAGGTAAGGAGGAATTCTAGGCTATCCTTCTGTATGGTTATGATGGGGTGGGGGCCAGGCTGTTTGGGGAGGCACAGCCTTCTCTACCCAGCCCTCCATACAATCTTGGAACACCAATGTGGCCCTCGGGCCAAAAGGTTTGCCCATGCCTGCCCTAATCCAACATGGCTTTCCCTGGCTGTTCATTGTTTCAAATAGAATCCATGCATGCTCTCAATGAAATATTTGCTGTGTTAACTCTGATACTCTCTTACCTGGGCAATCACCACTATTTTTTCCTGAACAGTAGTACATAACACAAGAACAACTTGTTTCATGAAAGAAATTAATGGGTTTCTTTTGCTCACTTGGGAATATTACTTCTGTTGTGTGGGGAAAGGTCATACAACTATATACTAACTCCTAAAATCAGTGAATGCATAATGGCTTCTGCTATTCTGAACAAGAATCATTAAACAAATTCATAAATCAATGAAGCACACTGATGCATTACTTTAATTATCATTTCTGCTCAGATGGTTGGTTTACATAATGTAATTGTTTACTGTGTATGAGTATTACACAAGAAAGGCTTGACTGGATCTTCATTTTAAAATCTATTCTAATTTTTTAACATTTTTATGACATTAACGAGCAATAATTTCTGCACAAAAGAGATTCATTTTAAAGGATCACCAGTTGCTTCCTTTGGCATTCATAATGGTATAATATTAAACATTAGTTTTGGTAAATTATTCTATTTTTCCTGACCAAATACTACCCACAGATTTGCCTATAGCAAACATCTAATAGGAGTTACACAGCTGAGGGCAGGATTTTGGTGTCTTGCATTGATTTTAAGGACAGAATGATTTGACCAGATGGAATGATACAACATCAACAGCATGAAATGCATACTTTTCCCCTCTAAAATGATAGGCACAATGGAATAAGGCAAATGTGTTAGTCTTTTCCTTGGATGGATGACAGTCTAGAAATACATAGTATTACCATTCCCAAGGGTTCAGAACTCCTGAATTATGTGACTTAAAACAGGCTCTTTTGATTTGCTTCTGGGTTTGAGCTTTTAGCGTTCATATTTTCAGGTCCTGTTCTGCAATCCTGATAGAGACATATCTTTTTTAAAAAATGAAAGCTGATAGTTTCACATAATCACGTAACTCCAGGCACTGGGGATTTAAGAAAACAGAAAATATTGGAAAGTCCCATTCAGCCAAAAAAGCCAAAAAGAATTGTTTCTGTGACTCATGTAGACCAGGTTTCTGCAGCCCCCTTCAAGGTTGAGCTATATAGCATTAGAACATGGAGGAAAGTATTGGTACCCAAGACAGAAGCTCAGATGAAATTCATCCCTGCGCACCAGGCCTAAGCATCACTTAAGTCCTCAAAATAGGGTCAAAATGGGACTTAAGTGGGTATAGGCCTTACAGTATTCTGCTTGAAGGTGAAATGGGCAGCATACACAACTTCCCTCATATTATGGCATCATGCTGTGGAAAATCTCTGTGGTTGGTAATACAATTGGACCTGAGGATTCTGTGCTTCTGTGTTGTGCCTTCTGAGCATGGAGTAAAGCCCCTTCACAAAGCCTTTCTTCCCTGCTGAGTAGTCTTTCACTCAGATGCAAGATATATTATCTTAGTTTCCCATTAATGTTAATGACAGTTACATCTATAGGTTAGATCAGGTCACCTGGAGTGCATACCTCCCAGTGTGCTACAAAATCCAATTTATGATCTGAAATAGTAAGCAGGTAGTAGGACCATCATGTAATCTTTACTTATTTACAACTGTTATTAAGATGATTCAGAGTCAGGATCGTGGATAAGAAAAATATATTAAATGCGTTGCTTCAAAAATGAAAAAGATCTGATTAAATTGCAATGGAAGATGACCAGAACTTTAAAACATCATGTACCAAATTTACCCCTTGCTTTGACTCCACTGAAGTCGGTGAAGCAGTATCATAGATGAATTTTGGCTCTTGGTGTTAAAATTCTAAGGATCCCAATGTGTCAAGAATAAACAGTTAAGTGTTTAAACAGTAAAATGCTAAAAGCATAAAAGGGGTTTTAAAAGTAGGTCCATGGAAAATGATTAGCTATTTTAGAAAAAGAGATAATTGCTGTTGCTGATATCATTAGCACACTGATACTGTCCCTATAATAACTTGTTGTTTAGGGACTCCTTTTCCCTTGCAAGGAAGTGACATTGCACATTTCATCCAATTTGTCTCTGCACATTTCACAGACATTCCAGGGGCTCATTACGAAAAAAACCGATAGTACTAATATACTTACCTCAGGATCTTAAAAAAAAATTCTCCTTGGCCCTCATAACAATAGAAGTTGATCTTCCTATAATATATTGAATTATATTGTTGTATAAGATTGAAATCTCAGAGTAATTTGTCTTCAGCTACAGCCCCGAGCAGGAGGTGGTGCCTCTCCAATATTAGCTGTCGAAAGCTTTTTGATTCCCAGACATACTGCGAATCATAATTCCTCCCCTCTGCATCCTGGCTCAGAGGGTAGTAATTTGTTCCTGGCCTTTATCAGCAACAAACTGCAACACCCCCAGTGCCCAAACAGATGCATTGGCAAGTACATTGTCTGCCTTTCTCCACCCTCTTGCTCCAAGGGTAGAAAGTGTGTGGTCAACATCATCTGATTCCTACAAGCCTTGACCCAAAGTCCAGGGAGCTCATGTAGTGGAATAATATTTTATTCCACTTACTCCTTTACATGGACATACAGTCCAAGTCACAGTCTAGTGCTAAGGTAGTCTACATTACCTCATTTCAAAAATAACGTAACATCCTTCCCCCCCTCCACATATTTTTAAGATGGCATTTACAAAGGAGCCTACTTGCTAGGCCTCAGATCAGTTTGATCAGCTCAGAACTAGGATTGACATAAAAGAACATATTACTAAAGCGTGTGTTTATTGGCACTGCTGGAGAAGAAAGAGCTTTTTTTGGAGGGATTTCTTTATGCCTGATTCAAAATTATCTTTGCTCTTCAACAACTTTGTTTAAAGGCTTGTCTATGCTTTAAACATTACAGCAGCACAGCTGGAAAGAATTCTGCCATGGATGTAGATAATCCACCTCACCAAGATGCATTAGTTAGTTTAACCGAAGAATTCTTCCATCAACCTAGTGCTGTCTACATGGGGACTTAGGCTGGCTTAACTGAGGTGCTCTGGGGTGTGGATTTTTCATATCCCGGACTTATGTCTTTAAACCAACCTAATTTTCTAAAGTAGACCAGGCCTCAGAGGTGTACCCCGATGCACCTGCTGACTGTATTTATCTGGCACCAGATCAGTTCACTTTTGTTTCTTCCAGTGAGAAATTGTTCTGTATATCTGTCAGCAAGGGCACAAAAGAAAATACAAGTAAGATATTCAAATTCCTCAGTCAAACACAAAGCAAAATCCTTTCTCATGAGAGGGAAATGTAATAAATGAGTAGTATGTGAGTGTCATTCCAGAGATAAGACATTGGCAGTTCTGCTATTTTCAAGTGATTTTTGTTATAATAAATCATTTACTATCAAAAGTCAACAGAATTCATATGGCACATTCACCTTAGGAAATAAGAGAACACGCAGGAATTGAAAGGGCTCTGAATGGGAAGTTTACCCTGTCTAAAATTAACACCGACACCCACATTTTTAATATGTGTTTGAGGATTTTTTTGATATATTTTGGGGGGTTTTTTAACACACTTCATTGGGAAAAAAATATTCCCTTAAATTTCCCAAGATTTTATATTATTGTAACTTTTATTATTATTGTTTGCTGAATAACATGATTGGTCTTGATGCTGCACAATATATAGAAGAAGACCTGGTGTCTACCCTCAGGGAATTCCATTCTTAGACAATACAATTCAGGCACAGAACACACTGGTTCACCATATCAAGACACAGTCTCCTTCTTCGACTTGGCACAAACAACACACCAGGCTGAGGCTCTCTCCCACCTGGAAGATGTCCTCAGCTTCTTTCCTCAGTTAAAGAGCTATCTACCCCTAGCTTGCCAAAGTCACTTGGTAACCCACCTGGCACAACTGCCCTTCTAAATTCACCCAGCTAGTTCTCATCAGCAACGCAGCTCTTTAGAGGCTCAGTTGCCTTCTCTTCAGAATCCCAAGCTTTCTTGCACAGCTTCACCTACCTTTAAGAAAATTGGGAGCTCACGTTCTCACACTTAAGTGAAGTGCGTTCCTCTGCTTCAAATTCTCTGGTATGTCTTGAGGCTTGATATGTTCCAGAGTGTGTAGCACCAATTGAGAGGCATGCACTTTACTGCAAAGGCATCCAGGCCTCAGGAGAAAAGCAGCTGGAGTGTGCAACAAAGTAAGATGGAGCCACATTTTTGGAGAGGGGAGAGGGAGCTGATGGCAGGTAGATAAAGAACAAGGACATGTGAGGTACTCTTTAAATAAATAATTATAATAATAATAATCCTGGGAGAGGATAAATAGAGTATGGCTAACCCTTGTGTTGGTGCTGTACTGTGAGAAGTCAAAAGGATTCTTCGTCCTTTGCATCCATTGAAAGGAGTGGGAAGGAGGAGGGGAAGTAGTTATAACTGCAGTTCCTGTACCACACCTGCAGGGTGCATACCTGTGTAAGAACCAGTGAGCTACAGGTAGGGTGGCTCCAGCACAGGCCTGTGCTTTAATGGCACAATGTGACCCCTTCAATTGGCAGGGAGTTAGATAATGGGGTTGCAAGAAGGCGGCAATCAGTCAAGTGCCCTATTGGAGGAGAATCTCCTTCACCAAAGCCATCCTGTACTTAAAAAAAAGGGGGGGGGGATGGTTGATTCATCTCAGTTTACAGAAACAGCTGAGGTTCCTGCCCTTGCTTGATTTGAGCATAGTTTAATAGAGGATTAGTTTCCTCAGACACATCTAAGGAAACTGCTTACAGGGCACGATGGTGAAGGAAACTGGCCTTCAGGAAAAGAAAAATCAACTTTGGAGTGGTATAATGGGTCCCTTTAAACAGAAATACACTTTTGACATTTACATCTCCCTGTCTCCTGTGTGAAGCAGGAGCCATGTTTTGCAAATCTAGAAGTGGCAGAAAGAATCGTTCTTTTAAAAATAATTTTCTTGGTTTATTAAGCACCAGCCTCCTGCCCCGAAGGCTTGTCACAGAGAAAACTGGGTGCTCCCTATCAGGAACAACTCTGTGCGCAGTTGTTTCACAGATCAGCTCGGGTGTCACTTTAGAAAAAAGCTTCACCTGCTGCTTCCCTCAGTCAGATGTACTGAAACTGACATTTGAAAAAAAAAAAAAATACAGGAAGAGAAAATGAGGAAGACGAGAGACCGGGGCAGAAAACACATAGTGGATAGAAATTTGCATTAACTATCTGAAGCCAAGACTAACAGGTAACATATATACTGCAGGGATTGTTTCATTAATTCATATTCTAAACTGATACCCAGCAATCTCTGCAAGCTGGCAAATAACCTAAGATAGATAACATTATTAGAAAAGTGGTAGAACACCCAAAAGTATCATCATTATCTTGTTGGGGAGATAACGTTTCTGATCCACTCTTGAATAAGAAGGATATTTCTCCAAATGCTATTTCATATCTCTGGTTCCACTCTTACAAGTTGTATCCATAATTAAGATACAGTAACTGGGGGCAGTTTTACTTAAGGGAAAAAAAAAGCACAAAAGGGACTTTCCTCCTCCATTACACTTGCCCGTATTCAATAACTTTCCATTTCCCATTATCTCATCATTTTGCAAATGACTGATGAGTAAGTTTGGAATTAAATTAATAAATAACTAAAAATAAAAAATATGATCCTGGCTAAGCCTCAGCAGAGCTATAAATACATAAATGCAAAAGGCCAATGCATAATTTTCCAAAGTGAATATCCAAATCTCTCATTTGGATGTTGAAATTGTCACTCAAATGGCTGCTTTATTTGCCTGAGTGCTGAGTTAACAGACTGAATACAGGATGTGGCAGTTCTGTTAAGGCACCCATGATTGAAAATTGAGTGCTGACTTTGAATTATTTGTGACTATGTTTATTCTGTTGTTCAATGAAAACTAGCATCCTATCTATCCGTCATGGCAGCTCTCAGAACAAATCCAGTGGTTCTGTATATGATCAGCTTCTGAGAAACAACACATGCTCACCGTTATATACTGTGTCTATGCTCTTTTACTTTGTTTTACAGAAAAAATATATTATAGACGTACTGTATTGTTCTTAGTTTTAATGTTAACTAGAGAGATAAAGTGAGTTAGGTAATATCTTTTAACAGATAACTTTAGAACTTCAGTTGGTAGAATAGACAAGGTTTCGAACTGCACAGAGCTCTCCTTCAGGTTTGTTAACTAGTTCTTTGTAAATAAAATGCACAGCTCTGAGAAAGGAGACCAGTGGGTGAGGATTTTAGAGTGTAAATCTGAGAGGGGAAAGGCCACAGGTCAGAGAGACTTCATGAGATTAGAAGCACTGGCTTTAGGACTTTAAACGGGACTGTAAGCGATGGGAGCAGGCTCATGGCCCAACCCTTTTTACATGTCAGCACAGGTGGGATGCGGAAGGAGAATAAGATATACTAGCTTTGTCTTGGCAAGCTCTGGAGTAATTCCAACAATAGTCTTGTTTAGGTGGCTAAAAAAGTTGTGTTTTTTACCTCAAGGTAACTTGCATGTGAGCTCTCCTGAGGAAAGTACGGGTCACTCTAATTTTACAACAAAATAAATTAGGTGAGGTCAACCCTGGGAAGGATATAATGTCTTCATTGTTTTACCTCAGGATAGCTCATGTGTATTAGCTACATTGAATTAAAAATATTGCACCTTTTTTGGCCATGAAGAGTAGGCCAATGATCTCGACCTGTGCCACATCTGATACTCCCATCAAGGAGAGACAGTAATTCTGAAGTGTATGATAAATTTGTGATGTGGATAATAAATAATTAGGAGAGGCTATTAGATCTACAATAATGAAAGACAATCTTAAGTGTATCAAATGTTTGGGGTTTTTTTCCAAAAAAATCTCCTTCCATATTTACTTACTGTATGCAGAGAATTGGTGGCTTCTGATTCTTCATGTGCATGTTTGTGAGAGTAATTGTGCCTACAAAAGTGACCACACACTTGTTTACAAGGACAACACTGGCATATGGGTGCACAATTACATTTGGATGTCTAATTTGTGGGTGCAAAACCAGAGCCTTTAGTTAATAATATACTACTCTTATATGGGGAGTTATTAGTTTTAAAATTGATAGTACTCATTAAATGCAAACTGGTTTAACTTTTTGTAGTTAGCAAATGTCAATAAATCTATGGCATGTAAAAGGGCACTGCTCACATAGCAGCTATTTGAATTCTATACTTTGTCAAATATATGTACCTCTTAATTCAATATTTCTTAAAGGCAATATTCATTGTGGTTTATAGCATGACACCTGACCTTTTGTTAATGTCAAACATCATTTTATTTTAGCAAAGAAAATGATTATATTTATATAAATCTAATAATTATTGTTGGGAAATATATATATATTAGAAAAAATAGGAAATACTGGTAAACTAATCAGTTGCTTATCTTGTCAGTAATTTCATATGTTATTGTTGACATTTATTTCTGTGGCTAATAGATTTGAAACGGGGTGGGGAGAGGAAGACAACATAAAAAGTCAGAGTTCTACTCTGAGAGCTGATCTCTTATCTGAGAATGGCTAAGAAATCTGTTGTGTTGATTGGAAAGAAGAATGTAGCAATAAGTTGTTTTTTTCCACCCAAGCAGGATAAAATCATCGATTATACAATATGTGATTTGGAACTTTACTTGAATGTACCAAGGTTGAGTACAATTTACTAGGCAACTATTTGGTTATGGTTTCTCCAGTTCTCCCTACTGGAGTTACAGAATGTAGTTCCTAGACATGGTAATTTTGTCCTCTAGTGAATTGAAACTTTTGCTGTGGGATGACACATCGATTGGACTTATATATGTTAACAGATGTCATATATGACCACACTAATCATGTATGCTAATCTATTAACAGATGCAGGTATTATTTTGTTGAAATGTTATTTTTTATGATTCACGTGAATAGTTGAGATTCTTATATTGTTAGACAGGTTTTGTGTGTTCAGCAAAGGCAGTGAGGGGATACTTTTTAATTTTGTCTCTTTTCTCCATACATGTATGTTTGGGGAGGATATGTTTTCTACTGAGCAACTGGATTGTGTTTAACTGTCTTGCATTGCACAATATGTTGTCTTTTTTTGTGAGAGACACCATGACAGAATTTTATAGCATGCCTATGATTAAGTGAAAAGAAAGCTACATATCTGCTTTTTGGTTGTGACATGCCTATTAGACTGGTACATGTACCACAAATTTAGTATTTCTATTTATTATTTAGATAGAATGGTAAGAACACAAAGCATTACAGAGACTATTTGAAAAGAGACTCTTTCATTGGGACTTGAACATGTAAGACCCTATGACAGGGCTTGCTTCCATGTTACATCCTTGTAGCCACATTGCCTACTACTTAGGTTGTCATAAGGTCTTTAACAGTCTTTCGCCAGTTATCCTGGGTTCCGATGCAGTGGTTCTTTACTCCTCTGACTAAGGCCTTCTTGAGTCCCACCCCTTTCAGGATATTAAAGAAAAAAATAAGAGAAAACCCAAAACTCAAAATAGGGTGATCAATGAGTTTTCACCTAGACCTTTCCTTTCCACTCAGGGCTTCTCTTCAAACAACCATTCCTTTGGTTGGTCTCCCCCATGAGGAGGTTCATCTATCCACCAGCTAAGGTAGGCCTTCTCCTTTTAATTGCCTGGTCTACACCTGATATCTGAGGCAGGTGACGAAGCAGGGTAGGGCTAATTGGATCCACTGACCCTCATGCTCCTTTCTAGTGTGGGTTTGTGAACCAAATCACAGACTGATATAACAAAATACATAAGTAGGAATTTGCTTTGAGCATGTGAATAGTTCCACTGAATTCATGGTTAAAGTTTAGCATGTGCTTTAGTGCTTTGCTGGATTGGGGCCTAAAATCCCAGTTGTGAAAACTCTCAGGACCAAGTATAATGATTACTGCCATGACTAGTCCATTCTACTGCACTTGGTAATGTTTGCAAGACCAGACAGAAAACTATACAGATCACAGCAAAGAACTACAAAGAGCTGGGGAGATCATGTAAAGCTATGACTGGAGCTGGATGAAATTTTTCAACTGAAACTTTTTTCAGCTAAAAATGCAGATTCAGTGATATCAAAATATTTAGTGAATTGATATTGATTTTGCTGAATTATTTTTGTAAAAAGTGAAACCAAACCTAAAATAATCCTAAAAAATTAAAATGAACATTTTCAAAATGAAATGTTTTGATTTTTAGATTTGAAATGATTTTTTGTTTTGAAATTTCTGTAATTTTAAATTTAAAAATATTAAAATATAAAATATTAATATATGCTCAAAACTGAGACAATTGTTTTGTTTTTGGTCAAACAAAACTTTTCATTTAAGTCAAAATTAATAATTTTTAACTTTTTGATCTGGCCAGAATTTTTTCAAAATAATTTTTTGGATCGACTCAAAATGATTGTTTTCTGGTTTTTCTGAATTTTTCAGAAAAATCTGTTATTTGTTCAGCTCTAGCTATGACAGTAAGGTATAGAGATGTGCTTTGTTATGTACACATCTCATCTGTTTTTCTCTTCAATTGTAAGTGAATGTCTTATAACTTGAGAGAAAAAAGTGTTGCAAGAGACCAGAAGAAAATAGTGCTGGAAGACTAACTAGGTTGAATAACTGAAAATGGCTGTTCCTAATGCTTTGTTTCAGGAATATAACCTATTGGTGACAGCAATCATGGCTTGACAGAGGATCAATCACAAGAGTTACAAGTGCTTTGCTCTTTTTGCAATATGTGACAGTTTTCAAAAATATCATCCAAGATAACCCTTTGTGGAACAACCTTTTGATGATCTCTACTGACCCTAGTTTTCCTACACAAACACAAATGTGCTTCAAATATTATTAGCCCCAGTTAGTATAATAATCTTGGTAACAGCAAGATGCAGCCTAACTAAAGAGGTTTTTTGTGCTTAGCAGACGGACGAGACATCTTGAACTAACAAAACAAAACAAAACATGTTTAAAGCTACTTATAGCCTCACACCTGCTACTTCCAGAACATAGTGCTTGGTTCACTACTGTGTTACTCCAGTTTATGCCAATGTAATTCTACTGGGACCAAATTTACTGATTATGAAGGACATGATTCACTGGAGCATTACTCCAGCTCTATGCCAGTACAAGTCCAATGGAGTAACAAATGGAGTCCAGTTTTATACCAGTGTATCTCCATGATTTACTCCCTTGTAGTCATACTTGTTTAACATTGGATATCACAGTACTGATCCAAACCCCACTGTTTTGCCACTTTGCCTTCCACAGCTCTCCTAATACCTCTTCTGCTACCTGCTTTACAGAAGGGATAGGAAGCTAACCATGTAGTTTAAATGGCACAGAATTTTGCAACAATCTGGCATTTGCACCTGGTTAACTTACAAAGGACAGAATTTAGCCCTTACTCTTACTTCATCCCGGTTATGTTTTACGGTTTTATTTAGTATCCACTTCTAACTCCATAGCAGCTTTAAATGTGGTTAAGTGACATACCACACTGAAGTAACTGAACAATGATAGCTTAGTATACAGACGGCATGACATTTGATTAGGCTAAGCTCCCACAAATGCCAAGAGGAGTTCCTGGGAAGATATTTGATATTGAGTTTAAAAATGATCCATGTGACTAAAACTTAACACATCTTATTAAAATTTATTTTAAGAATATTGATTTTAAAGTATAAATCACCTACAAGGAGAGACCCATGATAAAGGCCAATGTGTAAATTGCTTTAAAACTGTAGTTACTGTAATTATATGGAGCATTTTATAAGCAACTAGGGACTGCTTTGGATAGGTGACTGAAATTTAATCAGTATCTGGCAGATTGCCTTTCTGTTGCACCTCACATTTCCAAAGTTCTATTCTAGGGCAAACCTGCTAGCACTGTGAACCTTTATTATCACATTTGATCTCTCTTTGAACATTTCCCAAAAGAACAGCTTTCACAGTTCTCAAGGAAGATTTGGGAGCTGGGTCATTTTTCTCAATAGCATGTGTCTCCCTTTTCAGTTTTGGGCAAACTTCATTCATCTATGTGGTCTGGGTTTTATAATCACATGGAACATTATGTATGAAATGCATAAAAGATTGGTTTGTTAATGCTGCCACCTGAGACTACAAGATAAAGGAAGCTTGCACATTCCTTTGTACTCCAAGGACCTATACATTTGTGTTAAATCTCTTAGAAAAGACAACTTATTTCTTCTTTATTTGTGTTAAATGGGAAAAAATGAATAGTTTGAGCAAAGGAGCCTGAATGCTCTCTCTCTTTTAAAGCAAGGAGATAAGAGAAAATAATTATAAATGCTAAATGTGAAAATTAACCTATCTTGAGAGTTTGTGGTTTACAAATAAGAAATGCAATGAAGCAAATTTAAAACGTTTGATTATTTTTGATGGTTCAAGATGTAAAGGTCTTAAAGTCTAAATAGAATTCTAAAAACTTATCTTCATTAAAGTGGTAAGTATTGGAAGATATACAGTAGCTGTCTAGATTGATTATTATATTATCTGCTTTGTAGAAAAATAATATCCTTGTCGCGGTGCTTGTTCTGAAATCCTCATTATTTTGTTTAATATACTCTGTCCCCAGAGTAAATTAAAACATTTATTTCTTTTGTACTGTAGTTTCCTTAAACTTGGATTCTGCTGTGACATCTGAATCCTAGAGATCAATTTATAGTTGTTAAAGATCATGAAGAATTGTCCATTAAAACAGTTAGTATTTGACAAATAACAACATCTGTATTTAGTATAGAAATTGATCAAACTGACAGAGCACTTATTCCTGATGCCCAAATGAAAGTCTCCTTGAACAAACTTATTAGTCAGTGTCCTGGTTTTAACAGACTGCCTTATTAAATAACTCTAGATGTATTAAAATCACACTCTAATGAGCTAGCACCATGAAATAAATACCTGTGTCTAAATGACAGGTGTTAGGCCAACAAATACTAAAAACTGAAATATATAGAAAAAAATACTTTGATTTTCAGTAGGCAGTTCTATATCACAGATGAATCTAAGAGTTTGACTTGAATAAGTGTATACACATATGTTGCATCTAGACATATAAAACAGGCAGATTATCAGTATTGTTAAACTGTGCTACAGCCACTGTGCTGCATCACTGAAGTCAATGTGTGGAGGATGGAAATGTTAAGGTTTTATTCCAATTTGGAATAAAGGATTTCAAGATTTGAAGAATGGCTTCATACTGAAAATTCTCTGTGGAAAAAAAACCCTCCAAAAATATTTGTTTCAGATCAATTGGAACATTTTGTTTAGACAAAAATAGAAATGTTTTGTTTTGATGCTGACTTTTAATTTTTTTAATGTTATATATAATATCTAAAAAATGCAAACATTTCAAAATTAGAAGTCATTTCAAAACTAAAAGTCATTTCAAACCAAAAAATCAAAATGTTTTGTTCCAAAAATGTCAAAACAGGACATTTTGATATTTTTGGAACTCCCGTTGCTCCTCCCCCCTGCAGTTTTGCTTCAAAATGAAATGTTCATGCAATCGACACATGCTTTTGCAGTGTTTCAATTGCAATGGAACTGCATTCTCTGAACAATGGTTCCATCAGAGGGTTTGTTAAAATATATATGTAAGATCTAGCTATTGATTCTATCAGGAGTAGGACCAGAGTTTTACAGACAGATAAAAGATAGGCCCCTGCTACGTCAAGCCCGCTATAAGTTGGCGATGGATCACAATCAACCAAGGGGAGATGTATGGGAAGAACAAAAGGTGAAAAGATTATAACAGATGGTTTTTATTACATATCGATCTTACTAGTTCATTTCTCTCTCTTTGTATGGGAGTATGCATTTGTGAGTTGTTCAAAAAGTTGTAGCTATTGTTGCTCTGGATTACTGTTTAAATTACAACAGGCTTTTTGTATACATTTTATTTGCAAATTATGCATGTAGCC
This sequence comes from Dermatemys mawii, assembly GCA_007922305.1. NCBI lineage: Eukaryota > Metazoa > Chordata > Testudines > Dermatemydidae > Dermatemys > Dermatemys mawii. The sequence continues at coordinate 25,855,271 of ML677352.1, forward strand.
CTTATTGTGTATGTGCTTTGCAGACAATACCAATGCTTGGACTTAAAGGTATGCCCCAAATTAATGGAATTTATTTTCAAAAATGAGTAAATACTAATATTTAACCTTTTACCATGAATAAAGATACTTAACATTTATACAGCATTTATTTTCCAAACCACTATATAATTAAGGAATATAAAAAAGAAATAAAGGTAAAGCACCTAGCACGATGGGGTCCTAGTTCACAACTAAAGTTTTTTTGTGCTATGCGAATACAAATAATAATGAAAACAATGACAGGCAAAATTTTCAAATCTGTGTGCCTACATTAGGCACCTAAACAAATCAGAGGCCTGATTTTCATAGGTTTTGACTTCTGAGCACTCACAGCTCCCTTTGAAGTCAGCTGAAGTTGTGGGTACTCAGGGGTGCTAAGGCAACTACTGGTGTGCAATACACTTCACAACAAAGGGGAAGGGAAAAATCTGGTAAGTGATACTAAGCCAGACACTATTATTACAAGAAATGCCACAATCTTTTAATGCCTAGGTGTAAACTCATTACATAAGGTCACATCCAAAAGTTTGAGTACACTTTAAGCCAAAATGAACTGAACTGAACACAATTGTCCTTGGAAGAATGAAAGTTTGAATTACCCTCAAGCTGACTAAAACAACAGAAACTCCAAAGATATCCTAAGAAATTTTCACAGTGGGTCAATGCAAATTCCTGACTTAAAACAAGGGAGAGAATAAGGTGTGTGAACAACAGACCATGATCAGCATAAGTTGTGATGCTTCCAGCTTTAATCATGAGCAATCCCCCGGTATATTTACAGAGGAAAGCTTACCTATTTGATATTCAAAAACCAGAGGGTGTAAGTTTAGACTGCTAACAGGCAAGTCTAATTTTCCTTCATACTTAGGGTTTCATAGTCAACCATACCCACAGAAAATAGTACAAGTAGTAACCTGATATTTATTCTCCACAGACGTGAAGAAAGCTTTAAGAATTACACAACATCTGAAACATTTGACATGTATAACTGTTTTAATTGTAATGTTTTTCAAATTGATTTTTTGCTGTGTTATAAGTTGAAACAGTGGCAAAAGTTCACAGTAGAAAGCAAAGCTTACACTGGGGTGGGGAAAGAGGGCACTACGTCTGTCCAATCCAATTAATTGACACATATTTCTAAAATAGGGAATGTAATCTTATGAAATTACATAGAAGTATCTGTCCGTCCTAGGTTTAGTGTATAGTAAAGTGGAGCTGTTTCCCAACACTAGTATGATCTATTTGCCAGTCTTCATCATTATAGCATCTCAGCACCTCAGAAACATTAAACATCTACTCCCCTGTAAGAAAGGGAGTATTATTATTTTTATTTATTTTGTGGATGAAGACTCAGTCAGAGGGAGATTAAGAAGTGTGGCCAAGTTAACACTTGCCCAAGCAAGTTTGTGACAGAACCAAAGTTGCCTTAACCAAAAGTCCATTTTTCCTCCTAGTCCATTCTCACTTGTTAGTCTAAACATTCCCCTGATGTCTGTACTTAACTAAATTACTCACTGAATTTTTCCTAATGTGCTCAAGCTAAAACCTATGTACAAAGAAAGGAAAGCAAATTTATAACCTATTTTTGTAACAAATCATATTTATAACCTATTTTTGTAACAAATCATATTCAAGTCATTGATATCCATATTAATTAAAAATATATTTGGAGTCACTATACCTTATTTCTGTTTTTAACATAAGAATTGTCATTCATGTCACATATTAAACCAAATTAAATTATAAAAATACTCCATGCTGTAAGAACCAACAACACAAGTATCTCCACTTATTGCACGGAGACAAACAAGTAGTTTATTGGAAAAAATATGTGAATCTCATTTCGGATCCTAATGAAGCAAGTAGGCCATTATACTAAGGTTAATTTGTTGACTCATGATTTCTACTTATCCAATGATATACCAAATCATATGAACAAACCTCTACATCTAATCAATTTTTTTATTGAATCCTGACCTTTAATACACCTTCTTCTTGATTATGAATGACAGTGACCTTTATCTAATTTAAAACAGACATACTGATGCAAAAATATGCAAAGTACACATGTACATTCTGAATTAAGAGGAAGATGTGCATAATTTTCTGGGGGGAAAGATAGAGATGTTTACATTAGGGCCAATTGAGGGGATGTGAGAATAAATAAAAAACAAAACAAAACCCCAGAACAAGCCAGAACAAGAATGGGTCTGGAGGAACAGCTGCAGAGAGACCGAAGTCTGTTTAGATTTTCAGAGCTTCTATTTAGAATCCCGAAATGTCAATACAAATATCAATTTTTATTATGCTTTTCAGCATTTTATGGCATTCATGAAATGATCAAAATGCAATAAAGTCAGACAAAATACCTCTTACAAGCTTTGGCAAACTATGCTTCCATATTCCATTGTTTTTTCACTTCAAATACATAAAATTCAGTCCCGGCAACAGAAAAGCTGAGTCAAATTCACAACATTCTAAGTGGTGTATGTGTTCGGTTCTTGCTGTCCTTTATCTCAAAATGGAATGCCATGTGCATCATCAGGCGATATTCTTTTTAGTCCATCACATATTTAGAAACTGCTGTCGCTACTGAAAAAAGAGTGATTTGTGCGGCGGGAAAAAGTACTTACCTAACTTCCCCCCCTTTCCTTCCACTTTCTTCTTTTCCCCGCTAGGTTAATACAAATAGCCTGCATTGACAATACTAGAGATGAACCCAGCCATGGGCACATTCTGAAATGCAGCATAAGCCTATAATCCACTCTCTTTTCACAAGTCATTCTTTCCTATGACGAGCTCTGAAATGAAATTGCACATGAGCTGCTCTGCTCTAACATTGGAATCCATTTTTTTACAGAATATACAGAAAATTTGCAAAACTGGGAGTAAAGAATGTCAAAGCACAAGGCTAGTGAACACATTCCTCTGACAGAATCCAACCAAACAGTACCTGGCATTAGCACGTACTTTCACGATTAACAAGAGGGGGTTGTCAGACTACTATTTCTGAAATAAACAGATTTATCCTGACAGATAATCAGCCATTTGCACTGCCTAATACATGTTATCATCCACCACTGACATCATTACATTAAAAGCACGCTTACGATAATCTTTCATTGGAAATTAAACAGATTTTATGTAAGACCTAAGATAGATCTTTTGGGAAGTGAATGGGGGCTGGGAAGAGAGAGAGGAATGTTGGAGAGAACATATACACTAACCAACAAAGAGTAAATCCCAAGAAAAATCAATGCCAGGTTTAGTCTATTAGAATCTATTAGCATAATTTCAAAAGAAATTAAAACCAAATGTGCAGAACTGTTAAATGTGTCCTATACATGCAACCAGTATCGAGGTAATGCCTTTCACTTTCCCCTGATATTATCTCAATGGCATCCTCTCTCTCTCTCTGTGTATGTCTGTCTGTCTGTGTCTAGTCCCCTGCCTTACCCACAACAGGAACTAGGCACCTAACAATGGCATCACAAGTTTGTGATATATTTCTGATTTAGACATTTGCAGTCAAATATTAAAGATGGCCACGGATCTTGGGAGCCCAACTTGAGTGAAGTACCATGGGTCTGATTTTCTGAGGTGTTGAGCACATGCGACTAACATTGACTTCAAATGCAGTTGAGTAGCAGCAGTTCTATTAATCTGTTCTCAAAATGAGCTTCCAAATGAAAGGAGGCATCACTGATCAGTGATCACATTTATAAACTTTGGTTGTAATGTTCTTTTAGCCAAAAAAGTAAGGATTGTAGGATTTGTCCCGAAGTACAAAGAATGTGTGTTCCTGACTGGTCCTATAATTCCTTGAGGCCTGCTTAGGCAAGATACTAAAAGCTTGTGCAGAGATATCGAACCATCTGTGTGCTACAGTGTAGAGAGTTTGGGACAGGGTATGGAAAGGCAGGGAAAGGCCAGAAAGATGTAGGTCAATACTTGGTTAATCTGGGACTAACACAGCCATGCTGTGCAAGCCCCTGGGAGGAGAGTGCAGAAGCTGGTGAAGCCCAGTCGTTGAAAAACTGACTGTAGAGCAGTCCTGTAGCATGAGGGGAATGAGGAATGATTCCACTCACACATCTGACATCTGTGGAACCTTACTCACAAACAGCTTGTTTACTCAACTACCTTTTTCAGCAGGAATCAAGAATGGGCTCTGTGAGGACAAGAAAGTTTTAATAAAAATGATCTCATATGCTATCCTTCTTCTAGGAATGCTCTAAATCCTTTGAGGCTGTAACCTTGCCTCAAAAGAATAATATTGAGCATAAAATAATTCCAGAAACATTCAGTCTAATTCTGATTTCTTTCTTTCTCTCTTTCTTTCTTATACTTTTTATTGTAGGTCACAGTGTCATAGTTAACATTACATTGTTGTTATTGACAGAACACAGCATAATGCCAAGGTCAGGGAACAGAAATTACATAGGTTACTCAGTGGTTATATTCCCTTTAGCAAGCATTTACTCCTTTGGTTTGTAGTCCCCTTAGCTAAAGCATACAGCTTCTGAGCCACAGGCTCCTAAAGAAAGATGAGTCAAATGTCCAAGTTTTGGGTCTATTTGTTTATTTAGAGTAATAGAGAGACAATAGATGAGGTAATATCTTTTATTGGACCAACTTCTGTTGGTGAGACAGACAAGTTTATAAGACAGAGAGAGGATGAGAGCAAGCTTGTCTGTCTCATTGTAAATGTTGGTCCAATAAAAGACATTACCTCACCTACCTTGTCTGTCTAATACCCTGGAACTGGCATGGCTATAACGCCACATACAATATTGAGAGTAGTGAACTTCTCCACAAACAGAACCTGAAAACTGGGTGCATTCTGGTTTTTCTAGCCTCGTACAGTTGTTACCTGGCATCAAAGAGAAGTTGAAATAACAGCTGGTTACAGAAGGGTCCAGTTTTGAGAATTGATTTACACCAGCGCATATTTCAGAAACTAAGAGATTTTTTAATGTTGCAACATTAACAGAGTGATGGAAATTAAATGGGTATGTGACAAATGCAATCTTCTTGCAAAATCCTTGGCAGTGTCATACAGAATTTGAATGAATTTATAATTATGTGCTAACTATACACTTAATACTTACATTTCTCAAGAATGAAAAAAATAAACCATACTTTTAAAATACAGTCTCCTAGCTGATTTAAACCTATTTCAATTGCACTCGTGTAAATCAGTGAAGCATTTGGCAGTGTGGCTTTAATTTCATGTGCTGAGTACTGTATGCTGGGCAAATTCATAGAGTCTGATACTTCGACGAAGATCCAGGAAAAAAAAAGCTGATCTAACAAAGTGGTCTCATCTGTTCTTTTTATCCTTACTCTAAAAATACTGAATTGCTATTCTCTCATGTTCTGCATATTTCTTGCACTTGATTATGAGTTAAGGCTGTTTGATTGTTGTTTACATTAGATATTTTGTGTCCAAAGGTCAAATGAGCATAGCTTTTGAATCAGATTCCTACTGGCTGCTTTTGTAATACTTAATTTTTGCACAGTGGGAGGAAAAGAAAGTGGGAGACAGTTCAAGCTAACTCAAGTAAACAGACAGAAGTAAAGCAACAATTGTTTTTCTATATGGACCTGCTCTTGCTCATTTCTTCCTTAGAGATAACACTCTTTGACACAACGTCAGATAACCATGTTCAAAGTTTCACAGGCTAACCATTTAAAGATGCATTTCCACTCCATTTGTTTTCCTTTATCTGAACCCTCTGTTGGTTCATTTCAACTGAGGACATTTTCATTTAGACTCCCCAAAAGAGAAACATGTAGGGGAAAAAAAGGGCCCACCTTGTCTCACCTCTGGAGATTACAAAGAAAGGCATATGACATTAGAATGCTGTGTTCCTATGAGAACAGTTGTTTGCATAAAAATTTTAACTATTACTAAAACTTCAATGAAGTTTCAAGGAAAGAAAGACAGATAAAGCCTCAGGTTAATTTCAGTTATTACCAAGCACTTTACACTTGCTGAAAAATTCCAGAATGCAAAGGGATGTCAATCTTGTTCTTTAGGATTTTTTTTTTAAAATGGAGAAGACCTTCAAAAGAGGTCAGTAGACAAGACAGTCTATTACAGACCTGATTCAGCTCTTAACCCCTTGAGGTATAAGTGAGCTTTTTCTGCAATAGCAATCATTTTCAGCATTCATTCAGATAAAAGGCCTACATTTTCCAGCATGATATTTCAGCAATGTATTCTGGAGTACAAGGCAATGACAGGTATTGCAAAATGAGAGCACGATATGATCAAATACGTAAATTGATGAGACACCCTGGGGAACACATATTCTTTTTCTGCTGCCATAGGAATTTACCAGTGACATCTCACTGCTTGACAAACTTATAGCCACTTAGGTTTTCTTTCCTACTAACCTATATTGCTGTACATTTTCTTACATGATCTATCATATGCTCCCTCCATTGCTAAAAGACTCTCTCTCTCTTTCTCTCTCCCTATATATATATTTTAAGGGACAATACAACAACTAGCCTTGGTTAAAGCTGAAAGCAACTTGGGCCTCACTGAACATTTAACAAGTTGAATGGAACTTATTAACCATCACTTTTTAAGATGATAATTTATCTTTTTAACTGTCTTCTGTAAAACCTGCAGAAAAGAGCCTGATGGGAGCAAGTACACTGCATTATATACAGCTACAAGGTTTACCACATCCTATAGATTCTCTTGCAAGGCACACTAAAGTAGAATAAAAGGTAACTTGTCTTGAAGAGTTGTTTGAGTGAGTTACCATAGCAAGGGCAAGTTCGCAGATGAAGAGGAAGAAACCATTGTCAGTGGAAAACAGAAACCAGGTGTAAAGGACCCTAATCATTTTGTTTAAAAGACTACACAGGATGAACTAACTTGAAGCTTAATACATAGGTTAGATCCTTGGAGAGTTTCCTGAGAGGCTAGCAAAGAAATTCAGAGGCTTTATATAAAATGCGGGGCCTGATTTTCCTTTCATTTATTTCAGTGTATCAATGAATTCAAAGTGTAAACCTGGTGTATATAAGAGGAGAATCATACCAATCATTTTGAAATTACTCAGTGAAATTATAGTGATGATTCACTAAGGAACACTTCCATACCTGTAAAACATTGGCCATATGGTTGAAGGGGGAAAGGAAGCTGAAAATAGCTGCTTGCTACAACATTTTTTTATTCACTTACAAAAAGCTTTTCCTCCTAAAGGTCCTTTTGCCCCCTTTTCATATTTCCAGTAGTGATTTATCTTATCTCATCTCACTGATTATCCAATTCTATAGGGATCAACTTTATCTCCAAACTTTATACTGGCCTGAATTTCCATTAAAAAAGAACCCTAAGGTCTTTCCTTAAGTTCACTTTTCCTATCTAAAATTCCCCACTCCCATTTTATTTTTTTGTAATACCATAAAATATTCTACAAACGCCCTTTCTCCTGGAGTAGGCAAGAAGAATGAATTTTCACTGGACTCTTTCCTCCTTCCCTAAATCAAAATTGCTGTGTGTGCAGCAAGCAGAATGGAGAAATTTCTCACACTCTTTCTATTTGGAAATTATTCTAAAATTTGTAATTTATGAAGGCATTGTTCAAAAACACATACGGGTTTTTCCTAGATAACTTTAATTTACTTTAAAGAAAAAACCTTGCACTTAAAATAGTTAACAACAGTTCTAATTACCGGATAAGAAAGAAAGGTCAGATTTCTGTTACATTATTGTGAAAGGCTTTTATTACACACTGCTATAAAACATATTTTTTTTGTCAGTTGCCATCCTAGCAGACTAGCCTGAATACCAATAGGAACACTAAAATGCCAAGAAGCAGAAGATAGTTATCTGCTAAATTCTATGTACAGTAACCTAACAAATACCAGAGAAAGAAAGATTGCCCCATGCACAGTAATACTTGTGTAGATATCTTCTTTATGCTAACAATGACAAGGCTCCTTTCATTTGTACTGTACTCCAAAATCAGAATGCATTTTTTTTTCAAAAGCAGACTGTATATCAAAGAGAAAAGACAGACATTCTAGGCACTGGGATACTTAATGTGGATAGCAAATATATTTTTCCTGAAGACTGCTAACTGAAAGATTCTAATCCACAATGTTTAAACTGAAGATTTATGCCATCAGTATTATTCAAGGTACTAGGGAAGGTTTTTGATGGTTTTAAACTTTTTTCTTTCCCCTCTTTCTGTCCATTCTGCTTTACAAAATTTCTCTCTTACCTCTATTCTGTTTCAGAGTTTTAAAATTACAGTTATTTTTATCAACTCCTAAGTTAGTTATAGAATAGTTCTATATGAATAATATATATGAAACTAATTATTATAATTTACAAACTGCAGCTGTTTTAGGGGACAAACAAACTTTTATTGAAGGACAAATTTAAGGAAGAATAATTCTAATGCTGTAATTTCTGCACTGTGCTGAAATTTATTTTATTGTATTTGAATATATCTAAAATTGTCCTGTCAAAGGCACATTTCAGATGTAACTCTAAACTCTGTCAGCAAATCCAAAGAAATGTTCACGAACTGATGCCAGACTTACTGTCTGCCTTCATACAATCAGTGTGCTCTCAAACGTGCTAGTTTCATATTTCTTGTTATTCACACTTTGAGTCAGAACTTTACTGGGTAAATAGTGCTTGAATTCCCCTCCCCCTGCCCCACAGTCTGTAGGAATTATGCCCAAAACTGGTTTTGATCTAGTTAACTTTATTTTTTAAAAAAAAAAAAACCAAGCATTTTATGTTCAACATTTCAAAAATAGATATTAACACACATAACTATAAAGTTACATTTAATTACTACTGGCAATTCTATTAACGATATGTTTATCTTATAGTCTACATTTATTTAACAGGCCCATTTGCAACAAGGCCTGCATTTTCTTGGTATACAACAGTGCAAAGTAAAAGGGGACCTTTTTTATTTACGTTTAAAACATTTCAACAGTTAGTTCTGCTCCAAAGATAACACCCTAACAAGGTGTGAGGACAGAAACCCCTGACAAAATTGACTTTTCACTTGATGACTACTGCACTGCATTAACTTAAACAGACACCAGAAATAATTTTTTAAAAGGAAAAGGAAAATAAAGCTTAATTGAAGGTTGCATTTGTAGACTAGAGAGCCTCTATGTTAAAATCTTACTTGTCACTGTAAAAAGGATAAATAGCAGCTAAAGAAATATTAGAATAACTGTCACTTAAACAACTGCACCTATACAGATAAGTAACAAAAGCATCAGGCTCCTGGCATCATATTAGGACCTACTGATGACAACAATATGCATCATTATAGTGGCACCTATAATAATGAGCAAACAGTGACAGTATTACATGCTTTTAGAAGAATCAGGCTCCTACCTTTACAAGACAGATGGAAGGTAAGTCCCCTTTAAAGAAAGTTGTCAGTAAAACCGGGCTGCAGTTGCAGTAAATTGAGTCCTTTCAGTCACTGTATACATGCAGCAGTTCTGCAATGAGGGGAAAAATATTAGGGGAGGAGCCGCTGTGAACGAGTGACCTCCTGAAGCTGAGTTCTCCTTGTGAATCAAGCAGTGGGAGCCAATGCCTCTGATTTGCATGGATTATCTCTACTTGAACAGATACATTTAAATGTATCTGGCACAGTGGCAAAAATATGTGAGAGTAAGTGAATGAGAGCGAGAATGAGAGAGGAGGGGAGAGAGAGAGAATAAGAAGAGAAGAAATCAGGAAGCTTGGCTGGATATGCTGGTTCTGGCAGAACTGTGTCTCAGAAGAGCTACAGCTCCCTCTTCATGTCATAATTGTAAGATAAGAAATGTTGTCATTAAGCACTGGTTAATAACAGAATTCTCTCCCCCCCCCCCCCGCCACTTCCCGAACTTCTGATGTTCCATTTGATCAGATTTTTATAAACACTTAATTATTCTGTCATCATAAAGTCAGGATTTTATACTGGAAGCTTCAAATGATTTGTAATCAGGCAGGTAAAAGAATGAGGCAGGTAAAATTTCCCATGTAATTTTAAACACAGAAGCATTTCAAACTGAGTAGTTTGTACAAATTATGACAGATTTCTACATGTGTCTTAAAAATACAGTTATTGAGTATGCAGATAACTTTAAAGGAATGGATAGAAGATGGCATTCAAAATGTTGATATATAGTTATCTTTGACAAAAATATCTTTGCTCTGGGTTTGTAAGCCAAATATTTTTGAGATTACCGAAATGTATCAAGACAAAAGAGACCCGTGAAAACCCTCTAACAATCTGCATCCAGCCACTTCTCCCTTATTACCATGAATAACAGAAGCATTACCTGTCAAATTTTCCCAATTTGATTTAAATGAAGTACTTATGCTGATTAGGGAAGTGTGATTAACCGTCTTGAGCCTTCATCAAAACTAAAATGAACCTGAACTAAACTTTATTTTTTGGTTCTAGGCATTTAGATATTTTTTCCCCCATCTTACAATTTCCCAGTTTACAATATTTTGAACCTCTAAATATAGCTGTTGGGTACCAGTTGGACTAAAAGTCATTAAGTGCAGAGATAATAGCTATTTGGAAATGGGAGGTAACAGAAAGCTTTGTGGGAGTTTATTTTTACGAGATTTCAAGCCCAAAGCTGCAATCTCAAGAGATTCAAATAATTCAAATGAACTTCAAATAAAAATCTGAACTTTTGGTGTTTGTACAAACCAAAGCCAAACTGCAAAACAGTTGAGGGTCACACATCAGTCACATGAAACTTTAAATCCCTATCTCCTGTCTCCACTTTTTAGCCCTGATTCTGCAAAGAGATCCAAGCTAAACAGATCCTGTTCCCATGTACAGTCTCAATGAAGTCAACCAGAGTCCAGGGAGGCTCAGGACTCTACCCCCTGCTTGGAGAGGGGACCTGCCTGTGGGGTTCACTTTGCAGGATAGAGATATTTGCTTGAAACCTGGATTCTTAGATGATGCATCTAGCTAAACAATAAATATTGTAAGTACTAAGCTTACCCATGCCATGAAAAATTGCTTCTTGGAAGTAATCGCATTTACAGTAAAACTCACAGCAGATAAATGATTACAGAGATGCCGGACAAAGTAGTGGGGAATATATCTAGATTCTCTCATAAAAACTGTGTGACACAGTTATTAGTAACTGCCTATGCACCATACACATCTGCTAGCTCTTAAAAATGCACTTGGCTCTTTCCAAAAAAAATGGAGATTCAGATGATTTCATTTGAGGACTAGATCCTTGAGCTGTGCCTATTTACACCAGCTGAGGATTTAGCTATGAATGTTTATTAGAAATGTATCCATACTGCCTGAGGTTTCATATATCCTTCCCATTTTTCTCTCCCATCTCTTCTTCCATGTTTCTCTCAAACCCATAGTGGGTTGCTAGGTATCCAGTTTTCCATAGTGGGTTGCTAGGTATCCAAGGTTTTTAACTAAACACCTGGTCAAAAATTGACACTCCCCAGCCTGGTGAAAATGAGGGAGCGTGTGAGGGTTGGGGGAGAGCAAGCGATGGAGGGAGGGGGGATGGAGTGAGTGGGGTTGGCTATATCTTACCTGCTCCTTTGCCTACAAAATTCACTTGCTCCTCCCGCTCACCCTTTCTCTGACCTCCCAGTAAGGAATGAGTACCCTTTTCTCTTCACAACCTTCCATGACGAATCCATAATTTACACATTCCCTGTGAAGGGTTATGAGTAGTGTGTTTCTACTGCTAGATGCCCTAGAAAAGCACCATGAGCCAAAATCTGCTCCCAGAAGTGATGTAAATTCTATGTAACTCCACTTTACACCAGTATCATGAAGAGACTAATTTGGCCCAAGCTACTCATATTAAACTCCCCTAACCTAAGTGAATACTTCTTAAGTATTGTTTGGCTTCTTTTACTCTTCACGGTCCCCAATCAATCCTTCTCAATCTTTGAAGAACGTCATCAGATTCAATAGGTCTAATAGTGCCTTAGACTGTACTTTGTGTTATGCCTTAAACTGTGCTGCTTTCAGGTACACTTTGCATTCTCCTTGGTCCTAGCTTGCAGTGCATTCTGGACTAGGGAATCCTGGATATAGCAGCAGCTTGGTCTTCAGAGGGTCCATGTGTAGGGTGACACACATATCTTTTGGAACACTGGTCTGTTCAGGAAGCTGCAAGCAGGGACTTTCTTCCCAGACGAGAAGAGGAAGAAGGAAGAGGAAGGAAAAGGAAGAAGAAGGAAGAGAGAAGAGGACGAAGGAAGACTTCACTGTAGGGGAAGTCGAAATGCCCATTATGATCCTTGGAGACCCTACTTACCCTTTAATGTCATGGCTCATGTAACCCTACACAGGGAACCTTGAGAGCAGCAAGGAGCAGTTCAACAACAGGCTGAGCAGTTGCAGAATGACTGTGGAGGGTGCTTTTGGCTGATTAAAGGGCTGCTGGTGCTCTCTGTGTGGGAAGCTGGACCTGGCCGATGACAATATCCCCACGGTTATATCCACGTGCTGTACCCTCCGTAACATTTGTGAAGGGAAGAGTGAAAGATTCGTTCAGGCATGGAACTCGGAGAAAACACATCAACACCCTATTCTGCAACAAGGCATGCATGCAGGTCTAATCCTCCTTGCCGCAAGAGCCTGTACTGAATAACTTCCTTCTCAAAATAAAAGCTGTTTACCGGGAACCTCCTCTGGTGTTTGTCCTTCCCCAAGTACTGGTCGCCGCGACTGGCTACCTTCCTTCTGTCTTGAGAATAGCTCCTGGCTTCCTGCATCTAGGAATTCCAGAGTGACTTCCTCCTCCTCAGCACCCTCGAGCCTGCTTTCTTCCTCCTCCTCCTGCCTTGTTAAACTGGGCTCTGAAGTGTCTATGGTGGTCCTCAGAGTGGAGGTGGGGGTCTTCCCCAAGTATCGCATCCAGCTCTTTGTAGAAATGGCAGGTCTGGAGAGGGCACCATTGGAGTGGTGGTTTATCTCATGGGCTTTGCAGTAGGCATTCCGCAGCTCCTTCACTTTAACCCTGCACTGTCCTTTTCCATCATGTCTCTTGATATCTTCTTGAAGGAATTGTAATTCCTACGGCTGGAGCACTGCACAGCTTCCTTCCCCCAAACACTGATGAGTTTCAGCACTTCACCATTGCTCCATACTGCAGATCACCTGAAGCATGGAGGCATGGTTACCTGGAAAGATTTGCTGAGAGCACTCCATGCTTGGTTGAGCAAACAGGAAGGGGATTTTAAAAATTCCCAGAGAATTTAAAGGCAGATCTGATGGTTGGTCACTTGAGGGCAGTAGAGTTCAAAGTGATGACCAGAGTGGCTAGAACAGGCATTGTGGGATACTTCTGGAAGCCGATCAGAGCGCATTAACAGACTGGGTGTCCACTTTGGTGCTTTGGCGCTCCAGTGGGGTGCATGAAATGTTATTTCACTCACCAAGGTGGAGTACCAGGAGCGCTCTAGCCATGGAGTCTGGGCACTCTACGTTCCTTGCCAGCGTGTATGCATTGTGAGTTAGAGCTCACGGAGCTGCTTAAATGTGCTCTAACTCCCAAGTGTAACCATGTCCTGAGATTCTCAGAGCCCCCAATGGATATGGAAGCCAGTTTACCATGACAATGAATGGCAATTTGGTGTCCAAACGTCCTGTGTGGCTTTTCAAATCTCTGTCCAATAGTTCAGAATGGGCAATTTAGTTACTTTTGTATCTGAGTCTCTCCCATTTCCTGACTTATTTCTTCTTTTTTTTACAAAAAATAAATAAATGAAATGGGTCCACCCAAACTAAGTCGACAGACTAAAGAACTGCAGCATGAATATCTAATTGTCTCACTTCTTGTTTGTATAATTCAAATTCTCTTCCTTGTTTCAGAAATTATTCAGAATAATCTAGACAGACACTAACTTTAGCACTTGGATAAATCAAACCTTTCAGTTCTCAGGATGTCTTCAGAATAATCATTTTCATTAAAACTGATTTCCATACTATCAAAACTGTGTCCAGTGTCTGTTTAAAAGCTGATTTGAAAGCAGAGAGCTGATGGGCAGAAATCAACGAAATTGCAAAAGAAGAGCTAATAAGATCAAACGAAGCAGTAAACCATTTTTAAAAGGATCTTTCTGGGTTAGAATTTCCTGTTTGCTCAGGAATTCACACAATCCCCACATGTCTTGATGCAAGACTTACTTTTAATTCACTACATTTATTTTTGAAGAGACCCATATCCGAGGTTGAATTTTAGCAGCAAGTTTAGCCTTTCCTGCTGTGTTATGTAATGCAGAGAAATTACTTCTTGATCAGGACATCCAGGCAAATGAACACCAGACACATGGGATGGATTTTAAGCAGCAGGCAGCAGCTTTCTTTTATTTAACAGTGGGAAGAGTGGTATGTGCTCCCCTTCCCAGGGCTCTCACATACCAGGTATTTAACTGGGTCCGGTGCAGTGTTCAGAACTCTTGCCAAATAACCAATAATTTGGGGTAGACCTGGGCCTACTCCTAGGATTCAGCCCACCCCTAGGACTCAGTTCACATTTGAATCCTTTCCACCTTCCTCACTTGCCGGGGAGAGGCAGAGGTTCCCAATGGGGGAACTCAGTCTGTGAAAACTTCAGGTCTCCCCTGAACTTCAGGTTCTTGTAGGTAAGATGACTATCACCATCAAAATCCCAGGTTCCTTTTACCTCTGGGAACTGGTCCCTTTTACTGTTATCCCAAGGTTGAATTTTAGCAGCAAGTTTAGCTTTTCCTAGTGTTATGTAATGCAGAGACATTACTTCATGAAGGGTGTAAAGCATACCTAGTTATTGGTTACCTTGTTATGCTGAGGCGACAATATCTTTGCACTATGCTTTACCTTGTTATCAGGATTTATTTTTTTACTATGGTATTTACATTTTACTCAGCAGAACAAGACAAAGCTGAGTCAGATCTGATTTGCACAGACATCTCAGTGCAGTGCTGGAAAGAGGCAATCAATGTTATGTTCATTCACTGGGCTCCTGAACACCAGACACTGCCAGGAGGGCTGTGATAAGCTATTATGGGTATTATGGGCCAGTTTCTCCACAGAATTTGGCCCTCCAGTGACATTCACTTAACTCTGAGTTCTGTTGTAGAAAAGAGTCTTCAGGTGCAAGTGTGCCATGGTAGGCTTCTGTTGTAGTGTGTGTGGGGGCACTTTGGGAATGGAGGATATGTGGAGGCGTGTGGCAGAACAGAGCTCTGTTATGGAAATCCTGGCTCAACTTAAAGCAGCCCAACTTCCTTACATATCTCCACATCTCCTTCTCTGGGCAGTGTGCTGGAGCTGGAGAGAGTCATGCACATGTGAGGTCCCTGGAATAGATGTTTTAGAGATAGATTCATATTATTTATATTTAGCAATAGTTTTGAATGGTTGTTTATTGTTGGTTTCATCTTTTTGTTTTGGACTAGCTGTTTTTGGATTGTTAATAGGGATATAAACGATATAACAAGATAAATTGGAGCTGCCCCTTTAAGAATAGGCTTGAGGAAGTAGTATGATCATGTTGGACAGAAAAGGTTGCACATGGGTAAAAGGACAAAAAATCCCAAACCAAACCAATAAAACCGTTTCACAGATCCATCCAAAACTGCAAAGGCTGACTCTGGCAGTCAGCTAACCTCAATATTTATACTATTCAAAGTATTTCCTGGAGTAAGTATGGGGAAATTCAAGAATATTCTGAAGACATAGCCAGAGCCTATGAGGTGATGAGCGCTCCCTTTGAAGTTAGTTTAAGTTTAGGGCACTCAGCACTTCATTGGATCTGGACCACTGGCTACAAATCTATTTATCTTGAGTAAAACTGACATGACTATATATGACAGAAGGAGAGACTGTGGGAAAAAATCATGTCATAAGGAGACACAACTTCATTGACTTCAGTGGAATTTTATGTAGTTATACGAGGGCTGAATTCATCCTTGTAGCTATAAAGATAGACTGGACTTATAGGAAACATATTACCAAAAATTCAAAAGAAATAAAAGTAATAAAATGATTCTACTATCAACAGTAGACAGTAATTCTATAATATTTTGCTTGTTCTGTCTTTCTCAAGTACTGAGGGAAATGGTATAAAATAGTTTTTCTGTTGTTTATAGTGAAAAAAGCTTTTTACTCAGCATGTAATGAAAGTGTAGGCTGCAACGGCATAGAATTTTATTTATAGCAGATTTCAACCCTTTGTTTTTTAACCATATAATTTTAGACTAGCTCAGTTGTATCCATCCTTTTTGGACACCTGTCTTGAAATGATATTAAACTGGGCAAATTATTTTGCTTGTTTCAACACAACTTTTTTATTTTTATATATTACATATTTATTTAGTGTGAACATTGTCTAATTTCTCTAATATTCTTCAAATTTTAATTACTCTCTCAAAAATAACCTACATTTTAACATTTTTGCAAAGTGAGTTCTTTTCTGACAAGAAACACACACAGCTTCTCTAGTGAAAGCAGGGTTTTCATTTTTATTAGGTCATCTTAAATTAATTGTAATTAGCGTCAGGGCTTGATCCAAAGATCACTGAAGTCTACGGGCTTTGTTCCATTGACTTCAGTGAGTTTTGGATCAGGTCCTTGATGTTTCTATAAAATGTTATGTACGGTACTAAATAGTGGCCTATTCCTGTATTCCTTGTACATCTCAAACTTCCAGAGTCTAGCTCTAAGATGTTAAAATAATTTAATAAGAGCACAAAAGTATATTTTGGATCTGCTCCTGTAATCCCTTTGTGGGCATAACTGCAAAGGAATTCAGTGAGAATTCTGACTACAGCAGCTTTGCAGGATTAGACACTTTACATCTAAATTACACTTTTAAACCACACTTAGCCTGATGGTGTAGTTCGCTGACCAAAGTGCCCATGAAGTTAATAGAAAAAGTTTCTTATAGAAAAAGGTTTCATCACCATGTCAGAGACATAAATGTTCGTGTTTGCTAAATAAATGTTTTGCTGCTGTCATTGATCAAATACTCTATTTTAGAAGCATTCGGTTTTATAGATATTTGGCTGTACTATTGGACAGGTTTTCAGGGTTGGTAAGAACTTGTAGTGCCTAACAAAGTCAATCTTCTCCAAAGCTAGCTGACATAATTGGGAATCCTTTCACTGTCTTTAATGGGCTTTGGATCAGACCTAATAGGAACTGCACATGCTCAGCACCTCTCAAAAATCAGGTCATTATCTACATATTCTGCAATGTCTGATTCCACACATTAACAAAATATTTACTTGACTGTTGTTCCTTTTATATATCTCTGCAATATCTTCTAAGAACATAAGGCAGCTATAGCCAACTCAGGCAGGCAGCCAATGGAAGGAGGCGCTGAGGAAAAAAAAGGATAAACATGCAAAAAGAAATCACTGCCAACAGGAAAAATTCCACTGTAAAAAGATTTTGCATGGAAATGGATCACTGCAAGCACCTGTAATTCAGCTAACTAAAATACTGTTTTTCCTTTAAGATTCAGAGTGTAGCTTTAACCAAACTGACTTTCAGAGACAAAAATAATATATGTGCGCTTACAGAACTGAGAAACAATCACTACAGTCTGCATTTGGGATGCAAACAGCTAAATGGCTCACATTGCATAAAAATACAAACTTCTGCAATTAAATGAATTGTCACTGAAGTAGCAAAGTGTTGTATGACCATTTATTTACCTTTCCAGTTAACTAGAAATAGCAGGTGCCTTGGCTTCCTAGCCAGTGCTCAATAGATTACGAAGCTAATTGTCACTGTATATAAAGTCATTGAAAAACAGTGTGGAATTTGTATTGCAAATCAGATTTTATTGACTCATGAGAAATCTGAAGGCTGATTTATAATACAACAGAATAAAGCTAAAATGAGTTAAAAGGGGAAAATGATATAAATGTTTCTTATTATTTATATTCCAGTAGCACCTAGGAGCCCTAGTCAAGGACAAAAAATACCCAAGTACTTGAGCTAGATGTTGCACAACTCCTTCATCTCCCAAAAGAGGTCTCTGCCCTCAGAGCTTTACCTAATAAATGATAACTATCAAGTGCTTTATTCTTCCCTCTTTTAGTGAACTTCCATCAGAGACAACATAAGTTATGTGAACACATCAAGAGAGAAGACAAGTTTACCCTAGACACAAATTGCTACAGCAAAAATACCCAAAGCCTCAATCCTTCCATCAGATCCAAAGGAACATACTTTTGCAAAAGGCTTCATTTCAGATGACTTGACGGATCCAATTTAAATGGATGCTGCTTTGCTCTGCATCTTTCAGGAGATTCTTTGCACTCCCCAAGATCATTCTCGAGAAGGATTTCAATTAAATTTGAATGATATTTCATAGAGTTTGCTGTAATGGATCAGATATGGAATCTTACCAATACCTGATACTTTGAAAAGTATCAAAAAAGTCCGGAGTGAATCTGGTCACTTGTACAATGGTGTTCACTGATGAGTAAATTCCTTTCAGATCTCTGCTGGTGATCAGTTTACACCCTGAAGCATGAGATGTGATTATACTTATGTTAGCATGTATAGCAAATATTAATCCTCAAATTGCCAAGTCCTCTTAAAATTTAGCCCCAGCATTTGAGTACATGACCTGAAACAGTATAATGGATTTATATTTTGTGCAGCCATAATTTAAAAAGGAAAACAGTAACATTTATATAAATAACACATGAACATCCTTCTGATTTGAAGAAATCACAAGTCCTGATTCTGATCACATTTACGCTGGTGTCAATCTGAAGCAGCCCCACAGATGCCTACCACTTTCTGGAAGTGGGAAAACACAGGTGGACATTCTAAGGGCAGGCTCATTATAAAACAAAAATCTGACAGTATCATGTGTCAATCAAAAGTGTCTCATACATCATACTGCTAGAATGTTAAACTTCTGTTGACATTTAGGGCTAGAACGTGACAGCACATCCAGGCAGGGGACTAAGAAGGAGTAAGGACACTGTTTAGGGTTTATCTACATGGGGAAGTTTTACCAGTTATATCAATATACTTACCCTGCTATGAATATATATGTATGTAATGTTACACAGTGCTTTTTTTCCTCAGTTTAGCTAAAACCCCTTCCAAAGCATCATAAGCTAAAGTGAAAAGGTACTAATTCTGGAATAATTAATAAATAATGTATTCATACATAGCTCTTATTTAGTGGTATTCAGGAGTAGATCTCAAAACACTTTACAAAGGTCAGTATCATTATGAACCATTTTACAGATGGGGAAATTAAGATACAGGGAGGGGAAATGACCTGCCCAAGGTCACCCAGCAGGCCAGTGTCAGAGACAGGAATAGACCCCAGGTCCCCTGAGTCCAAGAGCTTTATCCATTAGACAACATGGTTGTTAGAGACCTTACTCCTTCACCCACTCATTTCCCTGGTCCTTCTTGCATGAACAGAGAGCAACAATACCCGAAGTTCGAAGGTGCAAGCAATTCAATGTTTATTGGGGTGAACTTCCAGCAAGCAATGATTTCAATTTCCTTCCTCAGTGTCCCCTTTCCCAGTTCTAATGCCACAGAGGAAAGAGAGGTATTGTGACCCAGAGGTGTGTGACCCAGAGGTATTGTGACCCAGAGGTGTGTCTCCTGGGGAGACTCTTGGGTTGGCACAGTTTACAGAAAGTTACAGACAGGGCTATGCAAAAATAAAATAAATACTTCATTAGCAGACAATAGGTATATTATTCTAGATGACTATGGAGTCTATTCTTAAGGCAGGCAAATATCAATGGAAGCTAAGAATACATGGGGAGAGGAAAACAGACTGTATATTTAGTATGCTACTTAGCCTCTATGCAAACTTCCACTGGCTATTTTTAGGTTGCTAGTTCTAAACAAACTGATTTCTCTGTCTTGTATTTATGCTGTCACCAAGGTTGGAAATGAATTGAATTCTTAACACTGTTTTATGCCCTCTTCTTAAATTCTGTTTAAGAAAAACTTATTGAAGCACCAAATAAATAAAAATTAAATGGGTGGTAACATTATCTAACTGTGATAACATCCCCTTGTTACTATATCCAAAACATTTTAAAGGTACAAGCAGAGGAAAATGTCTCTATCATCTGAACTTAATGCAGAATCTTGTTCTTCTGCTGTCACACAGAGAATTTGTTATAGAGTTTATCTGCAATAAAAGCTATGTCAGTAGTGCCATATAATGCATTTGTAAAGGTTAGCGATATTTTAACCCTTATCTGTGACCAGAATTTTAATGGAGAGCATCCTCTCTGAAGCAGTTGTAGAGAGGGAAACTCTTCAGTAGACATTAATGCAAATCAGTGTAGAACAATGCCTATCCAATGTTGCAGTGAGGTCATTTGGAATCATGTCCTTGAAATTACAAATTTGTGACATAAGTAAAAATACATTATTAAAAATTCTGTCAGTCTCCTGTCCTTGTCACAGATTTCTGTTACTGCAGTCCAGGGAGATTAAGACATTTTATTGCTTAAACTGTCACGAAGACCTGCAAAAATAGAACAGCGTCATTACTTTAATGACTTTCTTTTTGAAATGTGCATTGTTACAAACCATGCATAATGAACAGTAAATCCACAGAAGTATTGGTTTTATCCATTTGTATTCCAGTTTCCAAAAATTCATACAATGCTCTATCTTGAACTTCACTAATTAGGGGAACAATTAGAAAAGTCAATGTGTCATCAAAAGGAGGAGTTTTTTTTTCCCACAAGGATTTTGCAGACTCAGATCCTATATTTGAAACTGGATGGATTGCAAATGGAAAATTAAGGTTTTTGATGTTTAGTGGAGAAAAATGGTTGTTTCTTTTTCCTTCTTTCTAAATCAGTTATATTCACCCCTGAAACTTTTCTGGCAGAATACGTTTCCCAGTTTAATTGCTGTTTATTTCTTTTCTAAATTTGAGATGTTGAGAAATTTCTGTGTGATGCAGCTCAGCAATTACAGAGCAGCTAACAAGATCACTGTACTTTTAAACGGATGAGAGACTTAGCATACTGTTTCAACAGGGAAAACAGAATTGATGGTTTGATTTTGTTTTACTTAATTTGATATACTGTGAGATTCAGATAACAATGTTTTCCTAATTAAAAAACTCATCCAAAATAAAATCTTAGGATATAGGTCTATGACCATAACGAAATATACTACTAAAGGCTTGCTCTGCTCATTTCAGCATCTGCTCATTTTAATCGGAACTGCAAGACTTGTTTGGGATAAATGATGATTTAATTAGTGCATTCCATACACAGTTTCAACTTTTACCTTTTCCCCTTAAAACAACAAGTCTCCAAAAAGCATGTGCAGAAGTCCTGTTTTGATTACTCCTTTATCTTTCAGCCTTAGATCTGTATCAGGGCATTCCTTTCCCCTCACCCCTTTTGTTCAGAATCCATTATAGAAAACACTGTGAATGACTGCTGCATGACTGAAACTTCACATTACATTTGCAATTATCCATAAGATTTGTGTAGCATAAAGTAGAAGAGTTTGTTTTAAAGGACATCTGCTGTAAATAAACTAACACCATATATTTTCAAGACAGCTATCACCTATCCTGTTGTTAGAATGGTGAAAAGTCTCAGCTTCCCAGAGCAGGTTTCAGTATTCGCCTTTTGCCAGTGTGGTCAATAGCGTTTACTTTTGTGCTCTAAGCACCTTCCCCCACTTTAATGAAATTAGCATGTAATGCTTTCAACGCCCGCACGTATCAACTTTCACTCTTTGGGAAACATGTGAACATCATTAAAATATAGTTTCACCCTCTTTCTTCAAAAATATTTCCTTAACAAACGTTATGAAATTCAAACCAAGGGGGTTCATTCTGATGCTATCTTTATTAAAGTGGCATCTGTTAATGCTGTTAAATGTAAGCATCTGTCATCATTTCTGGTATAAACCCCTATTTTCAGGGGCCCGAAGACATCAAACCAGCTTTAAAATTCAGTATAAAGGACTCAGTAGAGGGATCAAATATTTTCGTAGTTTTACTTCTTACAAAATGTCACCCAGACCTGTTCTTTTGTTCTGGAGACAGGATCAGAGACAAAAAGAGAAGATTTCATTCTAATGCACTGTTTAGTATACTGTCATTTGCCACTGTTTGTTAACATTAAAGTCTATATTGTGCCTTCAAATCACAGTGTAACCCCCAAAGAGATTATCTAGATTCTTGGGGCTCTGGCAGCTCAAGAAGAGGCACACTGTTCCTAGAAGGGAGAGGGAACCAAGGCAGACTCAAATCTGCCTGGCAACCAATAAGGAGTGAGGTGCCCTTCCCAGGGAGCTCAGGAAAGGAAAGAAGCCATTTTTGAGTCAGTCTGGAGCCAGCCAGGGCAAAGGCAGGACTTGCTGTGTGGGGAGCTGGTGAGGCCCAGGCCTGCATGCAGGGTTGCCCCTAAGAACTGGCCTCTAGGGTCCTGAAAGCAAGATCCCTCAGCTGGACTTTTCCCTCTCTACTGATGACTCCCAGTTTGTAGAGTATTGCTCATCCCACTTGTAGGTCCTTTGGTCTGTACTGAACCCAGTCAGCCACACTACTAAACTACTGCAGAGAAGATATAGTGGTCATAAGTCATCAAGGGCCCCACCAAAGTGTGCATGCTAATGGGACACTAATCTTACATTTGCTACACCAGGTCTCATGTTGTCTTGTGCTCACGAGAGAGCAAGGATAGCCATTATTCTTGGTACCCTGGACAGAATACAAAGAGACAAGGTCTTATGACTGGGGAAAGTCATTGTAAGTCTTTGTCTTGTTTTCTGGGACTCTCCAACTATCTGGCAAGTAAGTGGGGGTTATCTTGTGGTTAGAATTTTCCTCCCAAGCTGCTCTGGTAATCCTGCCAGCAAGGAGCAAGGGGGATGGAGGCACCGCCAAATAAATTCATAGGGAAAAGTAAAGAGGATACATCCTGCTGAGTGGGTGGCGGGATCCAGAAGAAACCAGACCTGTCCATCAAAGCCTGTAAGCAGATTGGCATTAAAGATGGTAACTGGGTGGAGAGGGGGCACTACAATAGTATCATGATGGAGGAAGTGCAAAAGTCCCTTGCCCCAGTGGAAGCTCTATGGAACACATTGGGAGTATGGCTGGTTCCACCCTTTATAAGTGCACAGTGTATTCTCCTCTTTTCACTTAGCCAGCTCCGCAAGCCAGTGTGTGATGAGCGAGGAAGTGTGGTTGTGGCAAGCCCGTGGCCCCACCCACTTTGGAAAGGCTATCCTTATTTTGTCTTGTGCTCATGAGAGGGCAAGGATAGCCATTATTCCTGGTACCCTCGCCTGAATACAAAGAGACAAGGCGGTGCTGTGTCCTTTCTTTCATAAAGCCCCTCAAAAATCCGAATGGGTGAGTAGTCTCATTGCAATCGACTGGGCAACTCACAATAGTAAAGTTAAGCATGTATGTTTGCAGGAGTGGGAATTAAGTGTGTATTTTTAATACACTTGTCTAACATTCAAAATAAATATTGCGGGAAAAAATCAGACACTCCATCCAAATGCTTTAAAAAGTATTTAAAACACTTTGGCCTCCCTGTTTGTCAAAAGCAGAAATGCCTTTCTAATGAGACAGGTAATAAAGGCTCATTCTTTATTAGCAAGATAACCTCAGATAGTTTTGCACCTGGCTGAGGATGGATTTAGTGATTTCTGATTGATGGGACAAATACATGTGTTTTGGGACAAGTTATGATGCTTAGTCATATTGGCTTGGAACAGCTAAGAGAGAAAAGGCAGCTGTGGGAAGGTGCTTAAAACACAGCTGTTTCTACTGGAATTCTCCAAGAGGAACTAGCTACACCTGTGAACTGTGAGCTTTGCTGCTGGTTTTGCCATCAAGATCCCTGTTCATGATTGTTGAAACTTGTCAGCAATGTAGATCAGTAGCTTCCCTTACTCCAGTATTCAAAAATAATGAGTCAGGTCCCTCCAAAACGAGATTGTACTATTTTTAAAATCTAATTATTTTTAAGCCAATCTGGGGTTCTTTTTATAAGCCTTGTGTTTTTCAAGCCTTTAGGGTTTACAGTCTCAAGCTTATTTCCACAATCATAAGGGCTACAAACTTTCTTTTTTTAAATGAGAGCTGGAATTGTCATGTAATCTCAGAAATGTGGTGATGAAAGAATTGCACAGTAGACTGCAGAATGAAATCAGTTTTGAAACATAGGCAGCAACATTTTTGCTGATTTTCTTAAGTGTGTAACTGTAGGGCTCAATCCTGCAAAAAAACCCCAAAAAACAACACATGAATACTCATGTATGTTTTAATTACTCAAGAACATGTGTTGGTTGGTAGGGTGAGGCCTTACTGTACAAAGTTTCTAACGGGTTTCTAGGAAAATCTCTAAACAAACTTTATGAAATCTAAAATAAAAGATTTGAATGGGTCCTATTTAGTAAACCGTTTAGATCTTAACATTGTCATCCTATACAGTAAACATTTGTGGATAGGTTATTAGAAAGAGAAGTCATACTGATTAAATTTAAGGAAAACTGGTAAGTAAATTTTAAACAGATGCCACAATTAATTCTCTGTTTCAAAAAGGCTCCAATACTGCAAACACTTATCCATGTGCTTAACTTTACTACCATGAGTAGTCTCATTGCAATCAATGGAGCTACTCACAATCATAAAGTTAAGCACGTGTGTTAGCAGGAAGAGGAATTAAGTGTATATTTTTATTACACTTATCTAATATTTAAAATAAATATTGTGGGGAAGAATCAAAGTTAACCTGCAGACAGCAGTCTTCCAACAGAGGAATCATCTACATTCTACAATGGGCATATTATGTCACTTTTGTTTCTTGAAAAACAGTTTTCCTCACTCTTTTAAAGAGTTTAAGTTTTTGCAAGTTTAAGTTTAAGGGTTTAAGTTTTTGAAGTCCTATTGTCATATCTTGTGTCCCATCCTACAATATATATAACATTCTATCAAAAGTTTTCAGTACTACCCTAAATTACCATGTATGAATTATCATCACTAATCTGTCAAAGGAGATTTTGCCTTCAGAGATTCTCCCTCCTCTTCGCCTGCCACACTTTTATGTGTGTGAATTGCTCCTTTTTTTAAAGCTGAACCTGGTCCTCATAAGATTTGGCATATGATGAGGTGATACAGTAGAAAACTCTTCACTGAATGACCTTGGTGACCAAGAAACCCACTGGTTTATGTCTCTCACAGATACTTGTGTTTAAGAAAGCTCTGCATAACTGCTCTGCGAATTATATCTTGATTTCCTGCAAAGAAAATATATTCTCTCATTTAGTCAATTTTCTGTTACATTTCAACTTTTGGCACACTGGAAATTTACTGATGTTTTCAAAACAACCTAAGGAAGTTAAGAATCTGAGAGGTAGCCGTGTTAGTCTGGAATTGCAGAAGTGACAAAGAGTCCTGGGGCACCTTAAAGACTATCTAAAGTATTGAAGCATAAGCTTTTGTGGGCTAATACCCACTTCATTGGATGCATGCAGTGGAAGTATCCAGAGGCTGGTATAAATAAGAGGCAAGGAGTAGGTTAGAGATAACAAGGTTATCAACAATAACAAGCCACAGGACTCTTTGTCACTAACGAAGTTAGGCATCTAACTCTTACTGAATTTCAATGAGAGTTCGGCAACTAACTCCCAGAGACCCCCTGAAAATGCCAGCCTTAATGGGTATTTATTTTAAGAGTGCCTCATTGTATTTCTGCATATGATTTGTTTTACTTTGCTGAAAAAGGTTGGTTTTTATTGGTCTATGTGTAAAATTTTCAGAAGCGCCTTAGTAACTTTGTCTTCTAAGTCCCACTGAAAGCCAGTGGGAAAGCCCTTCTGAAAATGTCACGCTATTTTTTTGAAGTGGGATGCACCAGATGGCACTTGAGAAGGCCTTGTAATTTATGACAGCCAAAGGTTTTGACAACCAGAACACTACTTTCAGCCCCCTCAAAGAAAGTCCAGGTTAACTGGATTAGATATTCCCTATTAAATGCTGAGCTGATAATATCCTTTTGTGAACTATGGAAACAGGGTTGGGTGGGGATTTTGTATATCAAGTATGTTTTAATCCTGACTGTAGGTAAAAAAAAAGGATGAGGGTTTGAATGAAAATTCTCAATTCCATTTTAGGGTGGGAGCAAGGATTAGGGTGACATTCTCTAAAGATCCAGACCTTAAGAAATACCTCTCCTTCACCTGCAATTAAGGATGAGCCTGTTGTGAATAAGGACACCAAACTCTTCTCAAACCTCATATTCCATGTTAAGAGGACTTTAAAAGTAGCAATGTATTGTCTGTTCCACTAGTAGCATAACTAATGAAATGTGTTTGAAGAGGCAAAAGATGAAACGTTGAGAACATTCACAGTTTGTGGATATAGTTGTTTAACTGGTTACACTACATTATTTGAGTGCTCAGCCACATTCTGAGTTATATTGCTCAGCCAAAATGCGTGCAAACAAAACCTTATTCTTAAAAAACCTTAAAAACCTTAAAATAAAACCTTAAAAACCTTAAAACCTTAAAAATCACACCTTCATGAATATGTATACCACATATTTGAAAAATATGCTAGAGAGATTTTTAAAAGTTGTACTGGTACTTCCTTTTTTGGTCTCCCCCCAGTTCTAAAGCTCTCTGTGCCTCAATTCTCCATCTGTAAATTGAAAATAATAGTACTTCCCTACTCAGGGAGTGAAATCCAGGCTCCATGAAGTCAATGGCAAAGCTCCTATTGACAGTCATTGAATCAGGATTTCATTGAATGTCAAGATAGTCCTGTCCGCTGCTCTCTAGAAACAGTTCCAAGCCTTCACTATTGTGCACATCCTACAAAATATAAGTTTGCATGCACTCCTTTAATAGTCCCTCTGAGTGAGTTACTTTCCTTTCTCTCCATTTAATGTGCCTATAAATTCCTTCATGATTTTCATCCCTTGTTTTAATATTGCAACCATATTTGCTGGCTTCCAGCCTGGGTTCTTGGGCTCATCTGACAGTGTGTGCATTCATTTGTTATTCACCTATTGTACCATCCTCTGTGATTTTGTTTCACATTCCTTTCTATATTCTTTAAAACTTCTGTGACTGCTCTCTGCCTTTGGCAGAACTTAAAAACCAAACTTCTTGGATTAATGTAGTTTGCATTTCCAGCTATAGTCTCATTTAACAGTTTTTTTTCTTTGCATTGGTAATATCTTTATCTGGTCTAAATCATAATTCAGTTTCAATATATATACCGCCTTTAACATCAGGCAGTCCAGAGTCCTTTATAAAATGGAGGAGGAGGAAGCTAAACCTGAATAGTCTTTGCAAATAGAAAAATTTTCAGATTAGATTTAAATTGAGATAATATAGGGGCATTCTACATATTAAGATATTCTTTTCTTTATTCCCAATGATTTGCACTTATTTGTTTCCCTGTAGAGGTGTTATACTAAATGATCTCTTCCATTTTGGGGTTGCTTGCTTGCTAATTCTTTTGCACATTTGGGGAATGGATTAGTATTTTGCATTATAGTTTTTCATGTATAAATTTGTTTGAGATTATTAGTGATGGTTTCAAAGTTAGAGATGAGTCAGAACTCAAACTTCAGTATCTGAATAACTGTCTAGTAAAATTTAGATCCAAATCTAATTCTTATGGGAAATTCCAATGTCTATAATGTGCTAAACCAAATTCTGGATCCAAACACTATTTAACTTTAGGAACATTAATTTATCACAACACTCTTCTCATTTATTGAAAATAACCTGTCTATAGTGTAGTGCCCCTCAAGATAAAGAAACAGTGTTGAATATTTTTTATTGAGGCTACTGGACACAGACAGCACTTTCCCTTTGTCCCTCCATTGTCCTATGACTCCAGAGCTGTTAATTTATTTTAAGTGGTCTTCTACAACATATGCAAACCAATTATGCTTAATAATCTGTTCCACCTTGTATTTAGCTTGGATACTCTGATTTTCTTCTCCATACCTGAGGAAGAACTCTGTGAACCTTGAAAGGGTGTCCCTTCCACCAACAGAAGTTAATTCAATAAAACATATTACCTCACCCACCTTCTGTGTCTCATATCCAGAGATCAACACAGCTACAATAACATTTAATCACAGCCTGATCTGCCTAGTGTCACTACTCAAGCACTTCATAAATGCTGGCCTGAACAATAGATTCTGGAAGGGACTCTGCTCACCATAGAAAAGAACACTTTCAGGTATATGCATAGTATATACATGTATAGTTATACATATATTAGTATATGTATAGTTATAAGGCTTCCTGTTCCACTAATACCCCATGATGCAACACTATTGTTGCATTTCAGAGTTGACTTTCAGACACATTACATTTATTTCTCCAGATTATGGCTTCATTTTATTATGAGAAACACTGTGGTTCCCAGAGAGGGAGTTATGCAGATGGTGGAATACACTTACTATTGATTATTAGTTGATTAATTATTGCTACAATAACGGGTTAAGAATTATGGTTAGATATAGGAGGAGAATGGAGGAAAATATCTACCATGACCAAAGCCAGATCCACGAGGCAAAGAAAGAAAGGGTTATTTGTTTGCAATATAATTCATTTTCCCTTGAAAAATGAAACACCATATTCCCAGCATTTGGTTCTGCAGGAATAAGACACAATGGTGGAATTTAGACCTACATAAATGGAGGTGACACAGGCAGGCTATACGGGAAGGTAGTAGGGTTATTTAAATAGGCAGTAACTTGACAGCTCTGTCCTGTCTCACACTACCACTAATATTACTATAACCCAAAGAAGATCATTGTGGTATCAGCAAGTTGAAGATGAGAAATGATTTTAAGGGACGCAAACCCCTGTACAGCAGTCTCTATCTGGCTGGTATTTATTAAGTCTTATTTTTCTTTCGCAAGAAGGAGAACGGTCCAATCATCTATTCCTCATTACTCAGCAGCACATATACACAGATACCTTTCAGTCACAGATTTGAAACCTATTGTTTAAAGGGAGGTGTTCACTTCCTTCCACTCTAACCTTAGTGTTTTTGAGATATAAAGAAGGAAATGTGCCTCCTTAAGGACTGAAAAAAATGTGCACTGAAAGATCTGATTAAACCTGGGCTGGTTAACTCCTGATGTCTGCTACTGAATATTTACTCCAATCACATATCTAACGCTGCAGTTTGCATTGTACTGTGTAAAGAATGGAAAGCCTTGGAGCTCTTATTTGTCTCTTTTTCTCTCAGCATCACTCCTGAAAGTTCTGCAATTACATGTCTCCTTTTTTCAATACACCGTTTAGAGAATGGAGTGGAGGAAAGAAGTGCTGATGAAAAATAAATGCATTGTGAGGGACTATGTGACTCACAGTTCTTGCTATGAGTAGTATTCATCAACACTAATACCCAAGGCATTTAAAAGGCCACAGTTTTGCAGAGATCACTCTTTCTAGTACACTGTATGCCAAACAATTTTACATCAAGTACTTTGTTGTTTTTTACTCCTGTTTCAAACCTAAGCCCTTCTTTTTGGCTTGTTATTTCCATTTCCTCCCCATAAAGTTACATTGATTTCAGGCTTTTTAAGTGCTACTGCTCTCTACTCTGATGAGTTTGGCTTGATTCTCTCCTTTCTCTTTTGATGAGGTTGGCTCATTCATCTCTTCTTCAAAGGAACCATCCTTTCCTACTTTTTTTTTTCTGACAGGTTGGCTCACTTCGCTATTCTTTCTCTGCCAATAGGGTTGGCTTACTTTACTCAGCACTGACGAAGCCATTCTGCTCTGCTCTGTCAGAGCTGGCCTAGTCCACTCGGCTCAGATTAAGTAGTGATGGTAAAAATTCAGATCTTCCATTTAAGGGATTTTTTTCCCCACCTTTGTAAAAATAAAGAAAACTGGCAATTTCTATTAAACAGAATTTCTGCAAAATTTCAGTTTTGCAAAGTCTTCATTTTGGAATTTTGAAAGTTTCCTATTTTATGGGTGTTTTCATTTTTATTTCATTTGTACATTATTTCATGATGCTGGTATTAATTGTCAGTAGCCCTACTGTTACTGATGCATCATGATGACAACATAGATGAAACATGTTATTTTCAAAATCACTTATCCAACATTTCATTGAAACATCTTATCTTCTTTTCAAGATCAGTCTCTCCTGTTTGTGCTGTAATCGGTACTAGCTAGCAGCTGTCCTTAATGATTTTAAAGATAAAATAAAATAGAATACTTTATAATGAAATAGTGTAAAAACAATAGAAATATTAAAAAAAACATAAGAACATAAGAACACCCGTACTGGGTTAGATCAAAGGTCCATCTAGCTCAGTATCCTGTCTTCTGACAGTGGCCAATGCCTGGTGCCCTAGAAGGAATTAATAGAACAGGTAATCCTCAAGTGATCAATCCCCTATTGCCTGTTCCCAGTTTCTAGCAAACAGAGGCTAAGGACACCATCTCTGCCCATGCTGGCTAGTAGCCATTGATGGACTTATCGTCCATGAACTTATCTAGTTCTTTTTTGAACCCTGTTATAGTCTTGACCTTCACAACATCTTCTGACAAGGCATTCCACAGGTTGACTGTGCATTGTGTGAAAAAATACTTCCTTTTGTTTATGTTAAACCTGATGCCTATTAATTTCATGTGGTGGCCCTTAATTCTTGTGTTATGAGAAGGAGAAAAGAACACTTCCTTATTTATTTTCTCCATACCAGTCATGATTTTATAAATCTCTAATATATCCCCCCTTAGTCATTGCTTTTCCAAGCTGAACAGACAAAGAGTCCTGTGGCACCTTAAAGACTAACTAAAATTTTAGAGCATAAGCTTTTGGGGGCTAATATCCACTTCGTCGGATGCATGCAGTGGAAGTATCCAGGGGCAGATATAAATAGGTAGGCAAGAACCAGGTGGGAGATAACAGGGTTAGTCCAATGAGGCGGAACCAGCTTGTTATCTCTAATCAGAGAGGGTGAGGTGTTCCTCTAGCAGCTGAACTGGAGGTGTGAATAGCGAGAGAAGAGAAGCTGCTTTTGTAGTTAGCTAGCCACTCGTAATCTTTGTTCAATCCTTGACTGATTGTATCAGATTTGCAAATGAATTGCAGCTCTGCAGTCTTTCTTTGCAGTCTGGACTTGAAGTTTTTTTGCTGCAAAATGCTGACCTTTAAATCTTTTATGGTGTGTCCAGTGAGGTTGAAGTGCTCTCCTACAGGTTTTTGTATATTGCCATTCCTGATATCTGATTTGTGTCCATTTATCCTTTTACGTAGGGACTGTCCAGTTTGGCCGATGTACATAGCAGAGGGACGTTGCTGGCACATAATGGCATATATTACATTGGTAGATGTGTAGATGTGCAGATGAAACACATCTACCAATGTAATATATATATACCTGCCCCTGGATACTTCCACTGCATGCATCCGACGAAGTGGGTATTAGCCCATGAAAGCTTATACTCTAAAATTTTAGTTAGTCTTTAAGGTGCCACAGGACTCTTTGTCACTTCTGCAATTCCAGACTAACACGTCTACCACTCTGATTCTTGCCAAGCTGAACAGTTTGTCTTATTAATCGCTCCTCATATGGCAGCCATTCCATATTCCTAATCATTTTTGTTGTCCTTTTCTGAAACTTTTCCAAACCCAATTTATCTTTTGAGATGGGGCAACCACATCTGCACACAGTATTCCACATGTGGGCATACCAGGAATTTATAGAGAGGAAATATGATATTTTCTGTCTTCTTATGAAAAAATCCCCACAAGAACAGCCATACTGGGTCAGACCAAAGGGAGTCATGTAGCCCAGTATCCTGTCTTCTGACAGTGGCCAATGCCAGGTGCCCCATAGGGAATGAACACAACTGGTAATCATCAAATGAGCCATTCCCTGTCGCCCATTCCCAGCTTCTGGCAAAAAGAGGCCATTGACACCACCCCTGCCTATCCTGGCTAAAAGTCATTGATGGACTTACCCTCCATGAACATATCGAGTTTTGATATTGACACTTTTAAAAACATTTTGATGAAAATAGCATTTTTTGTTGAAAAAACCCAAACCTCTTTTTGACTTAAAATTTCCAAGTAGTTCTAAGTCTGCTCCTCTTTGTTGTGATGGGGACTGCTACTACAATCTTCTATATTTTAATGTAGTTAGCTTGCTCCTCACTTGTCTAAATCTGGCTTGAAAATCATCTTCTCTTTGCATGGAAACTGATCAGACCATTTTCCACTGACCACTCAGCCTGCAGTAGTTTATCTTGCCTAGCATCTTTTGCCAGATGGGTTACAGTTTTGACTACTCATGAGGATTGGTCAGTTTGTGTTTATATACTTTACTGGAAAACAGTCATCTCAAACTCAATAGTACATTTTTGTGCATATTCCTTGGAGGACAGAAAGATTGGATCCAACTAAAAATCTATCTAGGTGTTGATTATCCCATTACTACACAAGGATATATGTATAGACATCTAATTGGTGTTGGAAATATCTATCTAAATCCTTCACACATTGTATCAGTAACAGTGCATCAGCCCTTAGTGACTTGGAAATCAGGGATAAGATTTTGATAAATCGGTGCCTAAAGTGAGTCCCAGAGCAGCTCTAATCAGATCAGTGTTAAAAACATTGGCATCAGCCAGTAACTCATCTATAACAGGGCTCCCAGTGTGTTAATACCAATGGAGCCGTAATGGGTTTAGTTACAGTGGGAAATTTTCAAAAAATATGACTATGTAGACAGGGCTTGTCATAAGTGTGAAGTAGCCTAGAATTAGTGTTTACCTGTAAGGGGTTAAGCTAAAGGTAACCTGAGAGGTGGACAACTGACCAATGAGAAATTCCTCAAGAGACAAAGGATTTTAAGTTTCAGTTTCTCTCTGGGTCTCTCTCTGTTCACCTCGGCTATGGGATGAACACAGCTATGTCTTTCACTATAACTATAAGATTCTATTAAGTATTGTAGTCAGTAAGTTTACCTTCTCTTTATCACTTGGAGAGTTCTCAGTGGTGAGTATTGGCTGGGTGCTTCTTGATATTGTAAGCTTCAGCAGAGATATCAACTGTGGGAGAAAATTGCCTCGGGGGAGAGGTTTGGTTTCTGAATCCTTTTGTTGATTATGGTAGATGCTGTTCTATTGATGGTTATAAGGGATTTATTCCTTTCTTTTTTCTTTTATTAAAATCTTTCTTTTAAGAATCTGGCTGCTTGTTTTCCATTGTGTAAGATCCTGGTTTTGGATCGGGCACGTCTCACAGGATCAGGCGAGGTTTGTTTTTTTTTTCTCTCAAGCTTCCCAGGGAAGGAAAAAGTTTGGGGGGTTAGTGGAAAGGGAAAGAAGGGTCCCCAAACTACCCTAGACCTAGTTTGGTGGTGGCAGTGTACCAGGTCCAGATACAGAAGAATTTGTGTTCTGGGGAAAAAACATTTTAACCCAAGCTGGTAAAATAAGCTTGTGAGGGTTATTTCTTTTTTTTCATGCGGGTCCCCACATCTGTACCCTAGAGTTCAGAGTGGGGGGCAATCCTGACAGGGCTGTTAATGATTATCTTTATGCTTTTATTAATTAGTCTGTCACTGTCCTTTCTTGTAAAGATTCTACATGTTGAATTATGTGACCAATGTTATATCAAAATTAAATGCTAATGAACTTTCAAAAGAATTATTTCAAAATTGCAATCTACACCTGGGTTACTGATATTATGAATTGAAATTTACTTAAGATAGACAAAGAACAAAAAATTCTGATTGCGAACTTATTAGAGTTTGATTTAAGGATATTTACATTTGTATTTTAATGGTTATAGAGCTTTAACTTTTAGTAGACAGTTATTGTCTGCCCCCCCTTTTTTGCCACCCCCCATTGCCACTGTGGACATTTAAATCAATAAAAATACATTTTCAAAAAATGCTTAAAACCCATAATGTTTCACAGCTGTGAATATTTAAATAGATACAAGTTGAAAAAATGCTTTAAAAAAACCCTTTGATATTACCCATTGAAAATCAGGGAGTCAAACCATTAAAAATTTGCTTCAGTTCTAGTTCGGGTTCATCAATATTTCCTATCTCTCTGGTTCAAATACTAATGTAAATGATGGTTCAGCAACCAGTTCACCCACTTTGAACCTGTCTGAACCAGTTCAGATACATTTCCTGCTTGCACTGTAACACCTAGCAAATATTTCTTTCACCGTAGAAAACATATTTTTTAAATTGTTATTTGCATGCACCAGTACAACATCTTTCAGAACGCTTGTCAGTCATATCTGACCACTTAAGTGACAAAATGTACTTCAGCCCAGAAAATGTCATTTCTACCCTGACTTGCATTACAGGAATATTCACTCAGCAGGAAGTAGAAGGAGGGAGGAGATTGGAGCTAGAGAGGGGGAAGGGAGGTGTTCTGGTGTTCCTTTCCAAACCAGTTCTCTCCCTGGCCAAACCAGACAGCAGAACTACAAATCCCAGAACCCTTTCCCCCTCCTCCCTCTCTTCTCATCTCCTCCCCTCCAATGGCTTCCTGGTAAATCTGCTATCTGCCCTTCCTTAGTCTCTAGGGTTCCTCAGCACCTGATTATTGAACCTGTTAGTCTGAACTGGTTACGGGTTTTGGGGTTTGGTTCCAGTTCTTATTCAATGTGACAGGGAGATTTTCAGTTCTGTTTCATTCAAAAAATAATAATCTCTGAAGCAGTTTTCAGGTACAGGTTTGGGTTTGGTTCAACTCCCTGGCAGAAATGATAAATAAATAAAATTCTGCCTAGCCTAGTTACTGAAATTATTTTATACTATTACTATAACATTTTCAGTGCTGACATACTATTAATTTTCATCTTTTTCTCCTTGGATGTCAGGAATGCTGAAAATGTAGTACTTTTAGCAACAATCACATTAGGCAGGAGGAAAAAAATTAAAGAACTAGACTTTTAAAAATCATAACATCCAATTAACGTGTAAGAGGGCTTTTTGAATCCTATGAGTTAGTCCATATCTTTCTGTCCTTGTCCTCGTATTCCATCTCATTGTTTAATCCAACTGTGCACCATTATTAAAAAAACATAAATCCTAACAATGCTGGTGTTGTGTAGTCCTGTGAACTATTACTTTGATTGAAGTAAACAAATTTTAACCAAAGTATTTCTATGCATCATTGCAAGATAAAAATATTTGACTTCATAAATCTTTTATTTGTACATGACTGATGAAACAAGAAAGGTCTATAAAGCTATGAATACCTATTCTAGTAAACAATACAAAAAGTTTTATACAGTAATACTTGATAATCTTGAAATCAGTGACAGAAAAAAATAAATCTGTCTCCTTTATGAAGTCTCTGGTGTGAAATATGGAATGGTTTAGGCTATGAAATATGTGTTTACAGCAGGAGACTCAATCAACAGCTTTAAACATGATATTTCAGGATGAAGATGGAAGTCAATGTTATAGTTGTTCAATTTTGAAATTTTATTTATTTATATTTTTGCTCTCTTGCTGGCTTTCAGTTAAAATAAACTATTACAACATTAAGTTCTTCTACCACTGTTAATTACTTCTGTTAGGTAGTGAAGTATTTAGTTTCAGCACCTTCTCTCAAAGGGCTTGGAAGACACAATTTAATATTTGTATGTAAGGTGTTGTTGTACATCTTAAAACCATAAAGACCACATCAAGGGCTCCAAGGGAATAATACATTATTAATCTGATGGCAAAAAATTAAGTGGCTTAAAGAAAGAAGCTGTTGTCTATCCCATGAGTGGCTTTTAAGACATTGATGTCTAGCTTTGAATGTGTTTATTCTTAGCCAAAGAAACCACACGTAATCAGACCTAAGTAACTATCCAACTTCAATCAAGCAGCTCGCTGATGGAAAACCACCAATTTCTTCTCTGTCAGGGCTTCTGTATGAAACAGGTTGTTCTGCTATCTCAGAGTCTCCTGGTTTTGACAACATTATAAAAAGATCTGCTATATTCCTGCTAACACTGGAGAAAAAACAGCTTCTTAAAGAAATGACACTCTGTTCCCATATAATAAAAATGCACAAGTGTATATTAAATATGTTACATCACAATTAGTTGAGAAATCAGAAATGCCTGACAGAATACCAGCAAGAAAATAAACAAATGGTATGTATCTTCTTTAAAAAAAATATTGGGCCAAATCTTCAGCTGATATAAAGCAGTGAAGCTACATGAAAGACAGAGGAGCTAAACCAATTTACACTCGTTGAGGATATGGCCCATAATTAAAAGTCAGCCATATTGGGGCATTCATTTTAAGACAGCACCCCTCATTGTATTTAGTGGAGCATGCTCTTTAAAATGGACTGCCCTAGTATTATCTGCACTGGGTCAATGAAATAGAGCAATTCTGTAATATAAGCTGGCCTGCAATCTGAATATTGTTATCGCTTCTCGGCTCTTTTGAGCTCAGATCAATGTATATTTATTATCAGTAGTGATAATTTAACAAATCATCATCATAAACATATTTAAAAATCATTCATTTCTTTTATTCTGAATTAAAGGTTTAAACTAGAAATCCTTACCAGATCTGTTTTAGTAACACTTACTGGGAATGGTGCTGACTTTTAATTTTACAACAAATTAAAACCAGACAAGGAAACTAATAGGGCTGTTGATTAATCACAGTTACTTCATGCAATTAAACTCAAAAAAATGTATCCTGATTAAAAAAATGAATTGTGATTAATCGCACGTTAAACAATAGAATACCAACTGAAATGTATTTAATATTTTGGATGTTTTCTACATTTTCAAATATATCTATTTCAATTACAACACAGAATACAAAGTGTACAGTGTTCACTTTATATTATTTTTGATTAAAAATATATACACTGTAAAAACAACAAACAATAGAAATAGTATTTTTCAATTCACCTCATGCAAGTACTGTAGTGTAGTGTACTTTCTTTATCATGAAAGTGCAACTTACAAATGAAGTTTTTTTTGTTACGTAACTGCACTCAAAAACAAAACAAAAATAAAACTTTAGAGCCTACAAGTCCACTCAACTCTACTTCTTGTTCAGGCAATTGCTAAGATAAATAAGTTTGTTTACATTTACGGGAGATAATGCTGCCCATTTCTTAATTACAATGTCATCTGAAAGTGAGAACAGGCATTCACATGGCATTGTTATAGCTGGCGTCACAAGATATTTATGTGCCAGATGCGCTAAAGATTCATATTCCTCTTTATGCTTTGGGTATCATACCAGAGGACATGCTTCCATGCTGATGACGCTTGTTAAAAAATAATGCATAATTAAATTTGTGACTGAACTCCTTGGGGGAGAATTTGTATGCCGCCTGCTCTGTTTTACCCACATTCTGTCATATATTTCATGTTACAGTAGTCTCAGATGATGACCCAGCATGTGTTGTTTGTTTAAAGAACACTTTCACTGCAAATTTGACAAAATGCAAAGAAGATACCAATGAAATTTTCTAAAGATAGCTGTAGCACTTGACCCAAGATTTTTAGGGAGTGTAGATTTTATTTCCTCCCTGTGGTTCTGGTGAGAATAACATTTAATGTCACCAGAACCTCCCAGTGAATTTATAACCTTGTGTGCACAACTTAATACCTCCTTTTTATGACATACAGGATGGTGAAAGGGCCACATCTTTTTTAACCGCTCTGTCTCCACTCTCCATTCTCCCACCTTCTCCTGCTTCTGCCTCCTCCTTTGCCTACATTTATGCCAATGCCTTGCTAATCCAAACTTGTTGGTTAGTTGTACATGCAATAGTGCATGCAAACTGTTTCACCAACTTTTAAAGGTTCTTTTCAAGCAATTTCAAAGGTACAATTCTGAACTCAGCGTCCAACTCCCATTGACTTTCAATGGACTTTGTGTGGCTAATTGTCCTTTGTGCCTTTTAAAATTCCAAATGTCTAGTTGCTAAGGCTGTTAAGCAACTAAAAAATAAATCATGATTACTTGCACAATTAAAAAAATTAATCTCAATTAATCGCACTGTTAATAAGATAATACCATTCAATTAAATATTTTTGGACATTTTCTAAATTTTTAAATATTGATTTCAATTACAATACAGAATACAGAGTGTACAGTGCTCTCTTTATTTTTGATTACAAATATTTGCACTGTAAAACACACAAAAAATGGTATTTTTCAATTCACCTAATAAAGAGATTGCACTACAGTACTTGAAAGTTGAACTTACAAATGTAGACTTATATACAAACAAAACCTGCATTCAAAAATAAAACAATGTAAAACTTTAGAGCCCAGTTGGAACCCCAGTTATTTAAGGGCTGCACAGCTCAGCAGCTGGATGTATTATTTGTTTTTGCT
This sequence comes from Dermatemys mawii, assembly GCA_007922305.1. Lineage (NCBI taxonomy): Eukaryota > Metazoa > Chordata > Testudines > Dermatemydidae > Dermatemys > Dermatemys mawii. The sequence continues at coordinate 25,893,687 of ML677352.1, forward strand.
GACTCGTGCCCTTGGTATGTACATCTTTAGCTGCATTTATAATTTTCACAATCAGTATTATTATTACAATTGTTATCAGAAAAATTGTTGGTGTCTGCATGCAGATGTACTATATACATTTGGTTAAGTAGACAACAGTTGTTTCAATAATAGTGAAAGGGAAAGAGAGAGAGAGCTGATTGGTTTTCTTGGCTTTATTTTTTAGAAGCTTTGCTTTGGAACTGTGCACCTGGTATGAACTTTGTCGTACCAGCATCCTGGGTCTTGTATGGCTTAAAAAATAATATGGATTATTTGTTTATTTTCTCTGCGAAGAAATGACAAGTTCTATTTTAATCTTTCTAAAGTTTTCATTTTTAAGTGTTCTCATTGGACATCAGGCTGGGGAGGGTGAGCTTAAGTTATGAATTACTATGTCTGGAATTTTGTCCACCTACCAGCAGAAATGACTGCTAACAGCAGAAGTGGGAGAAGAGTTTGGAATCAGATCTGAATTAAGGTTGTATGCATCAACAGTATGAGACTTGAGGGAGGTTTCACTAGTCAATAGCTCTGCAAACCACTGAACACCTCCATCTGACAGTTTTTCAAAATAGTTACACTTGGCACTACATATGTGGGCACAATATGTCCTGGATAATTTATTTAGCTTAATATATGCAGCTATGTTCTAATTAACTCTTTGTCTCCTGGAGTTTGATTTCTTGCTCTAATGCACTAATACATTTCAGAAGAGACCACATGGTACCATTTAGCAATCAGTGGAATAAATTCTTTTTAATTTTGCCTCCTCCCCCACCCAAATTTTAAATCTGGTGTAACCTAAATGGCTTCAGTGGAGCTATTCTTCATTTACAGAGCAGAATTTGGCCCCCTCCAAGGTGATTTACCTTCTATTTTCACGATCAAATGAACAATGAAAAAAAGGGAAGGCTGCAGGTCCTGACGGTATTCTGCCAGAATTCCTCCACCATCTCGCCCCCAAAAGAATCCAATGGCTAACAAAATTGTACTCTGCTCCCTTAAGGACAATACGGATCCCTGAAATATGGCATGAGGCAATGGTAATTGTCATTCCAAAGCCTGGAAAGCCTCCTATTGAAGCAGGAAGCTATAGGCCAATTTCTCTACTATGTATAACCTATAAACTTCTTGAATGTATCATCCTCAAAAGAATACACCCTTTTACTGATCCAATTATTCTTGTTGAACAGGCAGGCTTCTGGCTACAATGTAGTTGTTGTTACCAAGTTCTGGCACTCACAAGTCACACTAAGGCTGGCTATCAAAAAAACCCTAAAGACTGGTGCAGTATATGTTGATCTGTCATCTGCGTATGATACTGTAAGGATTAAGGGCCTGATGCTGAAACTTGCTAAAGTTATACCTTGCAACCAAGCATTTCACCTGTTGTGGACCCTGCTGAGTAACATACGCCTATGGGTGTACCTGGGTAATGGGATAACTCAAGGCTCTATACTTGCACCAACCCTTTTTAATATTTACATAAATGAAATACCTCCAACTAAATCATGAACATTTGCATATGTACATGATCTTGCCATGACAATCCAAGCATCAAACTTCCAAGACTTTGAGAAAGCATTAACCAGGGATCTCCAAAATGTTGAACAATATTTCTGGAAATGAAAGCTCAAACCAAATCCTGGAAAAACAATAGTAAGCACATTTTATCTTGATTATAGGAGTGCCAAAAACACAATGAAAGTAGCTTTCTGTAGTAAAAATGTGTAACAAATTTACACTCTAACATATCTTAGAGTGAAACTCGACTACACCCTCTCCTTCCATAATCATCTTGAGAAGGTAGCCACAAAGATAAATGTGAGAGCCAACATAACTCAGAACTAGCAAGTACAACCTGGGGTGCACCAGCATTGGTGCTGCAACCATCTGCAATAGCACTTTTATATTCAGTAGCTGACTATTGTGCTTTGGTATGGGCCAGATGCAGCCATATATGACTTGTGAATACCCAGATGATTACAGTGATGTGGTGTATCACAGAAACCCTTAAGTTGACTCCAACTTCATGGCTACCTTTCCTATCTAACATCATTCTCCTGCTGATAAGCTGATAATGCTGCAGATTCCATGAAACTCAGCAAATCCAGGAGAACAGTTGCCTTCCTATTTAACAAGGCATTGCAAGTGCCTTCCCCTCCCCACCCACAACGTATTAAGTCCTGCAAGTCTTTCTGGGAAAATTCGTTTAGCCTCATGCAATCAGGCTAGGACCAGAAGGAGGCTTGGAAAACAGATTGGGCTAAACAAGACTTACAAAATAAGCACCTTGTGCCAGAACCCACACAGAAGATTCCGAGGTTTGACATTTCATGGTCATCTTGGTCAACTCTGAACCAAATCTGAACCAACCATGGTAGATGCGGATATATAATACACAAATGGAAAATCAAGGACTCCCGAGTGTGCGAGTGCGGTTCCCCATGCCAGACGATTGAACATATTACTAACTACTGCCTGATTTATAAATATGAAGGAGTCATTACTGCAATAAATTCTGCTACTCTGGATAGACCCATTTAGCTTGATGAAGTTCAGGTGAATTTGTAGCTGCTACTCTACACCAGTCCTACGAAAGAAGAAGAACCAACATGGCAACGCTCTTTAAGGAGTCCAAACCAAAGCCCATGAAAGTCAATGGAAAGACTCCCACTTATCTCAATATGCTTTGGATCCATGCTCCCTCCTGCCTCTCCCCCGCATCAAAAAGTGTTCATGGAGAGTACCTAGTAAGCTTCAGGATTTACTAGGGTTTACTGGGTGCAGTTTGCTCTGAAAGAAGGGTCAAACTGTAGGAGATTAGAACTAAGACTTGTTTTCCTAAATCATGCATCTTGAATTAATAGCTGGAAAGGTAGCCACAAAGACAGAATTTGCAGGACATTGCACCTATGCAGGCGGCATTGTAAAAGTGTGGAATCCATGTTGCTACTGAACACTAGTGTTTAACAACTACTCTGAAGTACTGGAGAGAAAGAGCAGCATACACATATGAGAGATAAGCAAGCTGAGCAAGGCAGTCCAGCAGTTGCCTATATGTTAAGAAGACAGGAACTGATATCTATTAAACTCTCTCTGCCTGTATTTTTATCTGTCCCCTATATTTTATTTCCTTTCACATTTATGATTAATCTGTTTTTGTGCTATTTTCTGTATTAAGATCTAGCTGCCACAAAGTCTAAATCAGAAATGAGATGTAGTGTTCTACAGTGAGAATGTGCATGCTTGTGTGAGTGTGTATGTGAATAGCTCCTTTTTCCTCACAAAAATTGTATTTCATAAATATGTAAATCAACGTCTCACTGTTTTATTTCAAGAATAGGTGAACAGATATACTGAAATATTACTCCTAATATTTTTTCATTGCAGAAGTATCTTAGGAAGGTCAATAATTAGAGCTACATGGAGAACAGAAATTCAATTTTTCAAATGATTTCAAGATTTCAAAATCTGGTTTTGTTCTGAATTTTGTTTCAAAATTCTCCATAAAGAAAAATTCTGGAAAAAAATCATTTTGCCTCCATCAAAATATTTTATTTTGACAAAACTGAAACATTTTAATCTCAACTTTATTTAATTTGCATTATATTACAAAACACAACAAAAAAACCAAAATGGAACATTTTAATGTGGTTGGAATTTAGCATTTTAATGTGGTTGGAATTTATTTCTGTTTTTTTCCCAAAACAAAATTTTGGCAAAATTGACCTGAATTTGTGAAGCATTTCAATTTTAATGAATTACATATTCCAACAGAATATGGTCCTGTCAGAGTTTGTCCAGCCAGCTTTGGTGGTAATTAACACATAAAAGTTCTTGTAAAATGTTTTGCTCATAACTTAGAAGCCAAAAAAAAAATAACAGTCACAATATGCAACTTAGCATTCACATCATGGAACAATAAATTTGACACAATTCATTGGTTAGCAAATAGGCACATCACATGGCTCTTAACAAAAAGTTTAGCTTTCTTAGCATCTGAGAATTCTAACTGTGGAGTGGTGAACCTTGTCTGACAACACAAATTGGTATGTAGCAATGATAGATGACAGATGAAAAAGCATTTGTTAAAAATGTAGCTTTTCACCCTAAAAAAATATATGAATGGCACAGGCAATTATTACCTACTTTTACAAAATATCTGTTGAGAATTTTTTTAATGAAATGTAAAAATGATCAGGTAAGAGTTCTGCTACTCACAATTCTCTCCATTGTAGTACTGCAATGAAGATTTTGCGGGAGCAAGATTTTGTATAGAAACTAGAGGAAGTTTGGGTTTTATAGTCACTATTGATTGGCTTCAGTCCTGCAAAGCACAGCTCTGTCGGAGTCAATGGGGCTCTGCATGGGTGTAGTAGTGCACCTTAGAGGATCAGGGCACTCTAGAGAGCTTCTTCTAGTAATAGTGGTGGGAAAGGTCTTAGTGTTTCAGTCTATCCTGTTTATTGCTTATTTGGGCATGATTTCCTCTGTCTTTTGTGCCTTATATCACATAGCCTATACCAAATTATTTGCGTAGGATGATGGTGAAGGAAATCCCTGATATGTTCCCAGAGAGAAATAAATGGCCCTCTGACCACACTGGAGTCATGCCAGAATGCTGTGCTGGCACATTCTGTGAGCACTGGAACAACATTCCTGTACTTCTGGATGATTGTATTAGAATTTTCATACGAGTCCTTCTTCAAAAATCCTGTATCAGGTCCTTGCTAATTCAAAGTGTTCTTGCCAAAATCGTGCCTTCCAGCACCTCTTGTTTTAGGATTCAAGCACTGCCTTTGACCCTAAGGTGGGATGGAAGCAGAGGTGAGGTCCTCTTGGTGAGAGGACAGAAAGCACAATCTCCTCCTTAAATGTAGCAGAAAAGGGTGAGGCAGTTTCAAATGGGAACACATGAAGAGCTAAAAGATTATAGAGCTGATAAGTTTGTTTCCAGTGGTACAACACATAGAGTAGTACAAATGTACTCTCATTATACAAACGCCATGTATCTACTTTTTTTGGATTTTCTGAAATGTGCTTTGTTCCCCTAAATTTAAATTCCATAGAGAAGCCACATTCTGAAACTCCAATCAAATATTTCCAGTGCTTTCTGGGACATTTGCCTAATCAGTTTACCTGCACACAATAGGTGCCTAGATAACACTTTAACTACTTCCTTCAAAAAACAAACAGAAACCTAAGCCACAGTCATGTGTATACATAACACCCCCCCCCCAAAAAAAAGATTAGACTACTCTGCAAGGGAACCAAATAACAAACAAACAGATAATAGGATAAAGGGAGATCAATATGCAACAATACAAGGGGAAATTTTGGGATCTAAACTTTAAGCTGCTATTGCAAGTTCATTGGTCTTTCAAAAGAGAAATAGTTCAGCATCCCAAGTGTAAGTATACTCAAGAAAAATACTTTGCACTTTCGCTGGCTCCTATCACGATTTCATTAAAATGTATGATTGCATACTAACGAAAACGAGCATGAGACACTCCACTGCATTGCAAACTCCTTTTCAAAAAGAGTTTAGAAGGTGGAGATTGCACATATCACAGGTCTCACACTACAGTGGAAGACACTAACAATAAACTTGGTGTTCTGTTCAGATGGCCCTAATCAGCAGCTCTGGGCTTTAAAGAGCAAATTCAGAAGTGGAGTTTTCCAAAGGATAATGAAAATGTGTGTGTGAGAGTGAGAGAGAGAGAATCAAATATATCAAAGTGTTTAAATAACAGCTATAGCCTGGTGCATCTCCCATGTGCCTTTACAAATTTTATCAAGTCCTACATAGCAACTGTCTTGGTGGTATTAACTTTTAAAACTTTTTAATTTTCCAGCCAGATACCAAGCATACCTGAGATCCCTTATTATGGACTTGATTATCCATGCCTGATTGACACTGTAACTATGGCATCTTCACTGCCATGGGGAGTTCATCTTTGAAGAAAGTCATTCTGATTTACAACTATACAGATTCACACAATGTGATAATAAAGAGGGTTCATGCTGAAACCTGACAGGATGTTAAGCTTATTGCACAAATGTGGACAGCTGAAAAGGCAAGAAATAATACAGTTGTCACTTGATTGTTTCACCTCAACACCATATAAACAAAAGCAGTGTTGTGAATCAGTCTAACTTTTCAGCTGCATAATCCTAAAGTAGTTAATAATAAACGTGAAAAATATAAGACCCCAGCTCTGTGAGAGACATAAAACATAGGAATATGCATTGGAGGACTGTTTCGGTCAAGAAACTATTTAACTGTTTAAAATCAGGATACATATATGCTTTAGTTTTTTTTGTAATGTAATGTAGTTTCTCTTATTTGTATATTAAGTCTTAATTTCTAAGAATGAAAATGGCAATGAATTTTAGCCATACGTTGAGGACTTTCTATATACATCAAAACTATGTGTAAACTAGGGACAAATGGCTTAGTAATAAGTGCTATAGTTGAGCTTTTCCCAAATGCATTCTATCTTGAAGAAAAATATTAAATCTTTAACAGCTCTCTAAAAGAAACTAAATACTTCTCAGAGTATGTGATCTTAAAGAGTAACTTATCTTAGAAGACCTGTATTTTCATTCTGGCAGTGCTTACTTCAATCTCACCATGTATAAGAATAAATTTATTTTCCAGTAATAGCTCACCATGTGCTTCTCTGATACATGCAGCATAAGAATGATACTGAGGCAGTCTTTAATAGGATGTCAATGTAGTAGTCACAGCTACTTATCCTTAATATAAATCAGCTTACAGCTTTATTAAATATACACCCACCCACATCTTAAGATATTTTTGTTTCAAACACATACTTTTTCATCACAGTAAAACATCAACATTTGTATTTAAATGCATATCTTCAATAAAAATGTATGTAATAATTGAATGTGATATACCTGCAACTAGGCACATTTTTGTACCAGTGACTTAAAAATTCTTGTTTTAACTGAATGATCAGATAATGAAAATATACAATTTATGCCAGTATCTTCTCTACAGGTTAGTCCAATTTACAGGTCTTATTCCAATCTCATTTATGTCCCTTTCTTCTCATAGTTTTGCATAATTTAAATGACAAATTGGGGTAACATAAGCGAGCTCTCTTTTGAATATTATTCAATGTCAGCATTATGCCTTCAATAGATTGGAAAACTTACACCCACAGTACGCTGTGGGAGAAATGGAGGGGAAACAATCAGTGTCCAAATGGGGGCTGGACAAAGTGGGCTTATTAAAAAGAAAAGAAAAGATATGAGTCACACATTCCAGTTGAGATTATTTTTCACACATTGGAGACATTGTGGGAGAAGAGTTTATTCATGTGAATGTAGGATTCCTGTAGGATTGACAAGGTCATTGATCCCGATGGTGATCTGCTGAGTAAGTGCTTGTTGTGCAAGTTACAGTTGCCTAAGGGCTGCTGTAACCTATGCACCCAATTTTTTCCAGGACTACATAACATTTTGGAAATTAAAATGTGCATAATATGCTCCTATTGGCCAAGTGCTTCGTTTCACCCTAGTTTTCCCCTTTGTTATCCCCCCATCCTCTATTGCATATTTCCTTGATGCACCAAAGTTTTCGAGGAAGACCCATAAATAACTTCAGATAATCTCTTTTCATTCATATAGCATGAAACTCCAAGATCCACAAGGTGTAAACAAGAGCAGAATAGAGTGCTTAGCCTTTAATGGATGGTTAAGAAGAAGTAATAAAGGAAAATCAGTTTATCTCAGGGTGCTCTGTGGGCTACATTGTTTTCAAATCGCTTTAGCTGGGTCTTCTTTACTTGCTACAATGCTATATTTTGTTGAGTGATTACCTCAAGAAATATGACTATTTCAAATATCCCCCATAGATATTTCAACTATAACTACAGTTCTAAGCTGTGCTAAAAAATAGCTTGTATTGTACTCAGTAGTGCCAAAACACACTACAGAGATCAGTTTCTGGCAAAAAGCATTATATTCCTTCTTTCCGCAAGGAAAGTGGTTCGAATCTGATCCACTAATGCACTGCATGTGTTCCGCTTCCAGATAAACAGGCTAAGATTACTGCAGATGTGGGGATTTACAGTGTACCCTTGGATTTACAGTCTACTTTTAAGAGGTTATCAGTAATTGCTGCTTTTAAGGACACCAACACTGCAAGACTTTTGAGATTTCTGGACTTGATGCAAAACTGTTAGTCTTCCTTTTCCATCTTTCAGATCATTTGTACTGTATTTAAACAACAGCAGTGCAACAAATTAGTTACTGGATGAAGAGATTAGTGACAATTTGACCATATCCAGTGGTTAAACGTGACTCTAACTAACTAAATAACAACTCCCCATTGTAAAAGGTAATTTCCCAATGACACTGAGCCAGATTATTTCCATACAAAGTGAAACCTACCTAGGGGACTGGAAACTTTGGGCCAAAGCCCACTAAAGTCACTGGAAAGACTCTGTAGTTTCCAACTAGCAGGTTCACCCCCATACTTCCCACCAATCTTTACTGCCACAGAATCAGCAGCAAACTGTGGAATCCACTGGAGTTAGGGTCTTCCATCAGAAAGCCTTGCACCTTGACATTGCTTCCTAGCTGCTGTGATGCTTTTCCATTTACCTGTTAGGAGCTGCCCCCAGAAGTCTTCTTAAGTCGGATTACACAGATGTGCTTAGCACAAAAGTTATTCCTGTCTGAGTCTGCATTGATTTGTGAGCACATTTCTGACTGTTTTCCAGATAGTACGGTGAGAGTAAAAAATGCCCACAATGCATCTGACTGTTCCTACCCCGCATACTGAGCGTTCCCCTTTGTAGGGTATAGGAAAACAGAAAGTATGATCTAGCAAAGGCAATGTGTGTGTGTTCTCAGCGAAGCAATGGGGTCTTTGTTACAGCATCTAAAATAAATACTTTCGTGGATTTTCTTTCTCCTGTGAGTATTGAAGCCCCAAAGTAGGGAGAGAGAAACTGGTTTGGATAAAACAAGAACTGTCCAAACTATTGTTCAAAACACAAAACTTCAACATTTTAAAATTGGGTTTTTCTATTTTTAGTTTTAGTTTTAGTTTGAGTATTTCCCAGTTGCATCCTGATCAGCAAGTTTATCCTTGCTATATTTTCCACCCGGCCAAAAGCAGCAAATTAAATTCCTGCTGTAACTGCAGCTCTGACAGTAACTTTCCTCTGTAAATGAAAGGTGATATTATTTACTTGCTTAACAAGGATTTATTAAGCTAACTTAATTAGTGAATGATGGGCATGATTCAAAGACCACTGAAATAAAACTCAATGGGAGATTTCCATTAATGGGTTTTGGATTAGGCCTTATATCTGCTAGATATTCATAGAACCATAGAATTGGAAGGGATCTTGAGAGGTCATCTAGTTCAGTCCCCTGCACTCGCGGCAGGACTAATTATCTAGACCATCCCTGACAGGTGTTTGTCTAGCCTGCTCTTAAAAATCTCCAGTGATGGAGATTTCACAACTCCCAGGCAATTTATTCCAGTGTTTAACCACACTGACAGTTAGGAAGTTTTTCCTAATGTTCACTCTAAACCTCCCTTGTTGCAGTTTAAGCTCTCTGCTTCTTCTCCTATCCTCAGAGGTTAAGAAAAAACAATTTTTCTTCCTCCTCCTTGTAACAATCTTTTATATACTTGAAAACTGTTATCATGTCCCCTCTCAGTCTTCTATTTTCCAGACTAAACAAACCCAATGTCTTCAATCTTCCCTCACAGGTCGTGTTTTCTAGACCTTTAATCTAGTTATTCTTTATATTAACACAACTGTTGCCTTAGTCCATGCAAAACTTTATCCTGGGTAATTAACTTTGCTGAATGGATTAATTGAGTTAATCAAGACAAGGGTTGCCAAAGTATTAGCATTACTTTACATGTCCATTTTGACTTGATCCTTAGATGTCAAAGTTTAATTTCAGAGAATTAAATCGAGAATCAAAATTATTTACAATTAGCATGCCAGAAATTGTCTCTCATTGTAGGACAGACAATGGAGATATACACTGTTAAACATGTTTAATATTGTACCAAGAGATGCTAGCAATTCTATACAGTCCAGTATTTGAACATCAGATATATTGGAGAATTGGAGTAGTGTTCTAAGTCCTGAAAAATGTTATAGCTACAATATTTCATTAGGTCAATTTTTTGTTTACACTCTCCTCTCTAGAAATAAGTTTTTATAGGAAGTTGCAAATTCTTTTAAAATACCATTTCATTAAAATGTGTTCCCTTGGAAAGCAGTTAGGAATAAAGCCATGCTTCTGCTTGGCGGTAAAAATGATACAATAGGCACTGTGCTCAAAGTAAAGAGCATTCAAATCTACTTTACTATGGTTGTAAGAAATAATCACAACTGGTTCCACTCCAGAGAAAGTTATTGGTACTCCTTCTTGAACTCTAATTTCCTTTAAGTTTTCAGTGGAATTTCTTTTTCCCAGTGGAGAAAAATGAAAGTACATGAAATATAATTACATTATTAGCAAGCCACTCTTTCATTGGACTGGTTTTGTTGTTGCTTAAAGATGTTTACCAGAGTTTTTTAAAAAAGTCTTATTAAAAATAAAAACCAGCCGGCACCAGAATAACATGACTGAATGAAGCCTGAACTCAGAATTTAATAAAGCAATCTGCCTCCATCAACACCCTCCAACATATTAAACTTCCCCAACAAAACAGAGCACAGAGTTGCAGAAGATGGATTCTCCAAGAGAATTGGAAGATTTAAAAAGATCTGTATCTAAGAAGAATGTTTCTGGCCATAGGGATGGGCTACCCGGGTGACTGCCCAGAGCATCGTGGTCAGGTAGGCACCGTGCAGCAGCACAGAGGTGTGTGCTGCCAATGTAGTGTTAGAAATTGCTCCCAGCTAGCAGGGGAGTGATGTGTCAGGGGCACCCAGATTTCTCCCTGTCTCCTCTTAGTGGAGGAACATGGGTGGGGGACGGTGGTGTGCAGATACAATTAGCCTCCTCAATGTTCCTCTGCACCCCCCAATAAGTTCTCCATGTATCCAGGTCACTTTTCCCACCTAGGCTGTACTGTGAGGCAAGCATCAGGATCTGCTGCTCTCCTGTCTTCCCCTTATGCAGCCCAGGTGGGGTAAGTGACCTGGATGCAGGAAGCCCTGACGTTGCTCCTTGCTCCTCCCCTCACAGCCTCCTTGGGGTGTTCGGAGGAACAGTGTTTGATGGGGGAAGTGAGCAGCAATGCTGGTCAGTTTCCCCATGTGGGTGCAGGAAGCGAGTGCAGGGCTTAGGGATGCAGGGGACACAGTGCAGGGGGCACAGTGGAGAGGTTAGTGGTGAAGGGGGCAAGATACTCTGTCCAGGGGTTACGGATACAGGAGGGGAGTGCAGAGTTTGGAGCTAGGGGTTGGGGATGGAACCTGGGGATCCTACAAGGGCCAGGTCAGTGAGGAGGTGCCACCCTCCCAGAAATCAGATGCACCAAAATACAAGTTCGTCCAGGGCATCATTTCTCCTAAGACTGGCTCTGATTCTGACTCACAGTGTGGAGAAACCTCTGAGACTCCAAGTGAACACATAGCAGACAAATCAGGCTGAAATGCCAGATGTGAAGAAAATCCAATGGCTACCAGAGCAGACATTCTAGAGATGATCTCTGAGTTTCAGACCACGACAGATGACGTGATGACCAAGCTTCTTGCAGTAAAGAAGGAAGTTGCTGATTTGGAAGAGTGAACGGCAGTAGTAGAGACTGACCTAAGAGAAGCAAGTAAGAGAGAAACAGAGTTGCAGAGCTGCACGGCACTGATGGAGAAGAGATGGAGAGAGATGCAGCTTAAACTGGACAATATAGAAAACTGATCAAGAAGGAACAATATCAGAATTAAGGGACTGCCTGAAAACTCTGTTGGAGGAAACCCAATTTGGTATGGAAAAACTTGAGATGTGGAGTTGTTACATCTGAGCTCTCTGGAGAAGGAAAAAGTAGAGAGAGCAACAGAGTTCTGCTCCCCCAATCTGGGCATCATCATAATAATAAACCCAGAGACCTAGTTGTGAAGTTTCATGAGTTCATACTCAAAGACCACAAACTGCAAATTCTCCATGACCTCTCTGCCTGAATTTTAAAAGAGAAGAGAGCTGGGAAAATTACAGCAGCGCTCAGGAAGGCAGATCTCCACTCCAGATGGGGATTCCTATTTAAACTGTCATTCAGTTTCCAAAATCAGTATTACACAGTAAGAGATTTTAAACAAGGAAAAATTCCACTCAGTGGCTCGGGACAGAAATCTAAATCTCAGACATACAAGGTGACTCTCCAGAGGCAGGAACTACAGATAAGCTGCTGAAAAATTATTGGCAAATGGTGAAGCCCAGGAAAAAGATGACAGGGGAAAAAAAAAGGCAAAAAAACTCTGGAGACCATACTGGCAATAACAGAAGTGAAGCTGAACAAGAGAACTGGAATACCTGAGGAGTAATCTTAAAGTAGCACATAGGATGTTACAGAACAGACCCTCTTGGAAGTCACCAAATACTATGAATATTAAAATACTATGAAGTTTACTTTAATTGTGGTGATCAGTAATAGCTTAGTGCAGTATTTTAAAATATAGAGAAAATAAAGATCAACAAGAGCAGACTGGAGGTGGAGTTCAAGGATGGAGGAGATTAGAGAAAATAGAGAGGGGTGGGAGAAGAGCTTTTTGGGGTCTGTGTTAACTCTTCCTGTAACTCAGATGACCACATGGCAATCTATCTTTAAGGGTCAGGGTCAAAGTCCCATAAGGGGAGAATGTATCTCCTTTGGATTGCAAGAAAAGCCATCCAAGTGCTTATGAGGAGAGTACAGGGGATTTAAGAATCAGCAAGGCACAGTTGTTAGGGGACTGTTTTACATGCTACATTGGTATTAATTTGTGGATTTAGAGAAAGGGGAATGCACAAGAGGGGAAGGAACTGGGGAAGAGGGGGGAATTCATATAAGAAGTAGATATGGAAGGTTACAAAAGACAGAAACCAAGCCATATTCAAGCACACAGATCGTGAATGGAACATATTTGGAAATGAGAGACACTGGCAACACAAGCATTCATGCCATCAAACAGCTAAAGAATCAAAATAATTTATTTTTTTTTCAATAAGCTAAATAGTTACCCTCAATGGCTCTTTCTTTTAAAGGAATGTCATGTATTTGAATGGCAAAGGACTAAATAATGTCATTAAAAGGAAAATAAGCCCTGGAGAACTTAAAAAAACCCAGAGTCTTACATTATTCTACTTCAAAGAAGTCTTTTTCAGGAGGGGAAAGTATGGGCATGAAAGATAATTGATGTCAACAAACTTTTTTTGCTTCAAGAGAGAAGAGGAGTGGGCACAATATTTTCTAAACATAGACCTTTTCAGATTAAAGATCAAAGCAAGGATAAGTAGGGATGATTTATATTGAAGAACACAATTGTTAGGTTCTTAATAACAGTGGACTCAGTGTATGTTCCCAACCAAAAACAAAACCCTTTTAAAGGACTTCTTTAAAACACCTTTAACACTTGGGGAAAGGGCAATAATAGTTGGAGGAAACTTCAATTGCACCCAGATTCCTTACTGGGACAGATGTGATAAGAAAGACAAGGGGAACAGGGAAGCATGTGCAACATTGACTCCTCTACGCCAACAATTCAATCTCTCAGATTGCTGGAGAAAATTGCACCCAGGGGAAAGAGATTACACATTTTATTCACACCCTCATCAGTTTTATACTAGAATAGACTTGATGGTAATCTCTAAATCCTTAATGAAGCAGATAAGATCTGCAGAAACTGGCAACATTACATGATCAGATCGTGCACCAGGGGAAGGCACATTTGATATCTGGGATGGGTCCCAAAGATCACTTTATTGGAAAATGAACTGCTTGCTTCTCCGAGACAGAGGTTGGGTTGCAGTAATTAAAGAGAATATTGTTCAATACTTTCAAATAAATGATATGGACAGTATAAAAAGAGGCCTTATTTGGGAGGATGGTAAAGCAGTATTTAGGTGCAGCTAATAAGCATAGCCTCTCAGCTGAAAAAAAAGGAAGAGCTCAAGAAAAAACAGAACTACAACAGGAAATAAAAAGGTTACAAGACAGTCACAAAACCAGTTTAAAAATAGCAGTAATATTGGGGGAAACTGAATATATTGATAACAGATGCCACTGAAAAAGCTCTTGGCAGATGTTTTATGAAAAATGAAATAAAAGTGATTGGCTGTTTGCTCAAAAACTTAAAGAAATTCAAAAGCTACATATTATTCCACTAACTAAGAACAATCAGCAAGAGACAGTTACACACCCTAATGAAATATGTGCTATTTTTGCTGGTTATAAAAATCTATATACCTAGATCTGCCAAGCTCCAAAGTTGTTCAAAAATTGCTGAAAGTAGGAGGCTTGCCAAAGATAAGCAAAATTGATAAAGAAACATAAGATTAAAAAAAAAACTGAAGAAATCCTAGAGGCAATAGCAAAGTATGAAAAGTGGTAAAACTCCAGGACCTGATGGCTTTCTATATTAATTTTATAAGGTATTTAAAGAGGTATTAATGGGTCTTTTGAGAGTACCTTCAACACTATCCTATTAGGGGAGGAACTTCCACAACCTATGGAAGAAACTACTTTGATTGTTCTCCCTAAAGATGGAAAATATTTTACCTTTTGCAGTTCCTATAGGCCCATATCTCTGTTAAATCATATCAAATGTTTTAGCAAAAGTACTAGCTAGCCAGTTGCAGTCTATACTCTCAATTTAAATAAATCCAAATCAAACTGTAATCATTATGGATAGAGGGATGTCAGACAATATCCAGAGAGAACTTGGAATTATACATAATGCCAGATCAAAAAAAGATCCAGTTCTCTTGTTATCACTAGACTCAGAGAAAGCCTTTGGTAGAATAGAATGAAACTTTTTTTTTCAAATCCTGTTCCACGTGGATGTTAGCCCCCAGTTCCTTAAATGGATAGCTGCTTTTTTACACCAACCCAAAAGAAGTGGCGCAGGTTAATGGATTAAATCTCCTCATTTTTGAATTACACAGAGGGATCAGGTAGGGATGTCTATTGTCTCCTTTACTTTTTGCGCTGGCCATCGAGTCTTTTTCACAGAAGATAAGGAACACCACAGGAATAAAATTTACAGGAACACATCAGAAAATAGCATTATATGCAGATAATATCATATTATCTTAATCTAAACCAAGTATTTCCCTAAAATGTTTTTCTAAATAAATCCAGGAGTTTGGGAAAGCTGGATTTAACATAAATCATGCCAAATTTGACATGCTAGCTATACATTTGCGAGTCTTTGGAAAGTCACTTTGCCAGAAAACATTTGGGTACAAATGAGCAACAAATTCTATAAGATACCTGGGAATTCTAATCTCAATAACCTAAAAGAATTCTATGATTTAAAAGTCAAAACACTACTTCAGCAAATGAGAAAAAGAGCTGGAGCACTGGGGGAAGTAGGCAATTTTTTGCTTGGGAAGCCTTGCCATAGTCAAAATGAATATTCTGCCAAGAATATCTTGTTTCAAAACCTTCCTGTGATCATCCTCAATAAAACCCTAGCAGTAATACCGAAAATGTTGTTAGAATTAATTTGGATAAGAAAAGGCCAAGAATGAGAGCAGATACTTTGTATAAACCCATTAAACAGGATGGATTAGCTGTTCCAAATATTCTATGGTATTATCAAGCCAGCCAGCAAAAAGCAGTCATGGACTAGTGGCACTCTAACCCAGTCAAACACTGAGTCTTTTATGAACAAGAAAATTGCTGTAGTGTAAACTTTACTAGGTTACCATGGATTAATAAAAAAAAAAATCACATCCTCCAGAAATTTACACACATCCTTTAGCAAAGTTTTGGGTTCGGCACAGAATTAGAAATAAGGTCTTTTCCCATTGCCAAAGACACACATTGTACATAATCCAGATTTTAACCCAAACAGTGAACACGAGAGCTTCAAAGATTGGGAGACATGGCATATATATTCAGCAAAGAAGCTTTTTTAACTTATTTAGAGATCAAAACTAATTAACTGTCCCACTCTCCCATTACCAGTACTTTTAAGTCAGTCATTAAGTTATTCAACTTTTGTTTAAGTTATTCAGTTTTCTAGAAAACCTGTTTTATACGGAAAGCTGACTTTAACAGAAGCAATGGTGTCTGGTCAATTATGACAAAAATATAAGTAAGTTATATTAATCTTTGTAGACAGCTTTCCTAACAAGAACAACAACAAAAGTCTACATATGACATGCTGGGAAAAAGGATGGTTGGATAAACACAATACACCAGAGGAATGGGGCTTGATCTGGAAAAGTGGATCAGCAACCTCAGTCTGTAGCACAATAAAAGAAAATTTCTTTAAGGTACTTTTTCAGTAGTACTTCACACTAGTCTGGTTAATATAGATCAGGGCAGGCCAAATTGCAGCTTGCAAGCGACATGTGACTCTCTTACAGTTTAAATGCAGCTCACAGAGCCCCCCACAACCCACCTCATTCTCCACTTACCAGATTTGGGTTGGGAGAGCTATGGGCTTCTGCCCTTTGAGGTGGGGGGTCTTGGGTCTTCAGCCCTTCAGGAGGCACCTGCCAGGACTCAGGGCTTCAGGAAGAGCGGGGTCAAATCCCCGAGCCCCAGCTGGTGCACTCGGCTCTCAAACTTCTGAAGATTATCATATGGATGGTCAGTAAGTTTGGCCAACCCTGGATAGATAGATAGATAGATAGATAAGGGAGAAATTGTGTAGAAGGAGACTTTATGCATATCTGGTGGACATATCCAGTCATTAAGGTATTGGGATGTAATCTGTAAACAACTGTCACAAATTGTTAGATATTTATGCCAAATGATCCCTTGGTAATCCTTTGGGGCTTCCTAGTGGAAATGGTTATAAAAAGAAAAAAACAAATTTTCATTTGCTAGTAGCTGCTCAGCTGTTGGTAGCCTCTCATTGGAAAAAGAAAAAATAACTCAGTCATAAAGGAATGGGTCTAAAGAATCTGGGAGGTTGTGGTTATGGGAAAATTAACACAATATGTACCCAGCAAAAATGAGAGGGGGCAGATAGATATTTGGTTATCTTTTATTCAGTACTCAGACAAAGTACATGCCTCCTAAAAAAAAAGTACACCCATCCAATTTTATTGAATACTAACATTTGATAGTCATGTCTGGACTGTTAAATATGTGCACGCAGAAATTTCACTCAATTTAATAAAATCACTAGAAATTACATAGGTGTTGTAAAGATGCTCACTGTACAATATTGTAATGTAAAACCCTGTAGAGAAATCTGATGACTATACACCTGTATAAACTCTCTTTTAAAAAAAGCTAACTGTTGTAATGATTGCCTAGTTTATGATATTTACATGGTAAGAATTTGGAAAATTTGTTAAAACTTCCTAAATAAATAGTTGTTTTTTTTTTAAAAAAATAAAATAAAGAGAGTTGGGATGGCTTGTATTGGTTAGTACTAAGACAGCAAAACTGGCCCTCAGCATGTGTTCCAGGTCAGTAAAGATAGGTAACAACCTTGCCCATGAAAACACTTGATAAGTTCTGCTGTACAAATAAGTTTTGTCAGAACTCTAGTTTATATAACACATTTTCCATGATTAAAACTTACTGAGACCAATCATAAGAAGGTTTTAAAGGTATATTTTGGGCAGCATAGAAACAATACTTTCAGACGAGTCTTCTTAATTCAGAAATACATCATGTTAAGAAAAATTAACATAAGTATGAAAACTCTGCTGCAATAATTTATTCTCAAACTTTACTTCTCATATTTTTCAAAATTAAAATGCAAGAAATATTTTGAAAGATGCTGTGTGCAATGATAACAGTGGTTCTTGGAATGAATTTGAACTAACCTAGCATTTGAAAGCAGAGTTTGAAAAAAAGCGAGTTAAACATCTTCTGGGAATGAGATTGCAATAGTGTTTTTCAAGGTTACTTACTCTTCATTAAAAACTTTGTAAAATAATAATGAAGAGGAAACTGCTTCTCATTAAGGAAAGAATAAGATCACTAGTCAATTTTACTGCTCTTCTCATCTAACTCCACATTGGTAAGAGTGTAGCACTGTCTTCCACTCCTTAAGAATTCTTTGCTTCACATTCACTGTAAACACAGAGGAGCCATAATTATACCACATTTGATCCATATCAAAGCGACTGATCCATGTATCGATTTACATAAAGTAAAGCACATAAAACATTTTTGCTTTTTACCCTTACGCCACCACCTTCTAACGAAAGTTTCCCTTT
Source organism: Dermatemys mawii (assembly GCA_007922305.1). Taxonomy (NCBI): domain Eukaryota; kingdom Metazoa; phylum Chordata; order Testudines; family Dermatemydidae; genus Dermatemys; species Dermatemys mawii. The sequence continues at coordinate 25,912,044 of ML677352.1, forward strand.
GCAGACTTCATTTGAATATAAAAATCTCCCATTGAAATTTGCGATGTTAAACAAACCATACCAGTCATTCAACTTTTTAATTAAGGATTCAGTGTTCCATCCCTTTTCAGACATTAAAATTCAGGTGCAGTCATTAATCTTTCTAAACGAATTCACCTGTGGCTAATACTGATGTATTTTCTATGAGGCTTGTCATGGACTGCATACTGCATGCATAACCACTCTACAGTTAATTACACAAGGGATTATCGTTAGTGTCATAAAGATAAAGCCTTGCTAGAAGCATTAGAGAGATTTTTTGAGCAATGCCTTACTTCATTTTTGTTAACAGCTACCTAAGTATTTAAGAACAATAGACATTTGTTTACAGCACGGGAAAGCTAATGGGGGAAATCAGAGAGCAGCCAAGATAGAAAAAATGTCCAGGACATCTGACCATCTATTCTTTAGCTTCCTTAAAAATAGATCTTAAATCTATTACTAAAAGAAACATGAGAAAATAATGCAAATAAAATACTGTTCCTAAAGGTCAAGGATTAGATGTGTGTCAAGTATTCTTTTCTGAAAAGGATGGATAGCACAGTTTATGGGAACTGTAATTTATAGTCAACATAACAGTCTATGGGGAAGAAAAAAGTTCAAAGGTTGTTAAGGAAGAAAGCAACCTAATAATAGTGAGTACAATTTACAGGAAAGTTCATGAAGACATTCATGATGTGGTGTTCAGGACAAACAAAACTCCAGAGAGAATAAAAATGAGGATTGTGCACATGCAAAAAGGAGTTATATAATATAATGTCAGAATTTGCTTATTATTATCAGTTTACATTACAATTTTAACATTGTAATCATATCTAACAATTTTTAATGTCCTGTGCTAGACAACATAAAGCTGGGTGAATGGAACTTGCTTTTCTGGGCTTGACGCACTGGTATGCAACATTGGAAAATGCTATTGGTTGATGGGAATTGTGCCAGTCACAGCTAGAATAGATATGCTTCAGTCATGAGAACAGATCTAATCAAAATAATGCAGACACAAAAAGGGACTAACATATAAAAAATGTTTGTGAAAATGACAAGATAGCACAGTAGAGCAGCAGGCCTGATTCTGACATCACTTACATCTGTTTTAAATTTACTTCAGTGGAATTTCTCCTGATTTACATTACTGGGAGAGTGAGAGCATGAGTGAGATGAGATGAGATATGATTCACGCCCAACATGCTCCAGTTATATCAGAATTTTACATTATGTTCCTCAATGAACAACCATAGCTCAGAGCGAGGAAGTGTCAGATTGCAGATTTATACCATGAAAGACTCACACCAGACAAAGTAAGTTCTAAAATAACAACTATCAAAACAATGGAAATTCAAGTGGCTTTGTTTTATTTGTTAATATTTTTTTGAGGCTCTATGCTTTTTCTGGTTCCGGTATCAAATTAGTTCTAGTCAAGTGCGAATTGTTTTTAGTCCACTGAGCGTCTGATTAGCAGGAAACAACAAACCCAAAAGAACCAACTGGGAATTGAAATTACAATGACATTACAGTAACTTACAGGAAATGCAACAAGCACCATAGAGTGCTGTCTCTTTGTTTTAAAATTTCCTGTATATTTGAACACCTGAAAGCTGAGGGGCTGAGGCACAGAACCACCCACTTCAAAGCTTTGCTTCACACACTTGCTTTCCAGTCTGTTAAGTCCATGGAGACTTGCTTCTATAAACAATAGCAGATAATTGGATTTAGGCATGTAATTCGATTTACATTGATTCTAGCAATTATCCAGTGATGCTGTGGAAGACATGGAGCCACTCAGAGGATAAAACTTGCACCAGCTTTCCTGACTATTTCATAAAAGATCCTCGCTGCCCCCACGTACAGTTTCTGTGAATACTTTTTTTTTTGGTCCTTCCACAGAAAAGTTACTGATCACAATACAAATTTGGTTAATTATAAGATTAAGTGACTATTTTGTAAATGTCTCTTTTCTATGATTTTCTCATGTTTAAGTGTCCCACCTATCTGCCTGATGGTTTTATTCTGCTGCTCATCATTATAGTATTTAAGTTTGTTTCATATAAAATTGATATCAATAGCGAAGTCCCTTACAGATTAAATGGAATCCCTGGTTCTTCTCCCTTTTTAGTTAAAGTTTACTTGGGGTATATATTTTGGGGAAGGTATGGGGGGTGGTATTTGCATATGGGATAGTGTCCATCTTGTGTCATTTTTGCTATAGTGGAAAGACTTCCATTTAAAGTTATATTTGTGAATATTTGTGGGAGGAAATACAGGTTGTTTTCAGCCTGTTATTTTAGTTCAAGGATAATAAACCACTTTGGTGTTTCATTGTAACAAGAGTTATATTTTTCTTTCCACAAACAAAATACACACTACAAAAACCGTTTGCCTAAAAACACTCTCCCTATGAAATATTCATCTAAGAATGAATGGGTCATTCCTAAACTAGAGATGCATCAATAAAACATAACAAAGATGTGACTTTCTTAAAAAACTAGTTGATTTTTGCCATTGCATGTTACTATTTTGTCCCCTTTCCTTTTCCTTTCACCAAGCAGTTTTATTTATATGGCAAGGATTCTGCTTATGGTCCTGCAACTTTTTATAGAAAATACATTACATTGTCAATGTTCTTTGGTTCTTGAAATTTGAATCCACAAGTCAGCTGAGGGAAATCAATCTCATATTCAAAGATAAGTGCATTTGGTTAGGCAGCGATTCTAACTTTGTGGGATGTAGTGTTCTTTTGCCCCTTTAGATTTAATACCGATAGTGGCCACTGCCAAAAAATAATAAAAACATGATTTCTTTTTTCTGCTTCCTTCCCAGTTCCCTGATTTGAAAATATCCAAACTATGTTCTAGTGAATTCCCAAGAAGCCATTGGGAATTTTAATGCTTTTTTCTTTCAAGGAAAGTCTGGAAACATCTTCCTTGCAGGCATCTATATCTATATATTCATACAAAAACTATTTTAAGCTTTTTCTTAAAATGTTACCGTATTGAGAAATAATAATAAAACATTTCTTTCTGTCTTAAATACCCCAGACAGACATTACAGGATACCACAGTTAATAAGAAATACTGTCATGCTTTTCTTTTATTTAGTTAGTTAGGGGATGAATTTAGTGCTAATGAGGTTGAGGAACTGATAGAAAAGTCTAGAGTCAGGCACAGCGTGGGAAGGTACTCTGAAAGCTTCTTCAAACAGCTGCCAGTGAGTGCACTTTTATCCTTATTTGCAACATTCCTGCTTGCTACTAAGGTGCTCGTTCCTGCCAGTTCCCACTGAAGCCAATGGAAGTCAGAACTTCATATGATGAGCTCAGCTTCTGGCAGCACCAGGATCAGAGTCTTGAAGCCTCCTGGAGCAGACTGGAAAATTGTGCCCAAAACACATGGAGGTTTGGTCAGATAAATACATTCACACTAAAGACAAAGTTGATAACACTAAACCCTTTCCTAAACCCTTTTCATTTGTGGCCTAATCAAGACTGGAATTTAGATCACCAGAGGTAAATAGACTGGATTAATCCATTGGGTCACCTATCTCTTTTCATTTGCTATTAAAAAGCATTTTTTAAAGGATTAGGAAAAGAACAAGTACGCTAGGTGACATACATGATAATTGACCTGGTACACAGATTCAAATGGTTTGCTTGAAAGTCCAAAGAGAATCTACTCTGAAAGTCCCAAGAGAATCTACATATATAAGTGAATAGTCCCATTGGCCAAAAATGGGATGACTTAGTCACTAGTATAAAGTTACTCATGTTCAGGTTTGGGGCCTATGTGTGTCATTCAGAATCTTTTCTAAAGCAGCGACTAAAATTCTGAAAGTTACACAGTGGCAAAGTTTCTTAAAACATCTGTTGGCTAGGTATCTGTTTTTTTATTTTAAATATTCTTTCATTTTCCTCCTATTCAGCTGCTATTATATCAGTGTGGTTATAGCTACAGCACATCAAGGGGATGATCATGAGAAGTGCCCTGCTTCTTTCTCGCTTATTGACTTCAGTTTCTGATTTCAGGGAACTTGGAACTAGTCAGGATCAGTTTGGAGCCTGCACCCTGACAACTGAAATGAATTCTTGCTGAGTGGAACAGTAATGTGGAACAGTACTGTGTATACATAGCCTAAACTACTTTAGTTTTAAAAAAAGGCATTTCTTTATTTAACAAATTACATTAAACTATATATAACAGCCTCTGGAACTGAAGTAATTTCATTTTAATGGAACAAAGTGCATTTGAATTGTGCGAGTGAAGAACAGCACCTAAAGTATCATGGACACGTGTTACTATATAGGTCAAACATTCCATCAGACTAGTCATTTTATATACTAAATTGCAGTCAGTAACAGATTAATTTTGACCAAATTATAACACCTTTAAAAATGTAACCACAGGAACTATGAAACCACAAACTTATCTAGAATGGTTTGAATGGTGATATAGTAAATATAAACGCAGATTCAAAAGGAAAACTGAGAGTAACCCACAAAGGAGTAGGTCACTTCTCACGCATGATGATAAATTCTATTATTATTATTTATTTATTTTGTGTATTATCATAGTGCATAAAAGCCATTGATGGATCATACACATTATGCTCATGTAATATTTCATCTTTTCTCTTTGTACACACATACACAAACACACATGCTTCCATACTGACTATACACAGCAAACAGAGGCCTTAATGGTCCCTTAACAAGAGTTCATTTCTATTGCAAGCCGACTGAGAAGAGACAGTCTAAGTACATCAGGCCTGCTGAATTAGATGATGCACTAGCAAGGTTAATATAGCATCTGTGATGCAGAAATGTGACTTCTCTAATAGCTGGACTATTACATCAGTGCTATTTCTAAGCTCTCCTCTTCAGTTCCATTAAGATGGTTCCCATTCCTCATTAGTATCAAGTATCATTTACATAGAGAATCCATCAATATATGCAGAAGGATTCTAGGAATGCGCTTACACAAGTTGTACTATGGATCACAGTAACGCGAACAACATTATGCTTAAACTAGACTGACAGCACTTTGTGAAACCCGACTTCCAGTTTCTGGATATATGTTCAATTTAAGCTCATGAGCAAGGTGGTAATTGGCCTGATATATCAGTTATGAAATGGTTCATTTTTCTCATTTATTGGTTTAGCAATATGCCTTATGGAGTGTATTCGCAAGATGTCATATTCTAACAAGCATGTAAATAGGCTATAGAGTCAGAAGCAAACTCACAAAAGACAGTTTCTTTTTATCTGTGGGCTCTAATGTTAAAAGCCCAGCGGGAGCCATCCAGTTTACAAAAGCTCTTCCTTTCTTGCACACAGTGTGTGCTTAGATATACCATCCCACATCATGCTCCCTTACCAAATGTCTTTTTCTGGCTGCTCAGTTCATATTTGTCGCTAGTGTACAAAATGGAACATTTAAAGAAAGCATGATCAACTAGTGCATCACTAATCTCATTACTGTAATGGCTATGAAAATATCCAACAAAAAAGTAGCTTGTTAGCCTGTATGCACATACATGTCATGCTCAGCATGTGCCCTACGTAAACATGCACAGTGACTGACTCCCTGGAACAATAACAAAAGCTGACTTTTAAGTGGACTCCTCAATTTCTGCTGCAAATGACAAATACCTTGTGAGATCCAAATGAAAGGACTGCTGAAGGGCTGATGATTGTTCCACCTACCTTGAAGAGAGATTAAACACATTGATTAGGGGGGGAAAAAATGTTCACCAACCTTTCAAATCCAATTAAACGCTTATAATCTTTTGAATCATTGGAAAGAAAATAAAAGACATTTTTTCCTGTTTTCAGTTTTATTAGTTGTCATTTATCCCTTCTTTGAAATCAATGACCCCTAGAATTCAAACCTAAGTCCTCTGAGGTCAAGATTACATCATTACTATTATGGCATGTTATACACTAATCATAACCATTACCATTTACAAGTCCACAGCTTCATTCAATTAACTGCCTGACATAGATTTTGCAGTTAATTCATAGTGAAGGTCAGCAGTGTTCTGAATGGCAGGTTCATTCTGATACCTCTTTGAATGCCAATTACTAGGGTTAAGCAAGTAAGGGGGCGGGGGCATTCTAATGGACTCTGAACAAATTAATCACAGGGATCAGAACTTAAAACACATTGAATTTTGGGAGTGCAGAACAGCACCTAAAGTATCACAGACACGTGTTTCTATATAGGTCCAACATTCCATCAGACTAGTCAGATGTGCCTAATAGTCTATAAAATAATGTATCATAATTGGCAAATTCAAATGACAGTCACACCACTTACAGCTGTAATTTACACTGAAAGGTAGGGAAAAAAAGAAAGACTATTCTGCTTTATTTTTATGATGAGAAGAAAAAAGATGAAATTAGGAAACCATACCATAAGCCATATAGTATCATACTTAACAGAGATGGCCTGTTGCAAGTGGTCACATTCCAGTTAAATGCTGAGTCAGAAGTACAGTGCAAACAGTAGGTTACATGTAGCTTTGTGTTACTACTAGTTTAGGCCAATTTGTTGTACTGCTGAAACATGTAGACGGATATATCACCGCAGAAATGCATTGACATAAAAAGATAATCAAGCTTCAGAAGAAGCGGCAGAACAAATTCTTAAAGTAATTGTACTAGAATATATGCAAGTAGATAATCATGAAAATAAAGGATGAGGTGTGAACAAAGATATAAAAAAGACACAGACTTTTAACATAATTCAGGTTTCAGCTGTGAAGAAGTTTGGGCAGAAATCTGACCCAACCACATAAAATGGACCCAACCAATCAGCAGTCATAGAGCAGTATAATATAAAGCATACAGGCAAGTACTGGGAACTCATTCCTGGCGTATCTCTGGGAAGAAGGGAATGGCTGTTTTCTCAAGACCAGTCCGAAAGATCCTGGGCTCACAAAAGGATCATCAATATCCTTGATGCTTGAAGCATAAGCCACAATAGTGCTCACATACCAGGATGATGGGGAAATTTCTCCATGTGTAGTCACCACTCCATTTATACCTTAAGATAAACTGTAGACAAGTTTCCCGTATGACTCAAAATTATTCTACATTTCTTATGTTTTCTTTACCAAGCTACTTCACACATGATAGTATGTGTACACACATATTCTCTTTATCTCAGTTTTTTGTATAAATAATATAATCACACAGAGAGAGCATTTTTCCAAAGGTCTCAAATCACTTTACTCTTAGTAGCAAAGTTAGTCTCATATCACTCCTATAAAATAGGTAAGTATTATTATTCCCATTTTACAGGCAGGAAACTGAAACACAATCTTATTTATTATTAATATTCTGGTTTCACCTAAAGGCCCCAATTAAGATCAAGACCCTATTGTATTGGGATCTGTAGAAATACAGTGGCAGACGTAAGATGTAGACAAACTGGCGAGAGTTCAGAGGAGAGCAAGAAAAATGAGAAAAGATTTAGAAAACCTGATATATCAGGAACAATTTTAAAAAAATAAAAAACTAACAAAACACACACATTAGGCATTTTTAGTCTTCAGAAAAGAAGGCAGAGATGACCTGGTAACAGTCTTCAAATATATTAAGGGCTGTTATAAAGAGGATGGCAATTAATTGTTCTCCATGTCCACTAAAGGTAGGCCAAGAAGTCATTGCCATAATCTTCAGAAAGGGAGATTTAGGTTAAATATTAGAAAAACCTTTCTAACTATAGGGACAGTTAAGCATGGGAATAGACTTCCTAGGGAGGTTATGGAATCATCATCATTGAAGGTTTTTAAGAACACTTATCAGGGATGGTCTAGGACAGGTCAATGGCTCCCACTGTACCTCTTTTAGAAGGCTGATTTGTCTTACCCCAAGTTTCACCTCGCTTGGAAACTACCTGCTTACAAAATCAGACATAAAAATACAGAAAATTGTCACAGCATATCATTACTGAAAAATTGTTTACTTGCTCTCTTTTACCTTATAATTATCAAAATAATCAATTGGAATAAAATATTGTACTTACATTTCAGTGTATAGTATACAGAGAAGTATAAATAGGTCATTGTCTGTATGAAATTTTAGTTTGTACTGACTTTGCTAGTGCTCTCTATGTAGCTTGTAAAACTAGGCAAATGTACCCCCTGTAAGGCCTCTGTGTATGTGTACCGTTGGTGCCCCCTACTAGTCTAGGTATAATTGGCCCTGCCTCAGTGCTAGGAAATGGACTAGATGACTTATTCAGACCTACATTTCGATGATTCTCTAATCCATCCTCTGAAGACCTTACATCTAATTTTCTGGTAAGCCAAGAGCCAGGATGAGCTATAAATGGTAAATATATCATTTGCTGGGCATCACAGAAGATGTGATTTATAAGAAGGAGGATGGAGTTGCCAATAGGGATGGAGTTGGCTTGGCAAAGCAAGATTGGAATGCGGTGGGGAAAAGAGGACTGGAATATGAGTGGGAGAAGAGAATGGATGGGGCCTTGAGACCAGTATCTCTGGCAGAGTGGAGGGAGAGGGGACAACAAGATATTTTGGGGATACATAACTGATGCCAGTGAAGGAATTTAGCCACCAATTCCAAAACAAAAAACAGCATGATTCTATAGACCTAGCATATTTCCTACCACTGTTGCTGAGCTGCAAGCTTACCTAGTACTACTATATAAAATTAATTTCATGCTTGTCTAATCTTGTAAAATCACTGACAGAATTCTTTAAAAAAAATTAAAGTAAAAATTGGGACAGCTCATAAGCTAAATGTTAGTTTAACAAACCAATGTTTGGTTTATATGACTGCTCAATTAGTCTTAATAATTGGTCAAAATAAGCATTAGATACTGCTAAGCAAAGCAATACCATTTAAATAGGTGCTAGTGTACTTTGACCCCCTTGGCTTACAACACTTCATGTGTGATCTCACACAGACTGCTAGAGGGACAAAAATGGAAAGTAACAGATTGAAAAAGAAGCCCATAAATGTAGTATTTGAAGGAATGGAATTCCAGAAATATTTATAAAAGGTAGAAAATTTACCATAAACCTTTATTGACAAATCATAGGTGCTAACTTCGGGATATCTCCTCTAGTAGATGCTGGACTGCAATGATCTTTATACTGTCAGTATAGTAATGTGGATGATCTATCAGAAAAATCCAGGCCGCTGTGTGTTATCCGATACACCAACATCCCCTAAAATAAGCTGAAGCCAGGTCTACACTGAGGGTGGGTTTTGACCTAAGATATGCAACGTCAGCTATGCAAATAGCATAGCTGAAGATGATGTATCTTAGGTTGACTTACCTCAGTGTCCTCACGGCAGCAAGTCGACTACTGTCACTCCTCCATTGATTCTGCTTCCGTCTCTCACAGCAGTGGAGTTCCAGAGTCAATGGGGAGAGTGCTCGGGGATTGATCTCTCTCTTCTACACTAGACACAATAAATCGATCCCCGATAGATTGATCACAACCTGCCGATCTGGTGGGTAGTGTAGGCATGGCCTTAGTCTTGTCTATACCCAGCCTTAGTACCAGTTACAAAGGGGAGTACTACCTGCATCATCATTCAAAGGTGTTATTCAACAGTCATACTTTCCTGTGTGCTGGAAAGTTCAAGAAGATATGACTCCTCCTTAATTTTCCATTGAGGACATCATGGCTCTCCACAAAGCTAACATGTGCCTGTGCTTTTATGACACAGTAAGATCCTTAAACAGGAAGGCTGTTAGCTGGAGGACATAAGAACGCAAGAACTGCCATAATGGTCAGACATATAGTCTGTCTAACCCAATGTCCTGTCTCAAAACGTGGCCTGAACCAGATCTTCTGGGACAATTTACTGAATAGGTTAGTTGGAATGATCCTTTCCTGTCTTCCCCTCCTGGCTTCCGGTAGTCAGATATTTAGGGTTCATCCCTTACCCTCTTGGCTAACAGTCATTGATAGACCTATCCTTCATGAACTTATCTAGTTTTTTTTTGAACTCAGTTATACTTTGGGTCATCACAACTGCCTATGACAATGACAACAACAGGTTAATTGTGCATAGTGTGAATAAATACTTCCTCTTGCTTGTAATTAAACCTGTTACCTATTAATTTTGTTGTGTGGCCCCAGATTTTTGTATTGTGGGAAGAGGTAAATAACACGTTTATTCACTTTTTCCATGCCACTCAGGATTTTGATAGACCTCTACCCTATCCCCACCTTAGTCATCTCTAAACTGAACAACCCTAATCTTTTTAATCTCTCCTTATATGGAAACAGTTCTATACCCTTGATCATCTTTGTCATCTTTCTCTGAACCACTACATCTTTTTCAAGATAGGACAACCAGAACTGGACACAGTATTCCATGAATGTATATAGTAGCATTATGACATTTTCTGTCTTATTTTATATCATTTTCCTAAAATTGTTAGACTTTTTGAGCCCTGCTGCGGATTAAGCTGAAGTTTGCAGAAGACTATATATGGTGACAACAAGCTCTCTTTTTTAGTGGTAACAACTAATTTGGAATCCATTGTTGTACATGGAAAAAGAATCCTAATTACACAACGTGTATTACTTTGTACTTATCAGTGTTTAATGTCAGTGACAGTGTCCAAGTAAATCAGGCTTAGGACCCATTCTATGATCCAGAGTCACATTCCGAAGAATCACTTTGGTAAAGCAATTCTGTGCAAAGTTTATCTTTGTGTCTTTATCCACAGTGGAATCAATAGAGGATGGTCTACAGCTTATTTTTGTGGGAGAGAGATATTTCTTTTTATATGCTGCTTAACAAGCCTGATAATAAGGTAGGATTTTTATAAAGTTTGTTTTTCCTCAAATTGTAGATGTCTTATTGCACAATGTCACTTAAACTGTTTTGTGATGTAACACAAGCAAGTGCTCTTTTTGCACAGTGTAACGATACAGAGGAGATTTAATGAGATATAGGTATCATATAGAGGAGAAACTACTTTTTTCCCTGAGATCAGTTACTTGCTATTAACTCAGACAGTAGGTATCTGATATCCAGTTTATGATAATAATTTAAACAGTGCTGACATAAGTGTGATGTCTGCTATACTTTTTGCAATGTGTTTTCTATTTATAATATTTGGGAATAATTTGGCACCTTTCTATATTTAAACTTTAATTTGACAGGAATAAATGGTTCTTCATATGTAGGACATTCAGCCATTTTTACTCAGATGAAATTATGAAGAACATTTTCAGTGGGAATCAGGCTATTTGCCTTGATAAATTGAGGAGGTGGGGGCAGCTTATTCACACCTGGGACACCTCCATAAATAAACATTAAAAAAGAATGAGGAGAACTTGTAGCACCTTAGAGACTAGCAAATTTATTTGGGCATAAGCTTTTGTGGGCTACAGACAGCCCCACAACCTGAAGAAAATACTCACCAACAACCACACACACAACACAACAAAAACACTAACTCAGGAACCTATCCTTGCAACAAAGCCTGTTGCCAACTCTGTCCACATATCTATTCAAGTCACACCATTATAGGACTTAATCACATCAGTCATGCCATCAGGGGCTCGTTCACGTGCACATCTACCAATGTGATATCTGCCATCATGTGCCAACAATGTCCCTCTGCCACGTACATTGGTCAAACCGGACAGTCTCTACGCAAAAGAATAAATGGACACAAATCTAACATCAGGAATTATAACATTCAAAAAACAGTAGGAGAATGCTTTAATCGTTCTGGTCACTCAGTAACAGACTTAAAAGTTGCAAGCTCCACCTTTTCATGTTCTCTCTCTGTATATTATATTATATATATAAATCCTACTCTATGTTCCATTCTATGCACCTGACAAAGTAGCCCGTGCAAGCTTATGCACAAATAAATTTGTTAGTCTCTAAGGTGCCACAAGTATTTCTTTTTCTTTTTGTAGATACAGACTAACATGGCTACTACTCTGAAACCTAATTAAACTCTGTTATTCAACAATCTTATCTGCCACAAAGGGGCATTTTTTCCATAAAGACCCTTAATTGGCATTATTTCTCAGAAGAGAACACCATGGCATATGTCTAGTCTAGTTGGGTTGTTAAATAATTAGCCCATATATGATTGACTGTAAGAGAAAAACAAAGGGTAGCAGGGCAATAAAGGAAGATTTATCCATTGATAAGTTATCTCCATAGGTCCCCACACTTAGGGAACGTGTACCTCAGCACTATGGGTCTGATCCCAAGCTCACTGCAGTTAATACAAAGTCTCTCATTGACAAAACTGGGATTGGACAAAGCCCATGAACTCAAAATCAAAAGCACTGAAGCGTGGGCATAACTTTGGGCACATAAATAGTTCTACTGGCTGCTTAAAGTTACATACGTGTGTAACTGCTTCAGGACCTTAAGGCATGATCCAACACACACTGAAGTCAATGGGAGTCTTTTCATTGTCTTCAATGGATAAACGGGCAGTTCCAGTAAGAGAAGTGACTACTGTGTCCATGCACATGCTCTCTGATAGGACTGAATGATCAATGCAGGGATATGTGAGAAATCAGAGACCAATCCCGCTCATTTCCTTTTCTACCATGGCAGACAGAGAGGAGTAGCGCTAAAATCGACCTCTCTGGGTCGACTGTGGCTTACTGTGGACGCATGTAGACTATATTGGCCTCCGGGAGCTGTCCCACAGTGTTCCATTGTGACCGCTCTGGACAGCACTCACAATGCTCCACTGTGACCGCTCTGGACAGCACTCTCAACTCGCTGCTCTGGCCAGGTAGACAGGAAAAGCCCCAGGAAAATTCAAATTTCATTTCCTGTTTGGCTAGCGTGGCGAGCTCACCTGCACAGGACACTCACCATGCAGAGCTCCTCAGCACAAGGCACCATGCAGAGCTCATCAGCACAGGAGACCAACCAGCGCAAAAGAGCTCCAGCACAGTCCACACAGAAGGTGTTGGATCTCATCGCTATCTGGGGAGAGGAATCCGTGATGGCAGAACTCCGTAACAACAAACGGAATGCCAAAACATTTGCCAGAGTCTCTAAGGCCAAGCTGGATAGGGGCCACAGCAGGAAGGCACAGCAGTGCTGCATGAAAATTAAGGAGCTGAGCAAGCATTCCAGAAAACAAGAGACACAAATGGATGCTCTGGGGCAATGCTGCGGACATGCAAATTTTACAACGAACTGAATCAAATACTGGGGGAGGGGGGCACCACCATTGCACCGACGTCTGCGGACTCCTCCGATGGGGTAGTCATGAGGCATGAGGATTCAGATGATGATGAAGCTGATGAGGAAGATGATACCATGCAGCAGCAGGCAAGCGGAGAGACTCTGTTCCCAGACAGCCAGGAACTGTTTATCACCCTGGAGCCAATACCCTCAGAACCCTCCCAAGGCGGTACCCCAGATGGGGAAGTCAGCGAAGGTACTTCTGATGAGCGTCCCTTTAGGGATAAGATAAGGCATGATTTAAAAGGAAGTTTTTATTAATGATTAACTTGGAATGCATGCATGGCTAGAATAGCTACTGGAAAAGTCCATCAACATATTTGGGGATGGAGCAGTAATCCTCCAGGGAGATTTCCATGAAGCTGTCCTGCAGACAACGTTGAACCTTTTGCAAGAGGTTTCTGGGGAGAGCAGCCTTATTTCGTCCTCCATGGTAGGAGACTTTGCCACGCCAGGCTAGGATCAGGTATTCTGGTATCATTGCATAACACAGCGTGGCAGCATATGCTCCTGGTGCCTGCTGGGATTCCAGCAACATCCGTTCTTTATCTCTCTGTGTAATCCTCAGCAGAGTGATATCGTTCATGGTAGCCTGTTTGAAATAGGGGACAGTCATTTTCGGACATTCCCGCTGGGCTGCTCATATATCTGACTGTGAAGGAATCCTCCCCACAGTATCCCAAGCGGCATGTGTGTGTTTGTGGGGGGGAGACAAATCACGCTGGGCTGCTTGTGGTGCACTAGCAGGGAACCTCCATGAGAGGAGCCACGCGGTATGGGGAAGGAGGGAGAGAAATCGTGCTGGGCTCTTGCGGTGCACTAGCAGGGAGCCACACAGTGGGGGTGGGGGTGGGGGGGGGGGAAAGGAGAGCACTGCTGTAAAGAATGTGGATCAAACCGAAAGAATGTGGCTTACCATGGCTGCCTGCATGGTGATTTCTGTTACCTGGCCCTGGGAGAGGGTGTCTGACGTGATGTCTTTACAAGAAAGCTACAGGCACTCAATTTAAGGTGCAAAATGTGACCTTGTACAGAAAGCATATGTACTCTGTGAATACTTTTTTCATCATGAAAGACTGTTCCCATTGTGCTGGAGAATGTATCTATCTTATAACCTTTTCCCTTCTTTCCTCCCACAGCTATCTCGGTCCTCCCCACCCTAACATGCCCATCGCAGAGGCTACCACAGATAAGAAAGAGAAAGAAACGCACAAGAGATGAAATGTTTGCGGAGCTTATGTATTCCTCCTGCAGTGAAGCAGCTCGCCAGAGCGCATGGAGAGAAAAATTTTTAGAGTCCCAGAATACATGGAGGCAAAGCCTTTTAGACTCCAGGAAAAGTCTGGAGTCCAGGGCAGCAGTAGCAGCACTGGAGGAGAGATGGCAAGAGCGCGAAGAAAGGAGGATGGATGCAATGCTGCGGATGATGGAGGATCAAAGTGACATGCTCCGGTGTCTGCTGGAGCTTCAGCAGGACCAAAGATCGCCTCTCCAGCCCCTGTGTAACCACCTCCCCTCCTCCCCACCCAGACGCAGGGTGAGAATGCGGCAGGGGGAGGCTCCGGAAACCAACCCACTCTACCCCACAATACAACACAAGCAGCAAAAGGCTTAGTTTATCACAAAAGTTGTGCTGTGTCTTTGTCCCCCCACTCCCGTCATCCACAACGCCGACTGGTTTTCCTCCTCACCCACCCCTTCTGGGCTACCTTGCCAATCTTCCCCTGTGTTTGTGAAGAATCATTAAAGAATGCATGCTTTTTAAAAAAGTGAATTTATTTACTCTGCAAATGTGGGGGGGAGAGGATAAGGAGGGCGGGAGGCTTAACGCTGAGCAGAGCAAGGGAGTGGGTTTTCAACACCTCTATGGGGCCGGAGGGCGGGAGGCTTAATGCTGAGCAGAGCAAGGGAGCTGGTTTTCAACAGCACTTTGGGCAGTCACAAAACTGTTTCTCAAGGCTTCTCTGAGGCACAGAGCTTCCTGGTGTGCTCGTGTACTTGCCCTGGTGTCTGGCTGCTCATAAGTAGCGGTCAGGACATTTGCCTGTGCCTCCCACCCCGCCATAAACGTCTCTCCCTTGCTCTCACAGAGACTGTGGAGCACACAGCAAACAGCAATAATAACGGGCACATTTCTTTCGCGGAGGTCTGAGCGAGTAAGTAGGATTCTCCACCTGGCCTTCAGACGGCCAAATGCGCACTCCACAACCATTCTGCACTTGCTCAGCCTATAGTTGAACAGCTTCTGATTCCTGTCCAGGGATCCTGTGTATGGCTTCATAAGCCAGGGCATTAAGGGGCAGGCTGGGTCCCCAAGGATAACGATCAGCATTTCAACACCCTCCACAGTAATTTCTGGTCTGGGAAGAAAGTCCCTCACGCCAGCTGTCTATTAAGCCTAGAGTTCCTGAACACATGAGCGTCATGAACCTTTCCTGGCCATCCCATGTAGATGTCGGTGAAACGTCCCTTGTGGTCAACCAGTGCTTGCATGACCATTGAACAATACCCCTTGCGGTTTCTGTACTCTGCGCCCTCATTGTCTGGTGCCAAGATAGGGATATGAGTCTATCTATAGCCCCCTCACAGTTAGGGAATTCCAGCGCGGCAAAGCCATCTACTATAGCCTGCACGTTTCCCAGGCACACAACCCTGGATAGCAGCAGATCAATGATTGCCCTGGCTACTTGCATCACAGCAGCTCCCACTGTAGATTTACCCACTTCAAATTGATTCGCAACTGACCGGTAGCTGTCTGGCATTGCAAGCTTCCAGAGGGCTATTGCCACTCGCTTCTGAACTGTGAGGGCTGCTCTCATTTTGGTATTCTTGCGCTGGAGGGCAGGGGAAAGCAAGTCACAAAGTTCCATAAACGTGCCTTTCGCATGCGAAAGTTTCTGAGCCACTGCAAGTCATCCCAGACCCGCAGCACTATGCGATCCCACCAGTCAGTGCTTGTTTCCCTGGCCCAGATTCGGCGTTCCATAGCATGAGCCTGCCCCATTGCCACCAAAATTGCCATGTTGTCGGACCCCTTACTTTCAAAAGAGTCAGTGTCCATGTCCATGTCCTCATCACTGTCGTCACTCTCCTGATAGTGCAGTCATCTCCTGATCGCCTTCTTGTGCATACGATGCAGCATAAAGTCCACAACAATGCGGGAGGTATTCACAATGGCCCTTACTGCAGCGGTTACCTGAGCAGGCTCCATGCTTGCACTGCTATGGCGTCAGCGCAGAAAAAGGGCGCGAGAAAACTGTTAGCAGTTGCTTTCATGGCGGGAGGGGCACTGTGGGGGGGGGGGAGGGCAGTTAGGGAACGGAGAAAGCTACCCACAATGCAGTGTGCAAAATGGTGCCTGCTGGGGACTCCGGGAACTGTGGGATAGCTACCCACAGTGCACCACTCGCTATGTCGACGTTTTCCACAGTACTGTGGATGAACGCTGCCAACTTGCTGTGTTTTGCGGGGACGCACAAAATCGACCTTATACAGTCTGCTTTAAAAAATCGACTGCAAGGCAATAGACCTAACTCTGTACTGAAGACGTACCCGTAGATGCTGGTAGCCTACTTTCAAAGTTCTTTTTAGAACAGGCCAGCAGGGACTACATGGGAAAGATTGCTATGCAGTCACTGCGGCCTCAGCCTGGGTGAGTGAATTAAGCACCTCAAATCGAGCTGCAGCTGGCGTTGATGACTTGGGCCAGCAGCAGCAGCATAAGCAGTGGATACAGATGCCTACAGGAGAAGTCTGAGAGGAGGATCACGTGGAAAACCAGGGCTGACCCGTAAGTACGGACAATGTCTCTGGGATGGGGAAGCTCTATCCTACTTTGGGAGTCTGGGTTCCTCTCCAACCCAGTGCGTCTGCAGCATGTGGTGGGGAGCTGTCCCTGCTACTGGCTGAGTACAGACCAGTCCCTCATATTCAGGGTGTGTCCTGACTTGATATGCTTCCAGGGGCTCAGAGTAGAGGTCCTGGCCAGTCATCGTCTATCCAGTCAGAGAGAGGGAAAGTTGTGAAGTGGGGAACTCCATACACATCCTCCTCTAGTCTCAAAGCTCACCAGTTGCCATTGCACAGCTCCCCTGATGTTAGGCTTGTCCTTCCCAAAGCCTGAGTGCATAGGTCTATAGCTATAAACATCCTGATGCTCTGTTTATGTGTCTGTCCTTCACCAATGCACATCAAAATTAAGGTATGTTCAGAGTAAGGTAAATGCTGGTTAATTATAATAAATAAGTGGTAGTCTCTGATTTTGCAATCTTCACGCACTTTATATTCCGTTTTAATGCAATAGGAGTTGGAAATATGTCAGGAATGCAGGATCAGGCCCACAGAACTTAGCTTACAACAACCAAGACATTACAGTATCATTTTTTTAATGCATTCAAATAGGATTTGCCTCTCTGTGCCTGCTCTACATCATCAAACTAGACTTCTTCCTGTGAAGGATCAGTCAAATGGCAGCTCATACTGAAAGACCATTCCATCACACCATTTACAGCTATGGGGTCTTTAAACAGCTATAGAGGTTAAAAAGAATAATTGTAAAAGAGATACTGATTGTTTAGGAAGTTCATTTTTAATATACGCAGTCTTATTTAGTAAGCACTTAACTAGCACATCTAAAATATGGCCTATTTTAGTAATTGTTAACTAATTACTGCAGTTTTCTTGTAGAGGACTGGTTGGTCTCATGGAAATGAAAAATTTTCAAAGGGATCTCTCTTTCTTCTCCTCCTGTTCCCTTAAAACAAGACAAAGTAGTCTCTGGGTTTTTTTAGGCCAAAATGTTGTAACTGGGATGGGTTGTTTTCTGCTCTTACTACAGCAAATTTCCAAAGAACATTTTGCAGCTTTTTTATTTTGAAGTCAAGTAGTGCAGACTATATTGCATTTTTAATACCTCCACTGTATACATAATTAGATCAGCTGCTTACTTCCAAAAGTTATTTCAAGCTCCAAACCAGACTAAACTGAGAAAAATACGTTTGTCTGCTGCACTTGTTTGCCTGAAAAGGTCCAGAGCTCACGGAAGAGAGAGAGTAAATGAAAAATGTGTTAACCAACAAGATACCAGACAGCTGCAAAAACAGTGTTTTATAATCTGCCATTTAAAATGCACAAGTATTTCCATTTTACTGAGGAAACTTTATAGATTCATTTTTTAAAAAAAAGAGCTAAGAATTGTGAAGAAATTACTTAAAATGAGTGAAAATCATATATCACTGTTTAAGCTGCCACTAGCCAAATAGCATTTTGCTAATGACTTCTACTTTCAGACTACAAATCAGGCTTGTTTGAGTAGCTAAATTGCTCCTGCCCTTATCCATCATGAGCAGATAGCAAAGTAACTTGGAAGATATTGCTTCTGGGTGGGAAGGAGGAGGGGAGAGAGATAATTTCTTCACTGGGTGAAGAAAAGCTTTAAAAGGAAATTATTTAGAGACTGAAGAAGGTTTGACTGGTCCCAGAATGTTTTACATATTAACATGAGTGGAGTTGTCTGAACATGTTTGATGAATACTGCATTCTGACATTTTCTGCCAGGCCTCCAGTCTAGAGGCCATATTTCAGTGGAGCGGAATGTATATAATTTGGGAATCCTACTATCTAAATATAACATATTATTCTTGCAATATTTTGGTACTTCCACTGATGGCTGACTGCAGACATTTTGGAGTTTTAAAAATATAATTTAGTTTATGTCTGGTTCAAGTTTGGAGTGAAAATTCACATTGGGTTTTATCTGCTGAAATCCTGGCCCTGCTGAAGCTGTTGAGTTTTTGCACCAGTAACTTCAAAAGAACCAGAATCTAAATCTTCCTAGTTTTGAAAATTTTTAGACATGCATTTAATCATTGAGTTGTTTTCCTGAATCTCTCTTTAAAGGTTCATCTCCACTGGATATAATATCCATTATATTCCTTTCTGAGAAGTGTTCTCTTTCTGGGAACTGTAAAAACAGATTAAACTTTGTTTCCTCTGAGGATTAGAAAAAAGTACCAAGATATTCTTTCTAGAGGTTTAAGACAACAAGCCTACATGGAGAAGTGTTTTAGGCCTGAAAAAAAACCTTTTCATTTGTTTTGTAAGTACTGTCATACTGAAATAATATATATATTTGTCCGGGCTTGAGCTGAGGTTGCTAACAAGTAATTAACAGTCTTCTAAGGGATTCTCAGAAGTAGCCATTTAATTTGTAATATGGCTTTTTAAGAATTATTCTTTTCCCCATTAGATGTAATTGAGGGATCTGACATTTTACTCAAGAGATACATTTCAGTAGTAATTAGCCAATAATCCAAAGTTTCAAACTTCATATAAACCTCATTTGTGCAAAAGTTTCACATAACAACCTGAAACCACAAGAATTTCACCTGCTTTGGTGGGTCTTGTTGTAAACCTGATTTTCCTTTTGATGAGGCCCTGATCCTGCAAGTATTTATGCTTGTGCTTAATTTTAAATATGTGATTAGTCCCATTTGACTTTGTCAAGGTAAGCATATACATAATTGTTTATAGGTTCAGAACCTAGTGTAAAACATATCTAGCCCAACCAGTGTCAATGGAATGACACTGGTATGAATGAGATCAGCATCAGTCCCACTGACTCCTAATTTATATCAATAAGTGAAAGGAAATAATCAGGTCCTAGATCTTTTGAAAGTTTAATTTGGTTTTTGAACCCATGATCGGAAAGCATACAAAATGAGCAGTTTCTCCTGGTTTTGATATCAAGCCTAGTAAAACTGTTTGATTTTAATTGAGCTTCACTTTGAGATTTTGAGTTTGTTTGAACTCAAAACCTCAAGTTATAATTTGGGGGTGGAAATGTGGATGAGCCCTCAGGCTGGAAACAGGAAAGTGATTGCATAAAGCTATGCAAAGCATGTTTTGCACAGTTCTCGTGTAAATTAACTGTGTGTATGTATGTGCCCACGTATTATGCTTCTCCAGATGACAGCTACAAATAGAAGGCCCTTTTCATTTCATGTATGGTTTTATGTACAATCCCTGGCTTCAATCAGTGTAACAAATGTGTACATGTATAGGTTAATCTCTGTGGGGGGTTTTCTCTTCTCATCCCTGCATTGTAAATGTTAACAAGGTGACCAGGGTCATTGCACATTCTGAACAATATACCTTGAAGACTCAGCAAGTCAGGAAGTTCCCAAAGGTTGTACTATGTAAAAGTCAAGTAATTAAACACTGATTACTTACTGTAAAAAAAGAAAAGGTTGAGGAAAGGTTGGATTCAGAAGGTCTAATTTCACACAGACAATTTCAGTGGAAATCAAGCCTTTAACTATATTCTGCTTGACTTGATCTGAAAGAAAGGGATAAGAAAAAAGATTAGAACTATTCAGTGCCTTCTTTCTGCAGTGGGACTTTGGAGAAGTGACAAACAGTTACTGGTTATTCATTCAGTAATTTCCCCCCCAAACAACATTTAGAATCCTCTGCAAAATTTGGCTGCAGCTCTTTGGTTTTATTATTCCTAGAAAATACAAAGCCACCTCCCTTCTGCACTTTTGGCTACAGATTATGCATTTCAGTTCCCAAGGAACATCTAATAAAAAAAAAAAAGTTTGCAAACACAGCAAAGTCAATTTCACCTGATCCTGTTACTTCGTCATATATTAAAGAAGGCCTTCCTGCCTTTGACCAACTCAGTAGCCTCTTCCATCAGCATAATCAAAAGCTAGATCATGTTTTTGTGGTTTGTCTGTCTGCAATGTCCCAACGGGAAGAAAAGGCCACAAACTCCACAGGCTACTAAAACTATTTTCTTTTCTACAAGCCATGCACAGTTCACTCTCCCTCCCTCCCAGCTCCTGCACAATGGCTCTTTTCAAGACTAGACAAAATTAAGAATTATTTAATGAAAACCATCATGTTTCTTCACAGATTTAGGGAGCTTGTCTTGCAAATATTCTGGACAGTGTCTTTCACAGATCCACACAGAGAAGAATGAAGGTTTTTCTCTGCAGCAAATTATCTATTCCAAACATATCATATACTTACATTAATATTATTTTACTGGAGACAACAAAATGAAAGTCTCACTCAATACACAGCAAGCAGATTACTTACATCAATAATTGCTATTAAAAAAAGTGCCGCATTGTCTTGAAATGGAAAATTAGTTGAGTTTATTCACACCTACTGAAATATAAACATGCTTATGCTCACATTAGGTACTTCGGAGAAAAAATTCTGCAGCCTGTACTCTAGAGTGCTGTAGGAATTTTAAATACTGCTACAATATTACACTCTAAATGAATAGGCTTCCCTAAGTGTTTTTCAATCAATGTTCACTTGTACGTAATAATCTCGGAAGGTTAAAATTCGGAGAGAAAGTGCAATATTTAATAATTTACACAAAGTGATCTTCATTTTTCCTTCTTTTGATCATTAGATTGTGCTTTTCCCAGGGTTCACTGTTGATATAATTATAAGGTACTCAAGAAGATGAACGTTAGTCTGAGAATGAGAGGAATTATTTTTTAGAATTTTGTGCTATGTTTTGACAATTGAAGTTAAACTTTTTTATTTCAAATAAAAAGAAACCCTGACTCCAGCATTTTCTGCACCATGGCTGGGAGCAAGTGAGCCTCCCAGCCAGAGTAGGCAGATTCATGATAGCTCTGCTTCAGCTCTCATATTGAAAAGAGCAGAGCCGACATTGTGGCTTGAGTGGCAGCTCAAGCGCTAAATCCCACCTAAACACCTGGATCTGAGCTTGTGTGGCTAGCCTGAGTCTCTGCTGGAGCTGCAACATTCACATTGCTATTTTTAGCAGGCTAGCATGAGCCCTGCTAGAATGAGTCTGTATATCCAGGATGGGATATTTGCAGCGTACAGATACCGTCCATGTACAAAGAGCTACAAAAGGGACATATGTGTCAAAAGGAGAGGAGAAAGCAGGTTTAAACTAGTGTAAATGGTACATTCTTTGTAACCTGAAGTCTTTAAATCATGATTTGAGGACTTCAGTAACTCGGCCAGAGGTTAGGGATCTATTACAAGTGTGGGTGTGTGAGGATCTGTGGCCAGCAATGTGCAGGAGGTCAGACTGATGATCATGATAGTCCCTTTTATGAGGTTATGAGATGGATGTGGCCAGTGTTAGGAAAAGTGTTGAGTTCCACAGGCTAATTGTGTGAATAAGTACTCCCTTTGTATTAAACCTCCTGCCTATACATTTCAGCTGGTAACTCCAGCTTTTTGTAGTGTGTGGAATGGTAAATAACACTTTCCCTACACCATTCATGATATCATACCTCTATCATATCCTCCTCTAGGCATCTCTTTTCTAAGCTGAACAGCCCTAATGTGTTTAGTTTCTCCTCGTATGGAAGTTGTTCTATAACTTGATCATCTTTGTTGTCTTTCTCTAAGTCTTTTCCAGTTCCACTGCCCCATCTCAAAAAATGTATAACTAGAAGTGGACAAAGTATGCAAGATGTGGGCATACCAGGGATTCATTTTATGGCATTATAGAATAATAGAAGTGTAGGACTGGAAGAGATATCAATTGGTCATCTAGTCCCGTCCCCTGCACTCCAGGCAGGACTAAGTAATAACTAGATCATTCCTGTCAGGTGTTCATCTAACTTGTTTTTAAAAATCTCGAATGATGGAGATTCCACCACCTCCCTAGGCAATTTGCTCCAGTGCTTAATGATCCTGACAGTTAGGCAGTTTTTTCTCATGTCCAACCTAAACCTCCCTTGCTACAGTTTAAGCCCATTGCTTCTTATCCTATCCTCAGAGGTTAAGAAACATTTTTCACCTTCCTCCTCGTAATAATCTTTTATATACTTGAAAAATGTTATCACGTCCCCGCCCCCAGTCTTCTCCAGACTAAACAAACCCATTTTTTTCAATCTTTTCTTGTAAATCATGTTTTCTAGACCTTTAATCTTTTTTGTTGCTCTCCTCTGGACTCTCCAATTTGTCCACATTTTTCTGGAAATGTGGTGCCCAGAGATGGACACAATATTCCAGCTGAGGCCTTATCAGCATGGAGTAGAGCAGAAGAATTACTTCTTTTGTCTTGTTTACAACACTTCTGCTGATACACTGCAGAATGCTGTTCAATTTTTTTTTTGCAGCAGTTACACAGTTGACTCATATTATATTTTCTGTCTTATTTGTTCTCTTTCCTAATATTTCTTAACATGCTGTTAGCCTTTTTGTCTGCTGCTGCTCATTGAGAGTAGACTCACAGACTTTAAAGTCAGAAGGGATCATTATGATCATATAGTCTGACCTCCTGTACAATGCAGGCCACCGAATTTTACCCACCCATTCCTGCAATATACCTCACCCCTATTTCTGAGCTACTGAAGTCCTCAAATCATGGTTTAAGGACTTCAAGGTACAGAGAATACTCCAGCAAGTGACCCATGTCCCTTGCTGCAGAGGAAGGCGAGAAACCTCCAGGGCCTCTGCCAATCTGCCCAAGAGGAAAATTCCTTCCCGACCTCAAATATGGCAATCAGCGGAACCCTGAGTATGTGGGCAAGACTCAGCAGCCAGACATCCAGGAAAGAGTAGAGGTGTAGTTAGGATTGTTCTTCCCAATGTGCATTACTTTGCACTTGTCACTGTTGACTTTCAGCTGTCATTTTGTTGCCTAGTCACATTATTACTGCTACCCTATTATTTGTATTACAAATTATCTGCCATTTTTACCTTCATAATAACTTGCTATAATGTGCTCCATGTAAAATGTGAACTACACCCAGAGATGGTGGTTTCAGACACTTTCAGGAAGTCACCATGCCAAGGGGCAGGATGGCTTGCAGCGGGAAACCTTGTCACCACACCGGAAGGAAGATAGGGTGATTCCCTCTCCCACCCTGGTGCATTCA
Organism: Dermatemys mawii; assembly: GCA_007922305.1. Lineage (NCBI taxonomy): Eukaryota > Metazoa > Chordata > Testudines > Dermatemydidae > Dermatemys > Dermatemys mawii. The sequence goes on from ML677352.1 coordinate 25,936,197, forward strand.
AACACATCTTGGGATAGGACTAATGCATCAGAGCCAAAGATGAAGGAGCCTTGGGCTACTTCTGAAGGGTACTTTGCTGTTGTAATTATTTCATTTTGAAATGGATCAGATTGCACCAAATAATGGTATTTTTAAAATATTGCCTTAGGGGAGAATGTATCCAGAATCCTCTACAAAGTGATAATCCCCAGATCACTTTGAATTACCCAGATTACCAGTATGTTATATCAATACATCCAGTGGGTCTATTTCCCATTTACACTAAAGCCTCTATTCGTCACTCTGACATTATATATGGGTCTTAAGAGGGTGTCAATGTAATTTAGTATAAATGAGGATCAGAACCTCTATACTTTCAGAGACAAAATCAACTGTTTCCAGGAAGCTAACTCAATACAAGTTGTTTGCGTAGTGATATTGCCTCCATCCTTGTTTATGTGGTTTTGAAATAAATAGATTCCCAGGCCCTTGCCCCTCCTCTATGCAAACAAATTCACCCCTAGGAAACAGATTTTATCACAGGCTAACAGTGACATTTTTGTGGGAGCCCCTTGTTAAAACATTGGCATCATATTACTAAGCCACTGGATGAGTTGGCAAGGAGCGTGTGTTAGTTCAACTGTACAAAAATAAACTTGTTTCTTAGGCAAGGACAGAAAGCTTTTTCAGTATAGTCAATATCTAGTAACAGAAAAATATCATGCAAATCATTATTATAATAATCAGGCAAACTCACTGCAGGGCAAAGGTGGAGGAAACATGCAGAATGACATGTTGAAACATGCATACAAGACGATTATCAAAAACAGAAAAATTAAAAAAGGCAAAATGAAAAATAAAGTCTATTGAAAACATTTCTCCAATGTCAAAGAATCAAAAAATATGGCTAAAAATAGAGTGTTAACCAATGTAATAGTTTTATCAGATTTAAAACAATTCTTTATTGTTCCTTATTCATTTTTACTTAAAAATTGCAAGCAAAACTTTTATACTAGGGTTGGAAGGGACCTCAGGAGGTCATCTAGTCCAATCCCCTGCTCAGAGCAGGACCAATCTCCAACTAAGTCGCCCCAGCCAGGGCTTTGTCAAGCCTGACCTTAAAAACCTCTAAGGAAGGAGTTTCCACCACCTCCCTAGGTAACCCATTCCAGTGCTTCACCACCTTCCTAGTTGAAATGTTTTTCTTAATATCCAACCTCAATCTCCCGTACTTCAGCTTGAGACCATTACGCCTTGTACTGTCATCTGATACCACTGAGAAGTGTATAGATCCATCCTCTTTGAAACCGACTTTCAGGTAGCTGAAAGCAGCTATCAAATCCCCTCTCATTCTTCTCTTCTGCAGACTAAACAATCCCAGTTCCCTCAGCCTCTCCTCATAAGTCATGTGCTCCAGCCTCCTAATCATGTTTGTTACCCTCCGCTGGACACTTTACAATTTTTTCATATCCTTCTTATAGTGTGGGGTCCAAAACTGGACACAGTACTTCAGATGAGGCCTCACCAATGTTGAATAGAGGGGAATCATCACTTCCCTTGATCTGCTGGCAATGACTACTTATACAACCCAAAATGTCATTAGCCTTCTTGGCAAAAAGGGCACACTGTTGACTCATATCCAGTTTCTCATCCACTGTAACCTCTGGTCCTTTTCTGCAAGAACTGCTGCCTAGCCATTCGATCCCTAATCTGCAGCAGTGCATGGGATTCTTCCGTCCTAAAGGCAGGACTCTGCATTTCTCCTTGTTGAACCTCATCAGATTTCTTTTGGCCCAATCATCTCATTTGTCAAGGTCCCTCTGTATCCTATCCCTACCCTCCAGAGTATCTACCACTCCTTCCCAGTTTAGTGTCATCCGCAAACTTGCTGAGGGAGGCAGTCCATGCCATCCTCCAGATCATTAATGAAGATATTGAACAAAACCGGCCCCAGGACCAACCCTTGGGGCACTCCACTTGATACCGGCTGCCAACTAGACATGGAGCTATTGATCACTACCCGTTAAGCCCGATGATCTATCCAGCTTTCTATCCACCTCACGGTCCATTCATCCAGCCCTTTTAACTTGCTGTCAAGAATATTGTGGGAGACTGTATCAAAAGCTTTGTTAAAGTCAAGGAATAACATGTCCACTGTTTTCCACTCATCCACAGAGCCAGTTATCTCATCATAGCAGGCAATTAGATTAGTCAGGCATGACTCGCCATTTGTGAATCCATGCAAACTGTTCCTGATCACTTTCGTCTCTTTTAACTGCTTCTGAATTGATTCCTTGAGGATCAGCTCCATGATTTTTACCACGGACTGAAGTGAGGCTGACTGGCCTGTAGTTCCCTGGATCCTCCTTCTTCTCTTTTTTTCAAGATGGGCACTACATTAACCTTTTTCCAGTCATCCAGAACCTCCCTCGATTGCCATGAATTTTCAAAGATGATGGCCAATGGCTCTGCAATCACATCTGCCAACTCCTTTAGTACCCTCGGATGCAATACTACCTGCTCTTCACAGACCACCAGTGGACATAGTTTGAAAGCCTCCATTCTAATAGTTCTAAGCATAAGATCAGGCCACATGAACCCATGAGTTTTAATCCAGGCTCTGATAATGACTCCCATTCCCTTAGGCCAGTCACTTAAATGAAAGTGAAGACATAAACTAACAATGATATTTATCAGGAATGCTGTGAGAATTAAAGTCTATAAAGCGCTTTATGAAGTATACTATGTGAGGAGCATTACTATAGATCTACTTCATGTACCATGGTAATAGCTGCCTCTATATCCAAAGTAATTTTAAGATTAATTTAAAACAGCATTAATTTGTGCCATGCTTGCCGGAGCTGAGGAGTCCTGGCACCTCTAGCCCCAGCATTTCTGAGATTGCTGCATCAGTTATGAATGTAAAAATTTGCTTGAGTCCTGGTACCTCTTTCAATACAAATTAAACACTGATTAAAAATATACAGAAAGTCTTGCATATAGATGATCGGAGTGCAAGTCATAATTGCTCCTCCTTACTGAAATACTTTCTAAACATGCTCAGACCTAGAGAAGAAAACCATTTTGTTTTTCTTTCCCAAAGCAGGGAGCTCTTTTTTTTTTTCCAGATGACTTCTCCTTTTGTTGAAGGCAAAGTCTTCCTTTGGGGGCATAAGTGATAGTGAGTCAGCTGTTCTGTAGTTAGGGAGAAAAGCAGTTTAGCGTGAAAGTGAAATTCATGATATGCACTCACTCATTTTTAATACGTTCTCCCTTCCTGAGAGCAAATTGCAGTTTATCAACAAGTTCCGTTGTTCCCTTAGGTTGACGTAAGTTCTTTTTGCCTGCTAAGCAGACAAGCAGAAAGGAGAGTGAAAACATGAATTGGTATATGTAATTTATAACCCAGGTTTTTTTATATTACATATATTTCGCTGGGATTACTGGCAAAACTGTCTTGATCCTCTTTAATCCCTGAGCTGTGAAGTTGTTTAATTTTTAAACAGTAAATGAATGTTTTCATTTTATCAAGAAACGTGTGTTGAGAACTGAGTAGGTCATAGAAGTTAGCACCTAAATGATTTCTCACCTACTATACTCTTGGGAAAGAGGATTATCAGTTTATGACTAAAGAAGGCTTCTTTCTCCTCACAGATAATACTGTGTCTTATAAACAGTCTAGAAGAGGACAAAAATGAAATCTCCACATTCACCTCTCTTGGTACTTGCAGTTACCATGGCATGTTAAAATCACTCTGGGCCACACTGTGGACTCCTTACACTGGCAGTGGCAGGTACTTAACTTTTGCAAGAAGTCCAGTGGGACTACTTGAATGACTAGAGTAACAAGAAGAACTAGTTCATTAAGTAGTCACTGATGTGAATAAAGGCTCCACAGTCTGGTCTTATGGAGCAGCACATGTTGATTTTTAAATGATACTGTGATAGAGTCAGACCAGAAGGATATAAGAGAGCGCTGGAAGGCAGGTATATTAGTCTCAGGATGTGCAGGTCCCTGTTCCCTGGATAGTCAAACAAAGGCTACTCCAGGCCAATCAAGACACCTGGGGCCAATTAAGAACCTTCTAGAAAGGAGTAGAAACAGCTAGCCTGATTGGTACACCTGAAGCCAATCAGGGAGTGGCTGAAACCAGATAAAAACCTCCCAGTCAGTCAGGTGGGCTGTGGGTGTCAGGAGCTGTGGAAGGAGGTTGTGCTGTTGGTGAGACTGAGTGGTGGACAACATATCATCTAGAAAGAAGGAGGCCCTGAGGTAAGGGTGAAGTGGAGTTTGAAGAAGCGGGAACTGCTGTGGGGAAGTAGCCCAGGGAATTGTATTGTGTTTTGTGGATAAAAGGTCAGCCATCTTAGCTGATACTATCAGGTTCCCTGGGCTGGAGCTTGGAGTAGAGGGCGGGCCTGGGCTCCCCAACTTTTTTCCATCTTCCATACTGGCCTGTGATGAAGGTAACTCACTAGGTGGTGACTCTTGCCAATTATACTGAGAAAGGGAGGTCACTCTGGGGCCTAGATGAGTTTCTGAGGCCCCTCAATCTGCCAGGAAGCGCAGGACCCACAAGTACCAACTTGGAGCTTTGTCACAATGCATAAAAGTAGCCAAAAGGATCCTCAGTTTCTGAGTGCCCCTTTTGACATACCTTGAGAGCAGTGGCTGCTTTTAAAAGATTTTATGCAAGAATGTTTGTATAAAATAGAAAGTCAGTGGGTATATGAAGAAAAGAGAAATGCTATAGAATAAGTGTGAGGAGTATATTTTGGCCCGGTCATGATGTTACCTATGTTAGCAATACAGAAAATATTCAAAAATTATTACACTAAGATTTTCATCAAAACGTTGATGATTCTATAAGATGTTTGAAAAAAAAGCAACACTTTTTTCATGAAAAAAAATTAAAAATATTCAAAATATTTTCTCTGATATTTTGAAAATTTGGACAAGCTCTAGTTAGCAACATTGGGAGACCTAGTGCAGTCCGGCTGCTGTGGTGTTTAAATTAGTTCCAAGCACTGTTAGATAGCACAGTGTTAAAGCCTACCAGTAACCAGTCTACACTGGTCTTGCAACAGCATGGTGCTAAAATGGTGATAGCAGTAGGAGGAAATATGCTCCTTATGTGAACAAGATCTTTCTGTTTCTTTTGCAACAATAAGGGAAATAAGTTATGTGGTTAATTTTATTTTCATGGAATATTTTACTTAGTATAAGTGTCTTTGATCATTCAGTGTTTTTTAAAACTTATGCAAAATAAGGTGATAAAATCAACCTGAAAAAAATCAAACTTCTGTCTGTGTACATATTTATTTATTTACTTGCTTGTGGTACAAATAACTCCCATAATTGATGGAAGTAAGCAAAAATATATTTATCACTATTTTTCCAGGTTGTTTACTTTGGTGCATTTGCCAACAATTTGTATATCATCATTTCCACTGTTTTCTTGGTGGTCAATTACCTTTCCTGCCTCATGGACTAGCATGATGCTATAGCACTATACGCCTTATCCTGGGGAACAGAAAATCACCCAGTAAGCCCTATTCAGTTCAATTTTTAGGGCATACTATCTGACGGGGGGACTTTTAATAATAACGGGTTGAGTCAGCATGGTTCAAAAACTTACAAAACACCATGCACTCATTTGGATTTAAAGGGAAATACAGGTGTTTCTAGTTTAGGCCTGTCTCTGGTCTGTGGCTAGGAGTCACATTTCTCTACAGTGCCTAATCTTGCTTCAGTGCGCTTTACACATCAGCAGTTTTTTTTCCAGAACACAAAATCTCTTACTGCTGACTCTATTATTGATCATTTAGAGTTGTGTCCTTCCAGCTGGTTGCCCATTTTCTTGGGTTCAATGGACTTGTGTTTTGAATTGCACTGTAGCCTTTTTATTTCAAATTATTCCCCTCTCCTAGTGTCTACTTTTGGCATGCAAATGTCTACAGGTGTAACCAACTTTAAAGAGCCATGTGGTGGCAACACTTCACCACTGACATCAATAAGGACCTACTGCAGAAGAGATGACACTTGCTTTGTTTTGTAGGCAGCCATTGCCTGGCAGTTAAGTCATAATACAAGAAGGTCTAGCCAACTTGTAAGTGGGCAGAACGCCATTTCAACAGATGGCTATGAGAGTAGGCAGCCAAAAGACAAAGTATGTGCATGAAATGTGGCTACAGAAACATACTTCTCATACAGACAGACATTTAAAAACTCATCTGTCTTGATCCTATGCCCCTAGTTAACATAGTTAAGAGGCTGTGCATCTGAAAAGTTTAACATATATGCATAAAATTCTGCTTCCATGGCCATACAAAGAAAGGTTTTGTCTATCTGAAAATAGTGCTAGAAAGAGATAGCTGGAGTCCTTATAATGAAAACTCCATTTTCCCTAAACAGCATATTTTAGTCTATATGCAATGATTAGTCTCTAGGAAGATACTTTGTCACAACCATAACATTTGTCACACACAAAAAATAAAGAAATAGACAACTCCAAAAGTCTCAGGCTCTCTCATAGTAAATCATAGTCTTTCCAGCTTAGGTCGGTCTCATTCTCCATTACAAAAGCCTGTAATAGAGGCTGGAGAGTAACATGGCAGTTACATAAGCCATTGGTATGCCAACCCTAGAATACTCAGTTGAGTGCTGGTCACCCCATCTGAAAAAGCAGAAACAGTGGACACTAAGGGTGGTCAGAAACAGACAATGAGCACGATCAAAGACATAGAAAAACTCTGTGAGGAAAGATTGACAAGATGGGATGGTTTTCCTTGGAGAAAAGGCAAATACAAAGTAGTATGATAAATGTATACAAATAATGTTTAGTACAGAGAATATAGAGCAGAATCTTTTATTCACTCTCTTATAATACAATAGCAAAGAGACATTCAATGAAATTGAAAGATAAGATTCAAAACTAATGTAAGGAAATATGTTTTCCCTCACACAATACAGAACTATGTAACTCATTGTCAAAAGACAACAATAATTTTAGCAGTATAAAAAATAAACAAAAACCCTCATTTATATGGAGAATAAGAATATTCAGAGTGATAAAAGCAAGGATTAAAACATCACCATGAGTTTGAGAAGAGATATAAACTCTTATGCCAACCGCTAACCAATGGGGCACAGAACAGAGCTTTCCTTGGCTACCTTCCATGATTACCTTCTCCAGGACTACTTCTTCTGAACCAGCTGGCACTGGCTACTCTCATACTCATGTTACTGGAGTAGATGGACTACTAGCCTGATCTAGTATGGCAATTCTATAGTGATATGGAAGCACTTTGGTTATAAAAAAAATATGCTTCTCCTTTATTTAAGAATTAAAAACAAAACACAGTGTTGGCTTATTTTCATTGCAGCTGTGGCAGAGTCCCCCTGAGAGCCACATGGAAACAGTAGCCATGGATAGTATGGGGTTATAAGCTCAGACTGGGACTTAGGCAGCACTTTGTGAAATGGGCTGCTTTCCAGAAAAATAGAAGTGATGGTAATGGTGGTGAAGAGAGAGGGTGGTGGCTGGGAGGGAACTTTGCAGCTGAAAGCAACCCCCACCTTTGTGGTAATTAATGGGATAAGTCCATCCATCAAACTCCCAACAAGATGTAGCATCAGTATAACTGCTTAGGTGGCAAAGGAAAAAAGGATACAGATGAAATGGGTTTTTAGTAGATTGTTTATAAAGAAAGCATTTTTAAAGCAATAGGTACATATCTTAAAGATACATTTGTATCTTTTTTAAAAGGAAAAAACATTTATTTTAATTTTAAATAACTATTTTAAACATAATTCTCCAAGGCATTGTCTGTTAATTTATGGGCACACTCCCTAATGTGAGTTATTGATTAACTAGCTCAGGTCTTTGTATCATCACCCATCAGCATGGTTTACGAACACCTGGCTTTGTATTATGTTGTGATCCAGAGATAAATATGAATGTCAGCTTCATACCCTGTCCTAGGCCCAGGTGCTACGCTGAGACTTTTTAATATGGAACGCTGACCCTGGGAATGGGTTTTGGCAAGGAAACAAGAGTCCTTGCAAGTAGATTCCATTGCTGAATGGGTGCCCAACTGTTTGCAGGCCTTCATGGCCCAGGCTTCTTTCACAGGCTTTCAGGCTTTCTGTGAATAGAGTACATAACCTGTTGGCCATGCACCCGTTCCACTATGCATAGGACTGGCTTTAGGATTCTGGCGATCCTATTATATCTGCAAGAAAGAGGGTTCTGCTCTCCTGAAAATTCTGTTTTTATTAAGTCAAAGTGCTGGCCAGTTTTGAACCACCCAGCTTGATCTCTGTGCTAAATTCAGCTTGGTTGCAGGAGTGATTCCCCACCTCCTTCTATTTTTGCACATCTTTCCTGGTCTCTTTATCCCTTTTGCTCCTCTTTCTGTTCCATTTCATCTCCCTTCCTCCACGTACTTCACAACACTCTCATGGGGGTAGGCACTGTATTATTACTATTTGGTGATTTGATTAAATGAGTGTCAATATTGCTGTCAAATCATGTGGCCACTTACACTACAGAGCTACCATTCATTGTGGCCAGAGGCTGCTTAGCAGAAAATCCAGCTCAAATGCAGACAGCTGGCTGGTAGCTCTAACACTGCTGGCAGCAGTCCAGACAGTAGCCCTTACTAGCCACAGGGATCTGCGGTTGCCACTGACTCTACTCTCATACATATACCAAATGAGGGATCCACAGCCATGGGTTCCATGTGTCTCCAGTGCTAGATATGGGTAACTGTTGGGAAGATCATGCATAACTCGCATTCTCCCCTCCCCACCCAGATCTGTTTTATAGAATTCAGTTTTCCTCTGTGTTTGCAAGCCAATTTGAGTGCTACTGCAATATAAATACATTTTCAAGATATTTTTGCAATGTAGAAGCCTAGCTTCCTTGTAATGAAAGCTGAGATTGTCCTTGACATTTACTGAGTTCCAGAATTCAGGGGACCATGACCATGGAATCCAAAGGCTGGCTCTGTTCGCTTGTTTCTTTCTGTGCATGCTTAGTGGGCAGGCTTGCCAAAATTATTCTCATGGATGCTTTTCTCCCAGGTGGGGAAGCAGTTCAAAGAATTTTCTCTCTTCTGAACTCAGGTCAAGGAACACGCTGGCCACCGTGGCTGAAAGCAAAATACCTGTGCCCAACAGTGACATGATGAAGAATGGTTCTCAACTTCATCTGATTCACAGGACAATCTTCCTTGTGTTCAGATCCAGCCATTTGACAGAGATACAGATTTTGTGCCTGATATGTTTATAGCCATGGAAGTGAGTGCTGAAATGTTAGACAGGAAGGGTAGGTATGACAGTCAGGCATCTGGATAGTAAACATCCAATCCAAACTAGTTCAAAGAAAATACAGGAAAATAAATGCCAGGGTTTGGACAAGATTCTGTTATCTCCCACAGTAGAAAAAGAAAAAAGACCTCACAAAAATGAGGAGAAAAGATTTAAAAAACTGGAAGAAAAGTAGTTGGGTTTTAAATGAGTCCAAATGAAAACAATAACAAAACCAGTTGCTCACTGTTTAAGAAAATATATTTCCAGGGATGTGTAGCTGTCATCTGTAAGTGGGATTGCATAGTTGGCACCCCATTTCTTTGATCTTTTACTGCTTTTCAGACGAGTCAGCCACACTGCTATGGACTCACTTAAAGTGTCTATTATTGATTTGAAAATATTTACTGATTCGAGTGCGTATATATCCATTTCCACTTCAAATCAGGAGAAATATTTTAAGTGACAACACAGTGTATTGTTTAGGATATAGGAGGCAAGTCATAGAAAGAACAATAAAACTAGAATAGATAAAAGTACTTTTAAACAGTCCAACGATGGATGGTTTGTACTAAATTAATGACTCAAACTTTCCTCCACACCAGACAACTCTCTGCATTGGAGACCTGCATTAAGTGACACATCAGAAGTCACAAATATGTATGATTTCACAGAATTACTCTCTAAGTCATAAAACTGTAACATAACCTTGGGTGGAAAATGCAAAACTTACTCCTAGGCATCCACATATATGCATGATTTTGGAAAGTATCGAAAAGTAACCAAACTGATCTGACCCATCACCTATTATTAGCAACAACTTCCAAAAATCTGAAGCCTGCCAATATAGTGTTCCTAATTTATTATTTGCCTTCATTTATGTCTTCCTAGTAGATATGTTCTTCACTTTAAATAAGTGTTTCCTAAAAGACAGACCCAAAGTATTGTATTTATGCACAAGGCTTGAAATAAGACACTTCCTAAACTTTAATTATGAGTCACTATCTAGGTTTCTGAGAAACAGCTGAAATCCTATGACATGTTTTAAGAAGGTAAAATCCCGAGGTTGCTCTAAGACAGTTGTGTTACATTAAATGTCACATACTGAAAGCCCTTGTTAATAAAGATTGGCTCAGGTCGTACTGTCAAGGATAAAGAATCATTCCTAAATCCTTTGTTTCAGGCTATAGCGAAACCTAATCCCCATGGTGTTCTTGCCTGGCCATGCATGCATGTAGATATGCACCACTTTTATAGTACTGGTGCTTTCTTTCAAGCACGTTGCTCCTGACTGCAAGGCATTTGATTTCTGGTAATTAATCAGCTCATCATACATGCTGTGTTTCTCCCTCAGGCCCAGCTCAAGTAAGTGATCCAAATCTGGCCCCAGGAAAGAAAAAGCCATTTATGTTCTTAGTGCACAGAATGAACCCCTGATAAACAGTGCTTAGCTAAACATTGAATTCATATGGCATTATTTTTCTTTGCAAACTATAAGTCTGTTTTTTCTTTCCATTCTATAAGTCTATTTTTATGGATGCCCTTTAAAATGGGGAATTCTTTTGTGTCCATAAAGAGCCATCAATATTTACTATACCATTTTAAAATTTACACTCCAGCCTCTAAAGTTATTGCTTGAAAACATTAGTGTTCATTTTTTAAACAACATTTTGTTGAATGTTTACCTGTCTTCCTTTATCTGTGTGTTCCTTCATGTTTGGCTTGTCTGTGTAATAACCTGGTTACTGCTAATTTTATCAGTTGCAGCAAACAACCTGAGCTTGTGTTAGTAATTCTTCATGCCCGGAGATGTGGCAATCCTCATTCTTTTCAATTACTTACTAGTCTGCCTCAACTGCTATTTAAAAAGTCATGCTTTATTATTAAAGGATCTGCAAGAGCATTGGCAAACATGCTTAACAGACATGCTCTCACCCTCTCTTTCTTAATATTAAAAATACTCTGTACAGTTGCAAAGATACCACGCTTGGGTTGGAAGGACTACCTGTTCCCTGATCTCCATCAATTCATGAATGTGCGGCACTCCTCATTGTTCTGCTAATGCATTAAGATTTTGAGTAGTGGCTTCCTGCAGTGCTGAGACTTCGATCGTGCCAGCATTATTTCTAGGCTCCATTTTTTTTTTGGCATGAAATAAGCTTTTTATGCTGGTCCTTTTCCCTGTGGCAAAGACAACGCACCAAAAGGAATTATTTCACCTAATAGCTCCCTGCTTCACACTGCTGTTTTGAGACTTAATTAATTAATGTTTGTAAAGTGCTGTGAGAGCCTGGGATTAAAAGGTGCTACAGAAGCACTGATATAAGTACTATTATTATTAGTTCCCAGTTCTCCACAAGCTAGCAAAAAGGCGAACTCCAGTCTTCAGTGCAAAGCTTGTCCACCCCAGTAAGGAGCACCTCACTGCTCCTTGTTTGTCATACATCAAAAGGATTGGTGTATAAAAATGTCTGGAAGCCACCAGTCAACTGATGCAGACCTCTAGCAAATTAGAGAGGAGGAGGGGAAAAAAAGGTCTTTTGGGCATGTTATTTCTAGTACCCCGGTGCTGTTTTTAATTTCTCCTTTTCTTGTTCTAAGCATACCATCTAGATAAGTAAAATAAACCACATTGGGCTACAGATTAAGTCAGATATCAAAATCGTTGCATGCCGGCCGCGTAAACTCTCTCATGCTGAACATTTGTGGGTTATCAGGATCAAAGAGCACCTTCAATACTTATAAAAAAACATAGCCCACCATGGTTTAGTCTTCATTAACTTGGCATGTATTTGAAGAATTTAGAGCTAATGCAGTGCATGCCTAAGCAGACTTTTTTTTGACTTAGGAAAACATTTATCCTCTTAAAGAGATATGTATCAGTTTTTAAATGTTGTGAAAGGACAAAACAACATAAGGCTCACATATGCTATTGAGCCGTCTGAATGCAAAAAGCTTTACATGGCTGAATTTGCACATGAAGAGAGTCAAGAACGAACTTGTCATTTCTATAATATCAGTAAAGCTTATTTCATGTATAAGAGGACATCATGCTGTGTGTCGATGATACAATTTTTCTAGTTGGGATTTAAAATGTTAAAATGAGAAAAAATGGGTTAAATTGTGTTGTGAAATCCTGGGTACCCACAAAGAATAGGGTATACAACCAAGTATAGGTAGTGCTGGGAATACATTGCATTACTTCCAGCACTGCTTTTAGCTGATTAGGTCTTGTTCAGACACGAAGCCCAGAGGACGTGAGCTCATATAAATGGGGTGTGTGGGGGGGGGTTGGGTGGGTGGCGGGGTTGTGTGCAGAAACTAATGTGGTTGTTAATGGGTGTTAGCAATGCCAGGCCATCATACCATCTATGAGCCATTTCAGTCTGTTCTGACTGTGCATGATGTCCATGATGTTCAGCTGGAAAAATTAAGTCTAATTTAAAAAATGATTGAATACTTCAAAAACACAGACAAAAGCTGCATATGCAAATAGTTATGTATGTTTGCTTGCATACACCCATATGGGGAAGGAGAATAGCAGAATGTTATGGCACAGGACTTGGAATCTTAACGGACTGTTACCCTTAAAAACAGGTTTTAGAGTCCCTTAGAATAGCCCACCTGTTGCCCCCTTGATCTGTCCTTCCTAAGGTATGGGTCTCCAGGGTAGCTAAGGAAAAACTTGGAGGACGTGGATTCAGCCTTCTGATAAATCACTGATTGACACAGGCACTATTCTTTGCAAAACAAAATATCTTTTTATGAATACAAATAATAATAATCTAAACCACAAATTCCTTATAGATGTTATAAGACACAAATCTTTACAAGCTAAAGAGCAACCCAACCGCAATAATATACAGCTGAGATGATTCTAAGGAGTTGCACCCTGTCACAGATGGTCAGTTTGTCACAGGCTGCTGAAAGCAATTTCTAAACACTTTAAATCGCACATTTCTTTAATATATGTCTTTATTAACCCAAGCATGCACATACCCACACACTAACTATTATACTATTATTAACTACAACTAACAGGCTTACTCTAACTTCACTTCTGTACCAGGGCTTTTTCTGTGCTGCTGGGGCTGTCTACTTGCTTGCTTCTTCAGGTCTCCACTTGTTTTTTTTCTCCACGCCTCAGCTTCTACTCTTTCAGTTGCTCTGCTCCTAACCTCTCAACTGCCCACTGACTGGTTTTCATACTGCCCTGTCAGCTACCAGGTTCTTAGTGCACATTCTCAGTACCAAACATTACCTTGCATGGCAACATTACCTCATTCTGCACATGATCACTGCTGCCGTTTATCTCAGTTATGATTACCTCATCTGATATTTCCCCTACTTCTGAAGCTCAGCTGAACTTTTCCCTACTTTTGTATTGCACATAATCAGAAATATCATGTCACCTGCAACTTACAGTCATTGTTTACCTCCATGAGCTGTCAATCATTGTTGTTTACCACTTTGTGACTTTGCACATAGCAGCTCTGTGACCGTCAGCTTACTTTCAGTGGTGGAGAACCATCTGACCTGCAACTTCCAATGGTGTAACAACTCCTGCTTATTCAAAATGGAGTCCAGGGAATTACTCCACTATCATGAATGCTATACTTAGCTCTTCTACAAGCTCTCTATGTGAGCTTGGGAAAGTAATTTAAAATATCCCCAAGCTTCAGTTTCCCTATGCAAAATGCGGAGAATACATACCTACTTCACAACATTGTGTGTTTATTATCTAGATTATAGTACCCATGCGCTTTCCAAACACATAAGAGGAGACAATCATGGTCTGAGAACTTACAATCTGGGGGGTGGGGGGGAGGGAGAAAAAAAATAAATCATCAGATAGCAGGTACAGCAAATGATTAAAACATCGCTTTGTACAGTTTAAGGCCAGAAAAGACCATTTCAACTTATCTCCTCCATAGCCCCCCACCCAGTACTTCTTACATCAAAACATATAAAGCAGAGTGATCAGAATGATGACAGGCACTTTTTTGTGCTTTATTTCAGGGGAGGAGCCTACAAGGGGAATGATGGAAAGGGGATGGAGGAGGGAGCACAGGCACAGGAGAAGTGTTGATGAAAAGAAGCAACGAATGCAGCAGGAGGTAGAGTAATAGGAATTAAAAAAAGGGGGAGTTTCTAAAAAAAGAAGGTGCAATGGAGCATGATGGGCAAGAAAAGGAGAGGGAGCATGATACTTACAGAGAACTGAGAGTGAATAGCCAACCAAGAGATGATTAAAAGTGACTGGAGCTCAAGGGGAAGGATTTTCAAACAAAGGGGACTTAGGCACACAGTTCCTATTGATGTGCAATAGGAGTTGGGCTCCTAATTCCTTTTTGCGCTTTTGACAATGTCCCCGTAAGTTTGACATCAGAAAGATGGTGGGGATATGAAGAACCTTTAAAGTGGCCTTTGGTGTTCAAGCTCCTGATCTTCAGTAGGATCCAGCATCTATGGCTGATTCTTACAATGAAGGGCTGGCAAGCCCATGCTGGTGTTGCTGTTTACACTTGGAGGAGCTCTGATTTCTTTTCAAAATGAAGCACACTGTCATCCAGGGATGGAAGGCAAAATATTCCAGTTTACATATACTTTATAACTGATGTGCTTTAATGCTAGTTTTTGCATTTAATTTCCTTGTTATTTTGAGCAAATAAGAATAACAGGAGATAATATCTCCAGACAAGTTCCCTGAATTGCAGCTATAGTCAAAGCCCTCATGGAAGATTCTGGTTAACCAAAAACTGTAAGTTATCTGGAGGAGGCTGGACGGGTCTCCAGATTTTGACTGAAGTCCAAGTTCTATGGAGCTGCCATGGATTCTGGTCCTGCAAAAGTTTGTCATATCCACCGTCTGTGCTAATCATCTGGCAGCACTTAAAAACAGCACCACTCTACTGCACATGGTTGGAGTCAGCTGTTCAGGTAACAATATGTGCTATCTACTGTTACCCAAACATCTCCCATTGTAACTTTTTCTTGATGGGAGGGGGAAAGAGGTGCTTGTTTTGATTGGGAGACCTAAAAAGTCCATAACTTTCTTTCTGGTGAAATGCAATCTATTCACAAAACAGGTGGCGTTTGTTTGAGCTACCTGCAATGCAAATCTGTCAGGGAAAGAAGAGTATCTGGGCTTGCCTATGTTTAAATGCAAATTTGACAGAAACCACCATCCACCTTGGGAACAAACTAGTGGCCTCTAAAAGGCTTATAGGTTCAGTTTGGATTCTTACAGATTGCTTACCTCAGAGCAGCTGAACACCAAGAGCTTCTATTGACTTCTGTGAGAGTTGTAGTTGCTTAGCTCTGAAAATTAGGCCACAGAAAATTTAGAAGTGTGTAAATGAAATGATGATTAGGGGATAAGAGAGGGTGCGCATGAGTGAATTACTGGAACTTTTTAGATCTTCCGTTTCTTCAAGTTTTGCAATAAAGTTCTTGGCCTTTCCAAACTAGTTCATTCATCCCTGGAATAGATTAAAAGACACAGGAGTTGAAGAAGCTTCTTGTAACAACAAGGAGGAGGAGCAAGTGTAACGCCGACAGACCCCAGTTGTCGATGAGCAGGATCAAAGTGGGGACCTCTGGAGCTTAGTGCATTAGACTCTATTGAATGTGCTAAAACCCAGCTGGCTTTTATCTAAGGTTGTAGAGCAGACTTATTTTATCTCTCTTTCTCTAAGTGATCTTGGTGCACCTAAATGGGGCAGAACACCACACCCAGAAGGTCTGTGGATTACTCAAGCACAACTGAAGTGTTATCTGAGTTTTCTCTCTGGCATCTTCCACCACACATCCCTCTTACTCCATAGATTTCCAGAGGGTTTAAAGGCTCTTCTTCAGCATAAGTGTAAGTGGATTGCTTAAGACAATGGACACCACATGAATTGGAAAACATGAAAAGCAAGCATACAGCAAAACAGCCATCTGCTCAGCTTTGGAACAGGAACATTGCAGAGCTCATTTGTGCATTAGTGTTGCTATTTAATGTCGTTTTAACAAAAAAGTTAACAAAATTCATGGCTGTAGCTGACTCACATAACGTCCTTTTAGAAAAAGTCTATTCCACTGCTCCATGAAGCTGAGCAGAATGGTAATGCAGCTAAGCAGAATGGTAATGCAGAATGTACAGCAAGCTGATGGGTCTTGGGTTATATCACTGCAGATAGGTGGACTTGTAGCTTACAGGTCAGCTGGAACAGGTTATACAGCATTTCAGTACTGCCAGGATCCAACCATCCGTCTTTAAGAAACATGCCATAATAGAAATTCTCTCCAAGCCATAATGACATGGGTTCATTCACCAACTGTGCTGATATAGTATGTGCCATAAAGGGGATGCACAGCCATTATTTACAGCACCGTACTGTGCATCAATGTCTTGCATCAGTGTGATAATGTTAATACTTTTCCAGTAATGAGAAGGTGGCATGTAATATCAGTAGACCCTTAGAACACTTTAGTGTTCTGCATTCACCAATGAAGTCTTTCCACTTTTACATCCATATGATTGCTGGTGTTTGCAGTGAGTTAGTTCAGAGAACACTGAACACTGCACTATGGTTAGTAACTCCCACACAAAAATGGTGAGGATTATTAATGGTAATCACTGTACTCTGAATAGCCTAATTTAACAATCTACCTTACAAATTATGGGATGATAACTGTCATTTTAAACCTGCATTTCTGAAGAGAAATGCTCTTCCTATATGCAGATTATAACTCCAATGCCTTTTAAATGAAATAGGTGTTAGTAGATGGTCACTTCAGTTTCATTTACATAATTAGATTAGGATTCTTGAACACTGTCAGTAATATTAGTAACCAATTCCTGATTAGTTTCCTAAACATGGATCTGTGATTTTTCTGAAGAAAAAGTAAGAAGAGCATTTTAAGCTAATGCAGGAATTTGAAGGAGGATATCCATGTATCAGCTAATGACAACTGGTGTTTTTCCATAGCGTTGCATTGATTTACACCAGCTGAAAATTTTGGCTTAATAAATTAAGCACTACATGACAGACAAATGTTTTATCTTAGAGAGCTAACATTCAATAGTACATGTGTTTCCATTCAGAGACATTTAGGAGAAAGGATATGTAATCACAAAACCAAAACTACAGAAGTGTTCAAAATGCATGAAAAATGACAAAGGATTTGGCAAATTGCTGGGATCTCCACCTTACTGCAGAAGATAAGCCAAAATGGAAGAAGGAGGAGATTAGTCTAACCGAGGGGTCTCAAACACGCAGCCTGTGGGGTTATTTGCTGCAGGCTGCCAAGCTCCCCGCCCTCCTGGAGTTATTTCCTGTGGCCGCCAAGCTCCCCTCACCGGCTTCCCCTCCTTCGTCCCAGCGCGCTGTGTCCCCACTCCTCTGTCTACCTCTAGATGCTTCCCACTGCCAAACAACTGTTTAGCAGCGCTTAGCATTTTCCAGCAGGGAGGAGGGAGCCACGTGCTCAGGGGAGGAGGCGGAGAAGAAGTGGGGCAGGGGTGAGGATTTGGGGAAGGGGTTGGAATAAGGGCAGGGAGGGGGAGGAGTTGGGGCAGGGACTTGGGGGAAGGGTTAGAATGGGGGCGGAAAGGGATGGGAAGAGGTGGGGCAGGGCCTCATGGAAGGGGTGGAATGGGGGTAGGGATGTGGGGGGCTTTTGTATCTTTATATGAAAAGGTGTCAGTGATGCGGCCCTCAGGCCAATGTATTAGTCTCCGTGTGGCCCTCGTGATGATTTGAGTTTGGTCTAACCTTTTACTGTACTAAGAGTTAGCATAAAGACATGGTGTAAATTTTTTAAAAGGGTCTAAGTGAATTAAGAGTTAAATCTCATCAAGAGTCAATGCAGCTTTTGCTCCTCAGTGCTTTAGTCACTTTTGAAAATTGACCTTAGTCCTTTTTGAAAACTTGATCCCTAATGCTTTCTTTCCATTAGTAATCCTCACACAAGTGAACAGCCCCTCTGAAGTCAACGTAACTACTCACATAAGTAAGGTTACTCACAGGCATTTCAGGATTGGGCCAAAGGTTATATGACTAACCAAATAATTAAAAAGGGCAGAAATGCTGGTCCTACTGACTTACATTGATTTCAGTAGGATCAGGATTTTATCCCAGAGGAGGAGAAGGATAGGAAAAAAATGCAGGTGCGGAAAAATTGTGGATAGGTGGTGCAAATAGCTGCCTGCTAGGAAATCCACACATAGGGAATTGCAAGTCCAACCTTCCCCACTTCTGCCCCATAAAACACCTTATATAAGGCTGTTCAATGGGCCCTCCTAAACAGGAAACATGGGAGGTGTGTGATACAGCTGATGTTGTCATAAGGATGTGGAGTGTGGTTACAGAAGTGAAGACAAGAATGTTTGGCAACTGAAAAAAGTCACCTGGCCTAACCCAACATTCCTGCTTATTTTAGTTTTCTCTTAATCCTGCTTTCCCAAGCCTTTCCTCTGTGCCTTCCTTCTCCAAAAGAGGAGATCAATGACCAGCAATGCTTTGTTCAGATAGTTAGAAACCCAGTCCAACAGTAGCTCATTTAGCAATTTAACTTCCCCCAACTTCTACCCATCTCCAAACACCAGATGGTAGCTCAGCCATCTATCCCCTTATACAGTCCCCAAGATGTGTAAAAGGCATCTCTCTTCAGGAAAAACTTAGTATAACAGATGGACTTTAAAACAGTATGCAGGGCCTTTATCTATAAGAGTTACATTCCTTGACAGATTGAACCTGATTTAGCACTATTGGCTTAGTAAACATAAGAAAATAATACATTATTGGGATTTCTTTGATAATTTGAATTTGTGGATTCAAGAGCCAACAGTCACATAATGATTGTTCCAAGGTACATTTCATATGCAATTTAACTGAAGAAATTGTTGTAAATCAATACAATACATAATCTAATAAATTCAAATGGATTTGACAGATATGACTACTAATTAAAGAATTAAACAATAAAGAAAGACCTGAAGATGATTTGCCTTTGTAAACACACTCAAACAGAAAAGGCAAATGCAGAATGTGTAATCCTTCTCCCTGTACTGTGTAGTGTAGTCTGATCTGCCCTTTCTATATATCTATTCTCAGCTTGGTTCTCCCTCTCCTGCATATTAAAAGTTTTTGTCACTATATCTCCTTGCTTAAAAGCCTAGCAAAACTTAAAACAATGTTTGCACGGAATGTATAAATGTGCCCAGGTAATCACTGAGGTCACTGTCAGGGACCAGAAGGGCTAAAAGAGACAGTAATGACCAGTGGTTGAAACAAATATTTCATTTGACATAAAATTGAGGTTTTGAAAAGTCCAATTTCCCATTTATAATCAGGAAGTTGATTAACGAAGTTCAGTTTTGCATTAGAGGGTAACACAGCGATAAGATAAAGCTTCAGTTTCCAGCTTGAAATAACATTTAATTCTAACATTATCTTTTCACCTGAGCCATTTTGTTCTTATAATATAACCGTTTTTTTTTAAAGTAATTAGTAGTCTTTGAAGGCCACACAATGTATCCACTATGCAGAGTATTACTTCTGTGTATTAACTGCTAGCTGTTTTAGGAATTCTCAAAGAGCCAAGAATAGTTCTGTATAGCATCATGGATGAAAGGTGAGAGGACTGTTTTTATATTGTTCAAAAAGAAACATGGCTTCTTGCACAATCACATATTTCCAGCCTTTGCTTTTTGCAGTGGAAACTGAGCTATATCCTTGGCCTGGAGCAATTTTTGTAGAATATAAACTGGATTATGCAAAACAGTTTATTCACTGCTATAGAAACTGGAATTCTTTCTAACAGCCTTGTGCCTTTAAAAAAGACATTATATATGAGACTGGCAAATCCTCTTGTAATCGTCAACCTTCTTGAAAGATGGAATACCAATTTAGGACTAAGCAACTGACATGAAAGATCCACTTTTTGAAGATTAAAGTGATTTCACATGATTTTAGATATTTTGTTTAGAAAGTGCTTAATCCAGTAATTGTGCCAAATCCCATTTTTCTTTTTCAAAAAGAATCTGAGATCACATTATGCTATTAGTAATAGCGCAAATCACAACATTTACATTAGTCTTTTAAATTCACAGATGGAACTTTAAATGCATTAATATTGTTGGCACTGCCCTAGAAGCTGATGTATAAAATAAAGATCTTTATTTTTATTTTCAGCGGTGTCTGATTGCAGTCTTTCCTTTTGGATGTGGACCTTGCCACTCTGATCCAGGAATTACCTCCAGAGGAGATCACAGAATGAACTTAGTCATCACACTAATTGAATATGTTTTCCTAGTTAAGTTTCCTTCACACGTTCTTGTCAACTGTCAGACACAGATCCACTTGATTTTCATTACAAAAGGTTTTTTCCCCTCTCCTGCTAATAATGGTTCATCCAAATTAAACAGCCTCTTAGAACTGATATGGTAATTTCCAACTTTTTCTGCTTTCTGTGTATTGTGGTAAACCCAGAGCAGACTGCTACACAAGGGAGTGGTGGTAAGCAGTCCCAGAAGGGTAAAAGGCCCTCTCCTGGCCAAAGGAGAAAAGATAACCTCCGGTTAACTGGATTCAGCTGAGTAGAGGTTGCCAGAGACCCAGCTGAGATCAGCTGAGGCCAATTAAGGAGACCTTTTTAAACCTTCCCCTGGCAGGAAGGGGTGGGGAGATGGGAAGAGAGAGGTGCTGCCAGTAGGACAGGGAGCCTCTTCAAGAAGGGAAGGCAGCATTCCTTGGCCAGAAGGGAAAAACCCCTGCCACAAACTAAACAAGGGTCGGAAAAGCTTGCCCTTGGAGAGTTTAGGAGGAGTGCCCTGCCCAACACGGTCTCTCCCAGGCATATCAGACTTGTACCTGGTGAGATGGGGAGGGTACTTTGCCACAGTATATAAATGCATCTTACTTCTGTGTGTTCCATTCTATGCATCCGATGAAGTGGGCTATAGCCCATGAAAGCTTATGCTGAAATAAACTGGTTAGTCTCTAAGGTGCCACTAGTATTCCTTGTTTTCTTGACAGAATGCACTATAACTGGGACTATAGCTAAAGACCACACAAGCACTTCTGTTAAAGCAATTTACTTAGGTCCCAATCCTGCAAACATGCATGCACTTACCTTTAGTCATCAGAGTTAAATTGTACTTAAATCTTTGCAGTAATGGTGATTTCATGGTGTTTCTCAAAGAGGAGAATATAACACCTGTGACCCATGGTCTCTGTTGGTTTCCAGTTAGAATTCAGTATTGAGTGGGATCTGTTAGACTCTTTATATTAGGTCTTGGCTACCTCGTTTCTCTACATGTCATAAGTGTTGTTGATATCAGCTAAGGGATTTGAATTAACAGGTCCCTATTCTTTCTCTAAATTTTCATAGACCAGCAATTTCCATTTTTTGGACATTGCTCTTCTAGGGATACTTTCTAGGGATACTTTCTGTTTCATTTCAAGATTTCTAGTTATGGTGCATTCCACAGAGCTATTCCCTCAAAGATGCAGGGTGTAATTATTTCCCCAAGATTGAATGGTTTGTCATTTTTCTGGAGCAACACATCACTATTTCAACAGGAAGGCAATAAAACATTTTTGAAGACTAGAAACAGCAGTGGCTCCCCTGTAATAGATCCCTATTTATATTTAACAGAATCAATAGTTGTTTGCAAGTAATTGCACACTGCAATCTGTAAGTAAGGTAAGATTGAAAGCATGCAGCTGCCTTATGACTCAGGTGCACTAATTTGCTGAAGTCTGCAGCTAGTTTCCCTGAGATCTACTGCATTCTGGAGGTTCATAAAAGTGACCCCTTTCCAACAGGCTCTATATATTTTGTATGAATTCCATCAATACAGCAAACTTCCTTTGCCTAACCTCCATATTGATTGAAGTTAAGTACTACATTTGCTAGTGGAACTCAGTGAAGCTAATCATACAAGTGAGGTTGAACATTTTTCATTTGGCAGTCTCAAAAATACTTGAATATCATAACTGGTCTGCAGTTGAGTATATTTCTTTCTCCAGAGCAGAGGAGTATAAAGTAGCCTTCTCTACTCACCATATACGTTAAAGGTGTGCATGCAGTTTTTTGTTGTGAAGAGATGGCTCATAAAATGGGCCTTTGGATCTCAGTCTCTCTTTCCAATTCCTCACAACACGTAATACTTTTTGTATGACCATCAGTGAATCCCATGCGAAACCTTAATTATCTGCACAGAACAATTACAGCTGAAATTGGAGCCTTATCTCTAGTTGCTGATTTACTTTAATCAAGACTAGAACTCAAACGATAGAATGGCACAGTACTGTCAGCAACACCTTACAGGGTTTCTTCCTGCAGGAGTTGGAGAGCAGTCACATTATTCATTCCTGTTCTTGTAAGACCATCCCTTGAGAAAGGACCACATATATTCCAGCCCAATTAATATGCTGTTGCTGAAAGGAACCATCTGAAGACATGCAGATCTCAGTCATGACATAATTCTGACTTATTTTCTTGGTATACTTAAAAATAAACACCACCTATCCTGATCTCTGGGCTATTTTTTATGTGTGCAATATATAACAACAGCAGACACAAAGTACAATTGATATACATAGTGTATAGAACAGACTTTCAGAAAGGAGGTGTAATGTCTGTCCAGTGAAACATCCAAACTAATTGATTTCTAGACTTGGGACAAGGTTGTGCCCTGTTGCTCCTTGGGTCAAGGTTTTGTAGGTACTTGCATAGTAGGTCACCAATGCAATTCCCTGGAGAAGTCACCCATGTCCCTTTATGTGGGACATGCAAAGGAGATATATACTGCACCCTCTGAGGAGGTGTAATGGCATATAACACCCCTTACATCTCAAGGAGCTCCAGGAAAAATACTGTGGGGCTATGTCTTAAAGGCACAGTTGAGACAAGCAGAGATAAAAGAAATACTTGAGCTAAAATCTTGCTCTGTTGAAGTTAATGGCGACATTTCCATTGACTTCAAAAGAACCAGGATTTCATCCTAGATCATCTAGACCAGGGATTGGCAACTTTTGGCATGTGGCCTGCCAGGGTAAGCCAGCTGGCGGGCTGGATTGATTGTTTATCTGCTGCTTCCACAGGTTCGGCTGATCGCAGCTCCCTCTCGCAGCAATTAGCCACTCCATGCCAATGGGGGCTGCTGGAAGCGGTGCAAGCTGAGGGATGTGGTAGCTGCTGCTTCCCGCAGCCCCCACTGGCTTGGAGCGGCGATTGGCCGAACCTGCAGATGCAGCAGATAAACTGTCCCAGTCCGCCAGGGGGCTTACCCTAGCGGACCGCATGCCAAAGGTTGCTGATCCCTGATCTAGACCATTTCCTGTCAATGCAAATTTACTTAGTATATGATTATTAGCCCACTTCGGTATATATTTTATTATTCTGTCTAGCTTTTGTTTTTAAACAGTCTCAAACAATGGAGAAATTTCAAGTACTGTACAAAGAAAAAAAAATCTTCCTTTTCAAGCAGAATCCCATAAAGAGCTTTTTGCACTGAACTGGTCTATTTTAATACATTCCAAATGAAATGCAAAAAAGTTTTATTTTTGAAGTTTCCAGATTTCAGAGTAAGTTTTCATAAATGCACATATTTTTATGGAAGATAGCAGTAAGTGAAACGTAGTTGAAATGTGCTTAACTATCTAATTCAGGTAGTGGCATACCCACTGACTCTTGGGTGAAGCCCAGATGTTTTGCTGTCAACAACAGCTGCTGCATGCTTTTGGATAGAAGAAGTTTCTTTAAGAGAGACAACACAACATGTGCTTCAAGTTATGCTACATCACATGAGAGCACAGATTAAACCCGAAGCATCAAAAGCATGTATTTCATGGGCTCACAAATTTAAAGAAACAGTACTTCTTATCAGAGGAGAGGCAAGTTTTAAGAGGTGTTCTTGAAGATATAAGACATACATGATGGTTGAAATAACTTTAATATTAGATCTTTATGGGATGTTCTTTTGTGAACATGAGTGGTGAACATGAGTGGTGAACATGAGTGAACATGAATGGTTCTTTTGTGAAAAGGTATAGTAACAGAAAAATAAATTGTATTCCCTGATCTCTGGAATTTGCTTCCTTCATTGCTCTGACACAGTCCAATATTGTTGACTTCAAGGGAGGTTGCAAGGCCTTTTTTCCCCCTGGGGAGATGGGATTGGGGCAGCTGAAGGGATGTATGTGTCTATTTTTTCTGTGTGTTTGGAGAGTTATTATTATTATTACTATGCTTTAAGTCATTGACATTAACTGATCTGTGTTACACACAGTGTGTATATACCTAGACAAATTATAGGTGGGTTTTGTCCATGCACCTGATATCATTTTTACATGAAAGAATACAATAAATGAAAACATGAACATGATGGAAATTTAAGTCTATAACTTATTCATTATCCTTTACTATATTGCTAATGTCTGGACCCTTAGCTAACCAAGTGTGGACAAAATAAACAACTTTTCTGCTTCTAATGCTCTCCAGTATTAAAATTTCCTCCCACATTTACGCTACCTACTACCAAATATCTATTCAGTTCCTTGGCATCTCTGATAGCTTCAGCTTATTTTCTTGCTGTATCATCAGCACAGTATATAGGCTTTTACATGAACCTCCTAGTAAGGGTTTGAGCTGCTAGAAGCACCTTCAGAGTACTGAAATCACTTCCTAACCCAGGCCTTCCACTGGATAGGCTAATGGCTACTGTCTAGTTGTGAGACTGGCTTTCATGTGATGTGAGAAATAAAAAGGATAAATAAGTTCCAGAAATATAAAGATCTGAATGTGGTAATAATGCTATCAACAAAGGCAGTGAAAATTTTTTTGAAAAACAGAAGTTAGATTTGTTCCAGCCTAAGCAAGTTAAGAAGATAATGAGGAGAAATAACAGTAAGAATGGTAGTGCAAGTTTATGCTGTTTCATTTGCTAAACTGACAACAGAATTTAATTAGATTTCTACATACCAGGCTATCTATTTAACATCCACACTAAGATGAAATCATTAGTGCAGTAAACTAAGCTATTCTGACATCCAAAACACCTCATCTTAATGTCACAGAAAAGGACAAAACATTTAAATAATTAGCAACAATGGAAAACAGCAAAATGAACAAATCATCAGAGTAACACTGCATAATACACTAGATAAAGAAAAAAAGTTTTGTCTCAGCACTTACATAAGTTCCCCATTACATCTAATATATTGCAAATACTTTCAACAGTTTACTCTGACTGGTGTAATTAATTTTTATGTTCCCAAGTAATCTTGAAATTTGATGCACCCATTCATTATGGGTAGCTGATTAAACTTTGAATTTGGGATTTTTTTATGTAACCTTTCCATCAGAATATATCAAAACCCCAGTCATAGTTAATCAGATTTCTTTAGGTACCTTTAGATACATATTGGCAATAGTATTTCAGAAAAAGTATATTAGTGTGTTCTGTGAATGAGCCATGTTGTTTACAACGCTTGACATTTGGGATGAATAATCATAGAGTTTGTTGGAAAACAGGAAACAATTTTCCTGTTTTCAATTTTTTCCTCTCAGAATGTTGACATTCATAAAATGTTGATCAATTCATTATAAGGTCACCAGTTCTATTTAACAAATTTTACCTAGTAATATTATAAATATTTCTCTCAGGTAGATAAAAGCTATATTTCAATATTTGCATGCTATCATCTAAGATGGTGTTTTGGCTTATAGTTAGTTATATACTGCAGTGCATGTTTGAACACAGGCTAATACTATAGTGTCAATGGCAAAATGTTTTCCAAAGCATGTTCTCTCACATACTGACAATATATTTCCACAATTTGAAACAATATTTTGGTTAAAAAGATTAATTTAGCCTGTATCCCATTATTACAATATTTAAGATAAAGTGAAATGTCTTTATTCCATATTAAGATAAATGAGGAAAAAGAACTAAATCATGAAAATAAAGTCATTAATTTATTGATCTCGGGCCACTTTCTTCAAACCGAATAATATGGCAACATTTAAAATTCAGAACTCAGAAAATACAGGTGTGTGCCAAAGGTACTAACATTAATAGTCACATTTACCCAAAGTGCTATCAGCTTATAGTACCTGTTTTTCAGGCCTGTAAACCAGATGTGGTGTGGCCACATAGTAGTGGCATCTGCATCATGCACCTTACAGACAATATTTAAAGCCAGATCTATAGAACTTGCTCTCTTGAAAATACAGAAGAACAAAACTCCAAAATACATATTAGAACAAATTAGTGGACATAACTGACTTAATAGTGGTTGCTATGCTGAACACAGAACTTCCCAGAAATAGGGGGATAGAATGTAGATATTTTTGTTCCAAAAATAAAAGCCATTTGAACAAACGAAGACTCTCCATCAGAAGTTAGAAGTACAACAGTAAATTGCAGAATTTTGAGTCAATTCTACAGAATACAATGGCACAAACAAATACTAGTTTGTTCATTACTGTTTCATTAGCAACAAGTGATGAAGCAGGCTGGCAGAGCTGTAGGAAAGAGATTGTTATTGGGCATGCAGAGGGCAGCGTTACATGCTGGGAGGCCTCTGCTTGCCTGGTCTTAGTTGCGTCTGGTTCTAGATTGCATTCATGATTCCTTGGTATCACATCAAATCAGGTCTCTCCTGAAATCTAACCCTCTTTGTCCTGTTCTATTCAGTATAGTACAGTTATATTAAATCATGCAGTAGAGTACAGTAAGAATTTAAATAAATATATGGAATTGATGGCAAGACAAATGTTGCTCAGAACCTTCAGCCTCTACCTATATGAACTGACCAAGATTTGCATGCCATCTGTTAATGTGAAGGTTACAACCAGTTTAATGTTGGGCTTGCTTCACCACTCCATTATTCCAGATTTACACCAATGGAGATCCATCAAAATAAATGGCTTTACACTAGGGTAAAGGACTGTCTTGGCATCTCCAGGAATTAAAGATTAATCTTTAATTAAAGATTGTCATGTGATGAAACTTCCAACCAAAACTGGCCATCCTAATTTACACCAGTGTGAAATTGGACTAATCTGCAGAAATCAGTCAAGCCCACTAATTTTTGTTACCTCTGATACCACATAGAAAGTGATGTGGCAAGTTTACTTTTATTTAATGTAACCCACTGGTCAGTGTGTGTTACAAATCCCCTTCTGTGCCCAATCCGCAGAGCACACAAGATTCTGACAAGCAACATCCAGGGAGACTTTGCTCTTTAGCTCTGGCTGTACCAACTTGTGGTTTTATCTGTAGAGGTCCACAGTTCAGTCCCTGGTGTATTGGCCTAGATGGTGGCTGTCTCACAACTAAAATATGATGAAAAGTGTGAGCTGGTTACTTTCATAAGTGTATGCCACTGTGGAGTACTTTGGCAGTCACAATTGTAAAGTGACTACAAAGAGATGCGCATCACCAGAGCTCAATTAATCCTCCATTTAAAAAGTGCTAATTCTTTTGTAACATTTCTCACTTAACATTTTACAAAAACAAACAAGCAAACAAAACCCGCAAACACATAAAATATTATTGGCTCAGAAAGAGAATTCATAATATTTTTGTTGTGGTGGCCATATTAATACAGATGATTTTATCAGTGATATGATATTAATCATATACAGTAATGGATAATAAATTGAAAGTTTAAAGTGCCCTTAGCATTTAACCTATGTATTATATAACAGGAAAAAAGCAGCAAATATGAAAAATTCATCAGGATGATATATACCACCACTTTAAATGGCTCTGCTATAGAAACTGGGCAAAAGATCCAGTCCTTCTTAATGGAAGAAATGATTGTTTTATGACAGTGGGCCACTCAGCTGGTGTATTTTGGCATAGCTCCATTCACTTCAATAGACCTATGCCAGTGAAGGAGCTGATACTGTAATTTTAGCAATTGCCTAGAGGCCAAATTTTACCTTCAGTTATACTGGGTAAATCCCAAGTAACTATGGGTACATCTACACTGCAAAAAAATCCCTCACAGCAGCTATTGTCAGAGTTCAGGTCAATTGAATTCATCTTCCAGGTCTCATACTATGGAGCTAAAAATAGCAGCATAGATATTCCCACTCAGGCAGATGCCTGGGTTCTGACAGCCTGCCCCTTTGCTGGGTTTCCAGCCCAAGAAGGAATAGTTGCACTGCTATTTTTAGCCCCATAACATGAACTCTGTTTGCCTAAGTTGGTTGACCTGGGCTCTGTGAAGAGAGAAAGTCATGAAAGGATGAAGAGGAGAGAGAAGGAGAAGAGCTTTGGAAAAGACACAGCTGGAGAAGAAAGATTTGCTGGCACTAAGAAAATGTTCTTAACTAACACGGGCCTACAAGTTAGGAACACAAAATCCATTTGCTTCAGAGTTCTGGTGACAAACATACCTCTGAAATGGGGTTTAGTGATTGACCACGTCACTAGTAGTCCTGATGAAATGAGAGTGCTATTGCACATGGCCTTGTGGAACTATGTAAAAATGCACCATGGGATTGGAGAGGAAGAAGCTTTCATGCTTCTCCCATTGCAGATGCATGCTGGGATGGAGCCAAATTCATTTATGATGCTTTTTGCTTGAACCTCTTGGGAACTAGCTTTCTAAAAAATGGAGCGTTAGGCCCAGGCTGAGACCGACACCATGATTCTCAGCCAGCCAGCAGAGCTTCTGTGATGTCAAATGAGTTGGGTGCTCTCACTTTCTGGTGGCAAAAAGGAAAGCGGAGGGAGAAATATGAAAAGAGGGAGAAAAGAGGATAGTGAAAGAAAGCAATATTTTAAGTTGGTTAAAAAAATAAAATTTAGAAAGAAGCAAAAATATTCGTTGAAAAAGTCCATTTCTTAAAAAAAAAGTTTTTGACTGCCTCTAGGTGTTACTTCTATTACCCCTGTAATTTCTTATGAGTTTCCTGATAATGTTCTGCTTCTAGGCACACATATTTTAGATTATAAGGACAAAGGGGGATAAGGATGGTGATGAACAGCACCAAGCACCTCGTCGTTGCTAAACAAACAGGACAGAAAAATGTAGCCCAACTTATTAAAGACAAGGTTTGATATCTGTTCAGGCCTGACTTTACAGTTCATGAGGATTTTTTATTATATACATATCAGTTCATCCATCCACTATTTAGGCAGGGCAAAGTTATTCATCTTCACTGTAACGAAGATTTACATAATAGACATCAGTTTAAAAAGCCATTATGTCTGTAAGTTTAGTTTTTAGCAGCTCTGGGGATATTACATACCCTTTAAAACCTTATATTCTAAGGAAATTTATAAAGATGAGACCTGGAACGAATCCTGGCATGTCTCTTCTCAGAGAAATATTTAGACATTGCCCACAATCATACTGTCTTGGGATACAACTTCACTCAAAATAGTCTCTCTCTGACTCATTTCCCATCTCGTTTGGTACTGTTAAAATCAACACTGGGGAAGATGGGGCCTCAGAGTGCAAACTCCACACATACCACAATTGTTCACTTACTTACAATAGCAACTATGGATGAAAATAATATCCTGCAGTTATTCCATTGCAAGCTGGGAACAGAAACCATTCCAGTTTCCCACCGAGAGGCTGAACACAGCATCCATCCAAAGTAGGCACATAATATATTACACATTGATTTGAGTAGAGGATAGTGTTGTTAAACTATTGCCCAGCTACATGTTAATAGGGCAACATTTTCAGATGTAGGTACGTAAAGTTAGACACTAAAATCCAATTCAGAAGTTTAAACAAGTAGCTAAAGATGTTGAACACCCTCAATTCACAATGAATCCAATGGCAGGTGAGATCGCCCATTACTTTTGTAAACAGGTGCCTAAGCATGGCTCTAGACACGTGGCATGATGCACTCAAATTTGAAAATATTGTGCTTAGTGACTTGCCATTGATCATACAGTAAGTCAATGGCAGATACAGGAATAGAAATCAAGTCTCTTGCCCCCCAAACATAGGTCTTATTATTACTGTATTACAGCTAGCCCTGCAGCTCTTACTACCACTGACTGCAAGTATTGGGAAGGTCTGATGATCAGCTGGCCTAGTGGACATTTATCTGTCCAGTTTATCTGTTCAGGGACTGTTCAGTTTGTCCCTACAAAAAAGGATAAATGGACACAAATCAGACATCAGGAATGACAATATACAAAAACCTGTAGGAGAGCACTTCAACCTCGCTGGACACACCATAAAAGATTTAAAGGTCAGCATTTTGCAGCAAAAAAAACTTCAAGACCAGACTGCAAAGAGAGACTGCAGAGCTGCAATTCATTTGCAAATTTGATACAATCAATCAAGGATTGAACAAAGATTACGAGTGGTTAGCTAACTACAAAAGCAGCTTCTTTTCTCTCCCTATTCACACCTCCAGTTCAGCTGCTAGAGGAACACCTCACCCTCCCTGATTAGAGATAACAAGCTGATTCAGCCTCATTGGACTAACTCTGTTATCTCCCACCTCATTCTTGCCTACCTATTTATACCTGCCCCTGGATACTTCCACTGCATGCATCCGACGAAGTGGGTATTAGCTCACAAAAGCTTATGCTCTAATACTTTAGTTGGTCTTTAAGGTGCCACAGGACTCTTTGTCACTTCCTCACTGTTAGTGTCCTGTTCACTCAGTTAATCTCTTAGGGCTTTCAACTTCCAAAGAAGAGGAGAATCCGAGTTCCTACTATTAAAGCAGCTTTCACAAAGCTGTTGCCACCACTAGCACAGCATCAACCTTGCTTGCTGATGCCACATGCAGTTCATTCCCCCTTCTCATGGGCTATTTCCTTTTCAACTTTTTCTCCAGTGGGAACAGGCCTTGCACCAGTTAAGGGGTGGGTCCTCCCTAGTCCAGTATTGCTCTACACCCTGCCCTGATTCAGTGTGGGGTCTGTACACCCATCACACTGCAAATTAAAATTCTCTGTGAGAACAAATTGGTGGCTAACCTTTTGAAACAGTTCTGTTGAAATCGTTACATATATTGCTCACATCCTTTCCATGCTGAGGTTGAGGCTGGCATTTCTAAAAACAAAATGACATTTAGCAAGGTATATCCTGCACTCTGACACTTTTAATTAGTGTGTCACGCTCCCACTTGTTCTACTTCCAAAGTAGAACACTATATTTGGGTGTCAGAATGCATGAAACATCCCTGATGCAATGTGAACTAGAACCAACAGTGAATGAATTAATTATTAGCATTGGGCATAGATCCAATATTTGACATTACTCTCATTAGAAAGGCGATTCTAATTAATGTAATTGAGATCTAATGGGTGTGCCGTTGATGAATATGCTTGTCACCGCACATTTTTTTTTATGTTCCACTAGAGTCATGGGTGAGAAAATTATGTTCACTGAGATTACACTGGTCTACAATTTTTTAGAAGTCATCTGCTTCAGAGATAAAATGTGATATTTATTATGTATTTTGATGTGCTGAATTCAAATATGACATTTAAAACAACTGATTGGCTACTGTTTCTAAGATATTTAAATTTTTACATTTTATGGCTATGTATATTGTGTAGATAGTAGAGTTTTAATCATAAATTATAAACCTAGGTCTTTTCATGTGTTTATGGTTGCTTTACATGATAATATTTCACCTGTCCTGTTTATGTAACACTTTAAAAATCAGCAAAAGGGTTATATAAATAAAATGTATTATGCAACAAAAGGCAAAAAACTATTATGTACACAGTTTAGTCCTATTCAGTGTCTACTCGGCGCTTCTTGGCTTGTCTCTTGTATTCATTAAATGGAGCATCTCTTGTCACTGTCCAGCAATAGTCTGCAAGCATTGATGGGCTCCATTTGCCCTGATAGCGTTTCTCCATTGTTGCAATGTCCTGGTGAAATCGCTCGCCGTGCTCGTCGCTCACTGCTCCGCAGTTCGGTGGAAAAAAATCTAGATGAGAGTGCAAAAAATGTATTTTTAGTGACATGTTGCAACCAAGGCTTTTGTATGCCTTGAGGAGGTTTTCAACCAACAACCTGTAGTTGTCTGCCTTGTTGTTTCTGAGAAAATGTATTGCCACTGACTGGAAAGCTTACCATGCCGTCTTTTCCTTGCCACACAGTGCATGGTCAAATGCATCATCTCGAAGAAGTTCACGAATCTGAGGACCAGCAAAGACACCTTCCTTTATCTTAGCTTCACTTAACCTTGGAAATTTTCCACAGAGGTACTTGAAAGCTGCTTGTGTTTTGTCAGTGGCCTTGACAAAGTTCTTCATCAGACCCAGCTTGATGTGTAAGGGTGGTAACAAAATCTTCCTTGATTCAACAAGTGGTGGATGCTGAACACTTTTCCTCCCAGGCTCCAATGACTGTCGGAGTGGCCAATCTTTCTTGATGTAGTGGGAATCTCTTGCACGACTATCCCATTTGCAGAGAAAACAGCAGTATTTTGTGTATCCAGTCTGCAGACCAAGCAAGAGAGCAACAACCTTCAGATCGCCACAAAGTCATAGTTTATGCACCTCAAAAGTTGTTTCACGTTGTCATAGGTTTCCTTCATGACCAACTGGAATTGATGCATGACCAACTGGAATTGATGGCAAAACATTGCCATTATGCAGCAAAACAGCTTTAAGACTCGTCTTCAATGAATCAATGAAGAGTCTCCACTCATCTGGATCGTGAACGATGTTGAGGGCTGCCATCACACCATCAATGTTGTTGCAGGCTACAAGATCACCTTCCATGAAGAAGAATGGGACAAGATCCTTCTGACGGTCACGGAACATAGAAACCCTAACATCACCTGCCAGGAGATTCCACTGCTGTAGTCTGGAGCCCAACAGCTCTGCCTTACTCTTGGGTAGTTCCAAATCCCTGACAAGGTCATTCAGTTCAGCTTGTGTTATAAGGTGTGGTTCAGAGCAGGAATGGGAGAAAATGTGGGTCCTGTGACATTGATGGTTCAGGACCAGAAGTTTCATCCTCTTCCTCTTCCTCGTCTGACTCGAGTGAGAATGATTCTGGTGCATCAGGAACCGGCAGTCCTTCTCCGTGGGGTATTGGGCGTATAGCTGATGGAATGTTTGGATAATGCATAGTCCACTTTTTCTTCTTTGACACACCTTTCCCAACTGGAGGCACCACGCAGAAGTAACAATTGCTCGTATGATCTGTTGGCTCTCTCCAAATCATTGGCACTGCAAAAGGCATAGATTTCCTTTTCCTGTTCAACCACTGGCGAAGATTTGTTGCACAAGTGTTGCAGCATATGTGTGGGGCCCACCTCTTGTCCTGATCTCCAATTTTGCAGCCAAAATAAAGGTGATAGGCTTTCTTAACCAGAGTGGTTATGCTGCGCTTTTGTGATGCAAAAGTCACTTCACCACAAACATAGCAGAAGTTATCTGCACTGTTCACACAAGTACGAGGCATCTCTGCTCACTTTGGCTAAACAGAAATGTGTCCCTTTGCAAAATCAAACACTGACAAATAAAAGAGCATGACACTGTATGATTTCTAGAGCTGATATAGGGCAATTTGTTCAGCAGAGTGATGTAAGCTTCGTTATGATTGCATCATCCATGACTTCTAGGAATAACACGATGCAATTCATATCATGTATGATGCAATACCAGCTTCAGATTGCATCATTCATTGTTTTGCCTAAAAAGCAAGTACTGTCCAAACCCAGTCATAGATTTATTGATAGATCCAGTCAAAGATGTATTTTAGTCATTTCTGGTTTAAATTGAGATCCCTTCCCTTTATAACTTGCTTATCCTCCGCCATTCCCATGTCAAGGGTTGTATATATTGACCCAACAGCATATCTTGAAAACTAGAGCCAATCAACAATTTTAAGCATCATTTTTGTTCTCAGTGACCCAGAATTAGTAAAGTTTGACTACATTTATTTCAGAAGCATTTTGGCTGTAGAGCAGTGTTATCTATTAAAGACTCAATTCTGCACAGGGAGCTGCAGTACAGACTCTTACTCCAGTGCAAAGTCTCAATGAAGCCAAAGGGAGGTAGAGTACATGTCTGTGGACTTGTTTGCATGACAGTAGTGTTTTTGCATTATTTATATGGATTACATATAACAATCCTGCTTTGCACTAATGTACCACCTTTCTTCTGAGGATTTCAAATGCTTGACATATATTAAAGACCCAACTCTGCCATCCAGTCTCATGCTGAGTAATATATTATTCTGCAATTGGTCATATGGGACTACTTGTGGAGTAAGGTGCTACTCAACACAAGAAA
The DNA here is from genome assembly GCA_007922305.1 of Dermatemys mawii. Classification (NCBI taxonomy): domain Eukaryota; kingdom Metazoa; phylum Chordata; order Testudines; family Dermatemydidae; genus Dermatemys; species Dermatemys mawii. The sequence goes on from ML677352.1 coordinate 25,970,741, forward strand.
GTGTGTCAGAATCAGTCTAAAATTAATTAAGCCTCACAGCAGCTTAGTCATGCAGATTAATATTATACTCATTTTTCTGATTAGTAAACAGAGGCACAAAGAAATTAATTGATTTGCCCACAGCCATACAACAAATAGAGAGGAGAGCCAGGACTAGTCTCAGGATTTTAGGTTCCAAGCCCTCTGCTCTGTCCTCTAGAAATACAGACTTGACTGAAATATTTAATCCATATTTCAACTTCATGACACTGTGGTCCCAATTCCTCTACATCTATATGGTTTTACCATATAGATCTGCAAGTTGAATGCACATATCTGTGCTAACTGTTCATCTTGGCTATATACATACACATGTTCAACTATACCAGGCTTTTCATATTGGAAGGGAGTACAATTGTGTTGCTAGGCAAATACTCTACGGTAGGCCCTGAAAATAGCTCTGATATTAAAATCAAATGAGAAGTTTGATTTCTATTACACAGGTTTCATTCTGAGGTTTAGAACACCAGACCTGAATGTATATTTTTTTAATAAGAAAATATACTGAAAAATAGCAATTTAAGCACTGTAACCAGTAAGAGGCTATGTTGGAATGAAGGACGAGGTACATTTACATGGCAGAGAGGGAGATATAGACATAGCTAAGTCATTTTTATTAATATAATACCTATGGTCATATTCTGAATGTAACATGAATCCCCAGAGGCATGTAAAGAATACATGAGAAGGAAAATATCCTTGATAACTTATGAATAATGGGCTTCAATAGAACCTCAAGAGAGTAATCATAGCCAGTGGGATATTTTGCTTATCCAGCATATGTAATAGAGTTACATTGTGGTTAGGAATAGTCTGCTGAACAATTTAAAAAATATATATATAAAAAATTCTATTTCAATTGTCTACTTTTTCCTACAGCATTCTGAAAAAAAATGTCTATAGAATGTGCCGTTTTCTCAGAAAATTTGTCAGGAAATATTATTTATTATTACTTATTCCCATTGTAGAGCACACAGTCATTATTCAGATGGGACATATGGAAAATTATCATTTTTCGAAAACACATTGAGCATGGTCAGGATTATACTAAGTTATTCAGAATCTGGGTTAAATTTTCAGGTTGTGGAAGTGAGGATTCAGGTTCTGAGTGGTCTACTGGCTTCTTTTCTTGATATAAAATGTGATGTTTTGTCAGTGTGGACAAAAACTATATACAGTTTAGCTGGTCAAAATAGATCTTGAAAGAGTTCAAGACTAAGCTGTCATTAATAGGAACGTCCCTGCTTGAGGACTGGCAAATGTTCCATTACTATAAGAGAAAAGCATCTATGTGAATGGGACCAACCAGAAATTCTCTGCTCACTCTCAGTGATCTACAGACCTTTGTTTGAGAGTCACTGATATAGTATATTTCATCTGTAAACATTTTTAAAAAATCTGGAAATTAAAGCAATAACCATGACATAAAGTCAGTCTACATGGAACACCTTCACTCTCAATGAGAGAATTGTTCTGGCAAAAATAAAAAAACCCTAAAATTTATAACTACTTGCATTTATATAACTTCCTTCATTTTGAAGAATTCCTAAAATGTTTTCCATTTAAATTCATATAGAAATATATACTGCACGGACCTTTTCATTCACTACTGAAATGCTGTACTGTGGATTGTGGCACATATGGCTTTGTGTTCATTTCCCATGACAGTGGGAAGTGAACATATAGCTGTGTACAGAACAAAGTATTGGAGAATTAAATTTTGCCATCAAAAATATTTTTTTTCCCTTGAAAATTGGCTTTTCTAAGAAACTAAATCTAGACTTTTTACTGACAAACTGGAAACAGATCACTTTTTTTTCCCAGTAGAAGGTGGTGAAGTTTCGGTGTAAAAAAATTTCTTTTGTCTGAAATTTATTTGGTTTAGGGGTTTCTGATTTTTTTCTTGGAAAATTCCCCCCATTTCCAAACCAGCTGTATATTTAGATAAACATTCAGAGAGTAGTCAGGAACATAGAATTTGGCAGGAAAACCTGCTACTGTTGTGTGAAAAGTACTATCTTCAATGGATTCAAGTGTATGGTTTAACAACTCAAACAAAAGATGGGATCTTCTTCCATTCAAGCTTTTCTACATCTATCTAACCAAACCTATACTTGTGAGGTTTGGGAAAAGTTTAGTTAAGGAGACACCTCATCCTTCATGCCCTTGTCCTTCTAACTATCACTCCCCAATATATCACTGGCTCCTTTGGGACCTAGTTCCTCAGAAAATACTGTAACCAGTTGTGAAATTAAGGTAAATTTAGGGCTTAATGTACAAAATGGCTTGCAAGTAACTAAAGACAAAGAAACAATAGTAAATATAAAAAAAATTAAGTGATTAAAAAGCCTTTTTCCCCTCAAGCCATTGTAAGAACGGGGAAAAAATCACAAAACATAAACACAAGTTGATTTTAAAACAACCATGAGGAGATGGAGAGAAAAGGTCCAATCAAAACAACCCCCAGTGGTAGTCTTTTCATTTTGGAAGTTTTCATTCCTGCCTCTTCTGAACTTACATGTGTTCTGCAATCTGTTTGTACTTGGAATATATTTCTAAGGAACATAAGACTGCTTTCCTTTTTTAATTCCTTGTCATGTACAGCCTGTTATTGTGCTATTGCTAATAATGGGTGAACTTCAGAAGGTTCATAGGTCTGGATCCAATAAACATCTAAGACTGTTGTGGTTCCTCTTTTGATGACACCCAATAAACTCACAATCTTCTGACAAGTTTCTGAAAGGCTATCCTCCATATCACCTCTTTCCTTACAGGACTTCTAATCATCCAGGTGGTACCCCTTTTTGTGCTAGATGGACCACTTCCCTGAAACCTGTCTATACTAGCAGCAGCATCTCCTTCAAGTGGTTTACCTGCCCCTTCCCTCCTCCCCCTCCCCCACCCTTTGAGGCAGCATCTTTTCTTGGCCTAGAGATGTAGAGAATGAAAATTACCTCAATTCTCTGGGAAGATCGTTCCTTGATCTCAGTATCAGAGCCCAGCTACATCAAAGGTTCCTTGATTTTAATTCCTTCCAAATATCAAGGTTTGTTTGATGTGCTCTGAAAAGTGCCAAGGTGCCACGCTCACCTTTAAATAACAAAATCTGTCCCTAAACTTTTTAGCTGGAAAATGGCCAGTGTTTCAGCACAGGCCCTTATGCTACTCACCCCTACTACACTAATAGAAAGGAAGAAAAAAAATCCAACTATACTGTGTAGAGATGCCCTCTAATGGTTTTGCAGTAGGATGATGAAATGCATGCCTGTAGAACTTGGGCACTAGCCATTGTTTAAAACATTGATGTCTTGCTTTGAGATTGTACTTTAAAACATTTTCTCCCAATATTAGATTTCTAATAACATTTGACATAATATGGTGCTAAAATTGTGTCTGGTGATTTCTATCTGTGATTCCTCAACCACCACGCATTTTATCCGATGTTGAGCCCCAGTTTTCACCCTCATGTAACTGTTAGTGAGCTATATCAAGGTAATACTGGCGTAAATGACGGTAGAATATATCTTGACTTTAGACCCTACATAAGTAACAATAAATGTGTGAAACTTAGACCATGTCTACACTGGCACTTATGTCAGCACAACATTTGTTTGCTCAGGGGTGTGAAAAAACACCCCTTGAAGGACATAAGTTTTGATGGCATAAGCCCTCGTGTGCACAGCACTATGTCAGTGGGAGACACACACCCTCTGACATAGCTACCACCACTTGTTGAGATGGTTTTATTATGTCAGTGGAAAAGATCTCTCCCATTGGCATAACATGGCTAGAAAAGCACTCTTACAGCAGCACACTGTATCGGTACAGCTGTGCCACTGTAAGTTTGTAAGTGCAGACAAAAAAACAAACAAAAAAACAAACCAAAATCCCCCAAATTTTCTTCCACAGAATCAGAAATTAGGGGTGTCCTGCAGGGAGAATAGTGTACAATAGGGTTGTGTAGATCAGAATGAAGAATTTAGCATTAGGCATCAGTATGGCTGATTTAAATAACTTGTGTTGTATCACTGAAAAATACTGTTCCACTGTCTCAGCAACTGATTGTGTTCTCATTAACCCTGGCTTTACACCATAGTAATTCTAGCCCCTTAAAGTCTACTGCATTCAAAGTCTGCTTCCATTTTAAGCCTGTCTCATAACCACACAATATGCTTCTGTCACACAAATGGGACCTTGATTTTTTCCACGTACCATAAATTTCATTGCTGTTGTCTTTGCCAGTTTTTTTTAAAGAACATGGCTAGTAGCCATTTTAAAAAAATCAATCATAATTTAATATGCTTTAATTTAAGTTATATATTCAATTCCAATTTATTTTTATAATATCTATAATATATTTATAATGTGATATACATTTTATATAGTTGATCATAGCTTAATATACTTTTCCCATGTTAATTAAAAGGAGAATTACACAGTAGCAATTCTTTTAACTTAAACTCTTTGCTGTTGTCTTGGAGGGCTATACATTTTCAACAAAACTAGGAAACAGATGAGAACAAAAGGCATGATTCATCTCTCACACTGGTGCAAATCAGAAGTAGGTCTGCTAAATTCCAGGGAAGAATAGAGGAAGAATCAGACACAGGGTTATTAAGGTGAGAGAATCCTTTCAAAAGAACAACATAAAGCTAACATTGAAGACATCAGAGAATGTACAGTGTTAGCATATTCCCTAAGGGATTGATTTGATTTTAAACTGGCCTTCTTGGGCCAGGTTCTCAGCTTGTGTAAATTGGTGGAGCATCTCTGATGTACAAGCTCACTAATGGTGATATATCTAGCTATATTTGAATTCTCATTCCTTGAGAGTAGAGTTGACTTGTATCTGTACTCATACACCACACTTATTGGAGGTTCTAGCTGTGGTGATGCTGAAAACCCCTTAGCATATGAAACCTGCTTTGTTTTCCCTGGATATCCACCTCAGCTAAATCCTCTTTACGTTTAAACATATGAATATGTTTGGCCCTATTATATTCACATAGACTAGACCTCAAATCTGCAAAGGTATCCACAAGAACAGATCCTTATGCCTGTGCGATGGGAGTCCCACTCATGTCATTAGGAAGAGTAAGCCCCAAAATAAGTATTAGCAGGTTTTCTTCCAAAGAATTCTACTAGGCCAATTCCGACAGGTCCAAACAGCTGAATAAATAACCCTCAGCTTGTTCACTGAAAAAAAAAAAGACTAATTTATCACAGTTTATCACATACTTTGTGCAGATTTCTTTTGCCAGTATAATTGAATACAATTATATAGAGTGTATATTGTATCTATTGTAATGCAAGTTGTGGTGATGAGCTGGGTCCAACTAGTATTCTCAGCTGCGAGTAGAATGCAGAGTCTAGTTGAGAGTGCATTTCTCTTTTATAGCACTGTCTGTCCATTCGATATTTGAACTCTGGCTTCAGGCTAATTTAATCTAAATTACTTTCCTTAAAACAGCACTTCCTTTCACCTTTCTGTACTGCAAGTTTTGCTTATACAATAGCAGTTCCTTGATTTTGAATATATAAAGAAGCATCTTGGAAAGGTTTGTTTATTACATCAGAGTGGAAAATATAGCTGTACAGACATAATGTACAGTGTGCCATAGATATATGGCGTGATAGAGATATTATCCACTAAAATGTTGTGTTCTATAGCACGCTTTATAAATTGCACAGAGTTTTCAAAATAACTTCCAAAATGATATACTGCCAATGAAAACATGGCACTGTAGCTTAAAATTTTGTATTATTTCTGTTATTTCAATTTTTTGCTTTTCTTAATAATGAGAAAAACAATATTGATTTTGGATGTAATAATATAAGAATGATGATTAAGAATTACAGAAATATTTTGTCCCTGAAAGGTCCTTATAACTCTCATGAAATTTTGAACTGGTGTATTTTATTATCTCACAAATCATTAATATAGGTCAGCAGTAAATTGTGGGATTGGTACAGTGCCCAGCATAGCACTGAGATCAAGACTCTGTTTTCTAGTAAATTAGAACCCAAGTCCTTATATCACAGGTACACAAATTTATGGAGGCATTAGGTATGAAATAATTTTTCAGTTGCCCTTAGCTTTACTATATTGCCAGCTTGAAATTAGATCATGAAAAGGAAGTTATTTGTGGCATCAGAAAAAAAACTGCACTAAATGGACCTGTAAAGTATAGTCAACAGCAATGAAGATGTCATATGACACATCTGAAAAAAAGTCTGAAATGTCCCTATAGTACTGAGTCAGGGCAGTTCAGCACATATATATGACTGCATGTAGGATTGTCTGACCATATTTCCTGTATGCATGATTGTGAATCAAGACTAAATCCATATTGAGGGGATGGGAAAAACTGTTGATAATATTCCACAATAATGAAATTAAGTATTTGGTGTGAGATGGTTAAAAAATCACCCATATTTAGTTGTTGAAAACAAGAAAATTACTACTTATCATATGCTAGTGATTACTAATAATTTCCTGATGTTTGTTCTTGTAATTAATTGCAATTTGCTTGTGTTTACTAAGAATTTCTTCAGATCAAGAAATATTTATTGCAAATTATTAAATTACTTAACAAAAGTAATACAAATTTTAAACTTGGAGATTTACATCATGGAAAAACACAGGATATGAAATGTGGCCCTTCTTTGGAGTGCTCCTCCAAGATGCCAAAGCCAGGATTCTAGGGTCTTCACTAGTGGGGTGATCCACTAATGACAACATGGCTCCTGATGCAGCAGTGCTACCAGTGGGGAAAAGCTTGATAGGGCAGCACAGAAAGCCAGAACTCTATGGGACTTTCGCCTGGGTCCAGTCATTTGTGGTTATCTTTCACCTTATCTTTCCAGGTCCTACAAGATTGCACTGCCCATTCAGTGATTGCCTAAAGCCCTCCCAACCCAAGGGGACAATTTTCTCATGGAGTTTCCTGGCTCCTTTAAACATGGAAAAGGAATATTATAGCCCTTAATTGTCACTTATTTTGGGAATTTGTTTTAGATCCAGTTACTTTAAATTACAATTACCACTCATGGAACAAATTTTGCTTGATGGTTACACAAAATAGAGAAGTCCTAAGCCACAAGAGAAGAAAGGTGGAAGTTTTCCACGCTGATGTTGCCTTGCACCCAAATTCATTGACAGTCCATTTCATAGTCCCTGTTGTCATGAAGACCCTAGAATCCTGGCTTTGGTATCCTGGAGGAGCACTCCAAAAAAGGGCCACATTTTATAGCCTGTGTTTTTCCATGATGTAAATCTCCAAGTTTAAAATGGGCACATAAAACAGGTTAGTCCTGTTCCTGACAGGATAACCTGCAGAGAAGCAATTGTGGGTTGGGAGAGGCTGTGTATTCTGCCTGTACGGTGTCTCAGGCCAGCAATCAACAATGCTACTCTTTCAGAGTTGACATAGGTACCAATTTTTGCAGCTTATGCCTGGCTCTTATGCCTGTATTTGTCCCAATTAAATTAAAGTTTAATATTTAATGTTATGAACCAAATTCATACCTGATTAAGTATGTACATGTGAAGACAAGGAAATTACATCTAATACCACATCAAACTTTGGCAGAATATAATTACTTCAAATATTATCATAGAATAGGACTTTCATGTGTCTACATAAAGATTATAGACATAGATATCTGCTGTTTGGGTGGCTGATCTCTACAAAGGGGCTTTTTGAAAATGGTGCAGTCATTTCATACACAAATATTTTCTATGGTTTCCCACCTCAGACAGAATAATATATTCTGCATCCAAAGTCAACATATGAACTCACCAATAGGTGGCAAAATGGAAACTGAAATGTGAAAAAAAAAATTGAAAATCTCATTGAGAAAGGAATGCTAGGATTTTTGCCTTGTGTATAGATTGAGACTTTAAAAACAATTTATTGTTTCTACATTACCGTAGTGAAATTTGTAATGTGCTTTTGTTCTAGGAAGACTTTTGTTCAGCTTCATAACCATAATGTGACTGATATCCTAAGAGGGAATTCAGCTACAGGTAGTATAACTAATTTTAGGTCTCTATTGGCCATTATATACATGAAGTTGTAGTGTATGCTGTAAACTATATTTCCAGATTAAGCTTTATTGTTCTATGGCTGATTTTGTCTGTCTAACTCGTTTATTTACTGTATATCATTTACTGTAAATTATAAAGAGTTGTATCTTTTGCTAAAACAAATACATTACTAAAATTTAGTCATTTGGGGCAGATCCTGAAAACACATGCTATCAAATAATTATCATTTACATACAGTAGCACTTTTCATTTCCAAATTCCAAAGGCCTTTACAAAGATGAATAGTATATGTAAAGTAGGGATTGTGATAGATATTGCAATCACACACAGTATCTCAGGGCCCGTACTGTATCAAGTGTTTGAATTGTTTATGTATCACTGTGGTTCAGGGATTGTGTGGGGCGGATAAGGGGAGAGAGAAAGGGCTGCCACAGCCCTGGCAGGAACTAAGAACAGTAGGGGATAATTATGCAAGTTCACTCAAGTTGTAAATACCATCCACTGCATATGCTTGCATATATTGGTTCAAACAGCATTTTCCAGAAACCAGAAAAGAAAGGGCTTAAAATGGTGACCTTTAAACTGATCCAGCAAATAGACAGGACCTTCCCTCCAAGGCCTCCAACCCTTTTGGAAGAGTGTCAGTCAGTACATCAGAGCAACAGCGCCCCTTCTGACTAAGCGGGCTGTTGCCCTGGCTCACTCAGCTCAGTGGGCTGTCAGTCTATTCCTATGCTCAGGAATCTGAAAACCCTCTCTGTTCTCAGATCCATCAGGGGGTTGGTAGAGGAACCCCAGGCTGTCCACTCCAGATCAGAGCCCTCAAACTAGACATGCAGGATCAGGGTTTGCCAACTCTGATAGTGCCCTGAGCTCCTTCCTACCTTTCCCCAAGACCTCTGGAGGTTCTTCAGCCAGTAAGTCCCTTTCTGGGGGGTTGTCCTTGGGTGGCTCTTTAGCAATTTGCTGACAGGAGTTCCTTCCTCCAGCCTGCTTACTCCTCTAGTAGTCACCCTACCCTTCTGCTTCCCAGTCCTTTTATCCTCCCAGCCGCTGTGAGGCTACCAATTAGTAATGGTCAGCTGTGCCTGCATTTACCCTTTGGTTGCTAGGACAGCATGGGATACATATACCCCATGACAAAGGGCTGGAAAGACTCTGGCCTGTGAGTACTCCAGGAGACTGATGGATGACCTCTGGCTTCCGCTGGCTTCACTGAGCTCTGTATCAGCCCCTTAATGCAGAACTGCCCCTTTCTGTACACATATAAAGCTCGGTGATTCCAAGGATGAAGTAAACGAAAAAGTAAAGTTAGCAAGAATATTAGGCAGCAAGAAGTTTGAATAGATTGTAATGTGAATAATCTGGATCACTAACATTCTCTTGCCCTAGTCTAAATTGAATCACAGTTTATCATAGCTGGTCCTTAATTGTTAAAGAGAGTTCAATTGACAAACTGTGATGGAGAATGTTACAAACATGTGTACATTATATCCCAGCTCATTGGAATCCCAGATTACCTAAGGAGAATGCAACACAACATTTTAACATGGTGCATCCTCAAAGCATTGCAATCTGTCTTTAAAAGCATATGAAATTCATTATATGTGAAGAATCCGATACAGAAGAGAATCCCTGATTCCTCCTCATGAATAGCAGTATGGACTCACATCTGAACTGGCTTAATGACTGATATCTGCTACTATTTGCAGATGACACCAAGCTGTGGGGTGGTGGGGGTGGGGGTGGGAATACATAGATATAATACTAAGTGGAAGCACTTTGGAGGATAGGTTTAAGGTTCAAAATGACTATGGCAAATTGGAGAATTAGTCTGAAATCAGCAAGATGAAATTCAGTACAGACAAGTGCAAAGTACTTCACTTAGGAAGGAAAAATCAATTTCATAATGACAAAATGGATAATAACTGGCTAGGTCAGGGGTCGGCAAACCTTTGGCACATGGCCCATCAGGGTAATCCACTGGTGGGCCGCAGGGACATGCTAGCTGACACTTCCTGCAGCTCCCATTGGCTAGGAACGGCAAACCGTGGCCACTGGGAACTGCAGGGACCATGCCTGTGGATGGTCAACATAAACAAAATGTCTTGGAGTCTGCGAGCAGATTGCCCTGATGAGCCATGTGCAGAAGGTTGCCGACTCCTGGGCTAGGTAGTAGTACTGCCAACAAGGATCTGAGAGTTTAGGTGGATCACAAATTTAATATGAGTCAAAAGCAGGAAGCACCTGCAATAAAGGCTAATATGATTCTGGATATTACCGGGAGTGTTGTGTGTAAAGTACAGGAGGTAATTATTTCACTCCACTCAGCACTGGTGAGGTTTCCACTGGAGTGCTGTGTCCAGTTCTGGGCACCACAATTTAGGAAGGATGTGGACAAACTGGCAAGAGTCCAGAAGAGAGAAACAAAACCGAGAAAAGGTTTAGAACACCTGATCTATGAGTAAAACTTGAAAAAAAATGGGCATGTTTAGTCTTGAGAAAAGACGACTCAGGGTGGACCTAATATCAATCTTCCAATATATTAAGGGCTCATATAAAGCAGATAGTGATCAATTGTTCCCATGTCCACTGAATGTAGAAGTAATGGGCTTAATTTGTAGCTAGGGAAATTTAGGTTAGCTAATAGAAAAAACGTTCTAACTATAATGGTAGTTAAGCTCTTGAGTAGGTTTCCAAGAGAGGTCATGGAGTACCCATCTTTAGAAGCTTTCAAAAACAGATTGGACAAACACTTGTTCCTACCACAACACAGGGGCCTGGACTTGCTGACTTCCTGAGAGCCCTTCCAGCTCTATATTTCTATGATTTAATGTCAATGATAACACAGGTAAACAAGAGATTCTTAGAAGAAATGACTATAATAAAAGAGAGGCTATAATGACAAGTGGAGTTAGAATAGAAGAAGCTGACAAGTGAATATGTATTGTAAAGCTGAAGGTAAACATAAAATCCTTGCGTGAGAAAATGTGAGGCTAAAAACCAAAACAGTCATTGAGCTACTATGAGCATTTAGAAGATTTAGAAAACTGGTCAGGTAAAAATGACATAAGATTATTTGGTATGAGGCTGGACTATATGATCCTGCCTGATTTAGTTTTCCTGGAGAGCATGATTAAAGATGTACTGCAGATTATAGTAGCAGATAACCTTATGAGTGCTCAAAGTGTGTGCAGAATACTAAATTGAAAACCAGAACTGGGCAGTGATTTTAGACAGATTATTCAACATTATCATGGAGTCACAGTTGCGTCTCGATACTTGTATGACTTATTTCTTCTAAGATCTATATTTATTTGTGTTGTAGGGTTTTTTTAAAATGTCCTGAACACAAGAATTTGGAGAATGAGTACATGTGTACTCAAGAATGGACTGAAAGATACCTTGCAGAAACAAAGGATAAATAATTTTATAAATAATATGAACTTGGTGAGAAAGAGGAAATGTTATGGGGGAATTCAAAATATTTATGGGAAGATTTTGTTAGCAGATGAGCATGGAATTGATCAAGCTAATACAATGTTAGATGCAAAGTCTGAAAAACAGACAAAATAGAACATAAAACTTCCTGAAAAGGTGTATCATTAATATTTACTAAATATATGTTACTTTGTTCAGCATTGTTGGTGTATATAAAGATTTGGAAAAGTCCATGGAATCTCCATATGATTCTCTATATGGTGGATATCCCAAAATATAATGCCTCAGTGTTTCCTTTCTGACGGTTGTGGGGAAGATATACCATAGTATGGCTGGATCAGACATCTAAAGTTGCAAGGTTTTCAGAAGCCTACTCTTAAGGGATTCTTGAAACACAAAGAAACAGGAACAAAGACTTACGGGAAAGATGGGAGAAGTTCCCGTCGAGTCAATCTGGCTTGATGTAGTGAGAGAAAGAAAACTACAGCTGTGGATTTTAACCATTACAAGCACTTAACCTTTGCAATCCAGCCTTGTCTGGCAAGGATCTGTACAATTCCTGTTTAGATAAGTGTAGGGTTCATGCTCTTTTTTCTTAGTTTTATCAGTTTCTTCTCTCTCCTATACAAACAGTGTCTGGTTTAAATGCAACCGTCATTGGGATCTGACTGGTGAATTTGACTTAATGGGCTCAAATTTCATCTCTATTTCAGAGGTATCGCTAGAGACAGCCGTACAGCCACACACAGACTCTCCCCAGTTCACTATCAGTTAACCCAAGAAGAACCAGGAAACTCATTGCTTCTTCTGACGTTAATTCTCACTACACAGTTGTAATATAGGTGAAATCTGTACCTGTGTTCTTGAAATGGTGAGAGGGGTGGGGCAGCCACATTGATGGGTGCTCCACTCAGGGGATGTGGATACTTTTGCAGCTGTGGAGCTCAAACACTTGGAACTGGAGGGAGTCCCTGTTTGGTATGTTTTACCTAGGAAAAGTTACAGGAAAAGTTAGCCCCTTATTTGACAAATTGGAAAATGAAATATATTGCAAAGCGTTGCTGTCAACTTTATTATTTTATCCTTCAAAGTGTAATATGGATTTTGTTAACTATGCCTCTAATGTGCCATGATATTTATCAAACACATTTTTTCAAATATAGGTAAAAATAACTTCATGGGGAGTGGAAAGAGTTACCATATTAGTATAAACTCTGATCTTGCAAAGAACATAATCTATAGAGTTTATTTAATATAATGTAGGCATCCACAATTATGAACACATTATTACCTTTTCTTCACATTAGGTGCAATTAAATACCAGCCTAGTGGCTAGCATCTATATCAATATGGAGATTTCTACACCATATGAATTACATTGGAGAACTGAATGAGATTGTCTCTTTTCTCCCAGCTTTATTGCCATGGTGACAAAACTCTTGCAGCAATGCTTAGAGCAGAACATATTGTTTAACAAGGGTATAACAACTGGGGATATAATATATATATCCCAATATAATATCACTATGTGCTGATGATATTTTGAGATCTATTTTCAAGGTCAGCCAGATTTTGGATTAAACACTAGACACAATTAAAGGAACCTAGTTATTTATCTTGACTGTTTATTAGCTGCTCCAAATGGAAATAATTTCATTTGACTAATGTTATAGCGGAGAATGTCACTTTTACCTTCTAGAGGAGTCACAGGGTACCAATTAAATATTTAGGGATTAAGGTGCACTGTAATGAACATGTTGGGTAAGAATATAATTTATTCCGTTAGCAAATAAAATAAGAATTTTGGATCAATTCCAGTTTCACTAATCAGTAGGTTTAGTTTAATAAAAAAAATTCAGAATTCTGTCTACAATTTTATATTTTAATTTTAAATGTGACATATTTAGTACCTCTCTTGCTTGAACAAAAAAGACTGAATACTATACGAAGCATATTATGTTTCCAAGCACAGAGAGCAAAACATGTACTTGCAGTTATTAATTATAGTTATTATTTATGTTTTGAATTTTAATAGCACTTAGGAACCCATTATGCTAGGCATCTGAAATGACTTATCTGAGATTAAAATAGACAACAATAAGAAAGAACAAAAGTAAAGTCTCCAGGGGAGAGTATAGTGTCACTATCTGCTGTTGCAGACTGTCTTGAGAAGAAAGCTCTCTCTCCAAAAGGGAGAAGGACTGTCTCCATTTAGACATGTAGTGTAACTTTTCATTGCTGCATATCTTATGAAGCAGACCCAATTTATGTTGTAAGGATATCCTCGGATTAAGTTAAAAACATTAATGTTTCTCTGTCGTAAAATATGTACAGAGCAACATTAATGTTTTTAACTTAATCCAAGGATATCTTTACAACATAAATTGGGTCTGCTTCATAAGATATGTAGCAATGAAAAGTTACACTGCATGTCTAAATGGAGACTGTCCCTCTCCCTCTTGGAGAAATTCAAAACATAAATAATAATATAAATAAAATTAAATATGCTATATAACAAACAATGTGACATAAGGTAACTGTCATGCTGTCTAGAATGATTCATGACCATGAGTGCCAAGTTTAAATCAGACTTTCAGGAAGCAGGGCAGACACCCCAAACTGCTTGTATGTTCTATGATTAGATTTCACCAAACCCATAACAAATGTGAACTCCTGGAGCACTATAACAGTCTTACCATGGAGGCACAACAGTCCCCATGGACATTCCAGTCTCTTTTGCCACTTGGCAAGCTGGACTTAGTGATAGCTGGTTGCTATATGTACCAAAGATCATAAAATGTTCAGGTTGTTTTCAGTCCCAAAAGACCAGACATTTACCCCACGTCAATTTGTATCTTGGATCTCTCACCAAGGATAAGATTTGTAGCAATCCTTTGGTAAATAAACTAAAGATTTATTAACCAGGGAAAAGAAATTTGAGTATTACTGCAAGGTTAAAACAGGCAAATGTATACACACAACTGAGTTACAGTCTGTGGTTTTAAAGGGTGACAGAAGTGTAGTAATCTGTCAGCTCTGGATATCTTTTAGGGCTAACACAGGTTCTGCTTCTATTTCATAAATCCAGCCCTGGAAGAGTCCAAACAGCAAAAGAGATGAAAATTTTTATTGTCAGCTATTTTTATTTCCTTCTTCCAGAATTCAGGTTGATGAGAAAAGCACTTTTGCATGTAGTCTTTTGATGGATGTGAAAGGGCAATTAAAGTATTTGTACTGTGATGTCCCACCATGGCCCATTTAGTTTTGATGACCTTCTTGATGGTTAGGATCCCTCCTGCTAGGTTCACAATTTCAGAGCAAACATTTTTTCACAGTCATAAAGCAAAATCTTAAATATTACCTTGTAAATGCGATAAATATATGTGAGATTAATGAATACAGCAATTTACAAGGATTTCATAAACACTGAATACCTTGTTATATGCTCAATATCTATCTTAACCATACTAACACAGAGATTAAATAGACTAGTTTACAGCAATGAATTGGTAAATGCTCAGTTGAGGCACTTGGCAAGAGCTGCCAGAGTTATTACAGATAGGCAAACAGGTTCAGTTGAAACAGGAACGGATCTGAGTCTTTTTCCATCCCTCATACCAAACTGAATCAAACCTTTGTTGACATTGCAGTTACATTACTTCCTGCTTCATCCTACTCAGAGGTGCGCTAGTCAAAAAGGGAAGAAATAGTCCATTGTCACCTCCTGCTGGACTATGGACTTGTCACAGGAAGAAGCAGAGGAGTGGGCAGAGGGAAGGGTAATAGTGTTAGTAGAGACAAGGCATGGTCCTTTTCCAGGATACATGGTAATCTAGAGGTAGAGTGCAACTTAGAAGTATCCCCCAGTTTGGAGTGGGGAGAAGGCTGAGAAGCCTTCTGACAAGAGGAGTGGAACTGGAGGATGTGTGGGCAGGCCTCCCCCACAAGTACAGTATTGATGATGCCCAGCTTCCCTTGCTGCTGCTGCCCCAGGGAAAGAGGAAGCCATGCCCACAAATAAAGGAGAGGTCAGCTCCACCAGAGGTTCACTTTGGATAAGCTTCAGATAATCAAACCTGTAAAGCTTTGTAAGTTCCTTCCTTATTAATAAGTATCTCAGTACATTTAATATATAAATATTAAACCAGGCATGAAAAAACAGCAACAAAATATTTCACATATAAAATATTGACAGTTTATTTTGAAAATTGCAATATTTCCATTGGCTTTAATACAAATAAAATAAGAACTGACATCCTGCAGTAATGCATCTTTTTATTCCTATGGGAAATGGTTGATTGGAAGGGTACCAGCTTCTCTATGATTATAAGTGTATTTATCATTTAGTGACGATTATTCATCTGTGTGTATCACTGATGCCAATATAGGTTAGTTCTCATCTCCTAATGAGTTGGAGAAGACAGAATTTAAGATTTAACCACATGAACTCTCATGATCCAAGAGTAGTATACTAATAACCTATTGTGTTTTCTCTCTAAGAGCATATTAGAAACATTGTTTAGAAAATTAAGAAAGTCTTGCCACAAAAACTGTATTAATATAAATCTTTCAGAGTATGACTGATGGGAAATGTGTAGTTTATGCCCAGAATAGAGAAATAACTAATTAGATTTATAAGTGAGGCGATATTCCCTACTAATTGGGCTATGCAATAAGCCTTACAAGAGAAGAATAATTCCACTGAAGTCATTAGGACTCCTCATGAGAGAAAGGACAATATTTTATTTGTATGCATAAGAGCTTCAGATTGGATATTAAGGGTTAGATCCTGATCTGCTGGAGCTATAGCAGTATATACTTGGTACGGATATGGCCCTTACATTTATATGGAAACTAAAAGTGGGTCTAAATTAGAACACCCAAGCTAAATAACCTCCGGGTAAATTCAAAGTTAGAGTAGATTCCATATTCAAACTTCACTGCTTGAAGACAGATTGGCAGTTAAAGAGGGTAGTAATAAGGATGAATTAATTGATACTTGTAACATGTTTTGAGATCTTCAGATGGCAGGTACTAGAGAAATACAAAGCATTAACAGAAACATGATTTTAAAAATTGTAAAGCAGCTTGATCCTATTCTGATTAAAACTGTGGGGAAAATTCTCAATGACTTCACTAGCTGCAGAATCTGGCCCAATATACGTCTGGATCACAGTCCTAATTGCAAAAAATAAGTCCCAGATCCACATATATACGAACATACATAAAGTATTGTAATATAGTAGGTACAGAGTATGCACTAAAAATGCAAATAAACATGACTTCTAAACGACTCCTTATTTAAAGTGGTGCCCCTAGATGTCATATAAATATTGCTACTTTTCTGCATTACTGTTAGGAATGCGCTTATGTATAAAGTTTTTGGAATGCTGTGGTTAATAATTTTGGTTTATTACAAAAATGAATATTGATTTATTGCTGAAATTTGGTTTATTACATATTAGTGCTAACATAAAAAAAGATGTTGAATGTTCTATTTTCCTGCTTTTCTGTGGCTTCTACTTTGTGAAATTAGCAAATACATTTAAAATGTTAATATTCACACCATTCACACTGCGATGAGGTACAGCTTTAAATGTTTTCCTTGATCATTACTGACATTAATTTATCTTGTAAAAAGATAATGGACTTCAGGTTTTTTTGATCATCATATTCCAGTTATAATTTAACATAGTGCCTTAATGATTGGCATGAAGGAGGCTGCAGTTTCCCCCGAAGCAGAGACTTATTTCTCAGTAAGTATGCTTATATATGAAGAATTTTAGGCAAATTAATTTTCTATGTAGAACTGCAATCCAAAAGGTCTACTTAGTGGAAAATGAGGATCAATAATTCTAAGCAAAAGCAAATTGAATTATGGCACCACTTCAATTTTCTAATGGTTCTAATGTAATAGATGAATAACAAAGTTGTTTCATATTGTGTATTGCTGTATGTTCTCATTACAGTGCACTGTACATGTTTTTGCATTATTTATTGCTGACATCAATTCCTGAGTGCAATTTACATTGAATGGGGACATGTTACACCAAAAAAAAAAAAAGTCATATGATAACTTCTTCTCATACATTTCACGAGGGATGGAGATCCATTATGCTAATTTAGCCCTGAATTTAAACTGATCGAACTGATAGTAACACCACCTATTACCATGAACTTCATTGGTGTTATTGCCATTCTATTAACACTATTCTGCAGCATTACATGGTGACAGAAATGTATTGGAGTCAGTACTGTGGTTATCAAGAGCTCTTTCAGAAGACTTCTCTATATGTAAGCAGAGCATAATTTTTCAAAGAATTCTCTTATTATTTTACTATGTTGAGTATGAGTAATTTAAAAATTAAAAATACATTTACTTTCGTTATTACCAAATTATCCAGTAAAGGTTTTTAATTTTGTTCTTAATAATTGTCGTGGTTTAGGAAATTAATTTAATCAAATGTTCGTTAAAACAATAATTACAGTAAAGTTTATCAGCCAGCACGTAGGTGCTGCCACATGATCAATGTGATGCTCCTTCAAAATAGTTATGCTTCAAACTATTCAAACTTCAGTTATTATGATGCAGACATTTCTCCAGAACATCCCATATTTTCTATAAATCTGCATTTACTGGTCTGTCAGTCACAGATGCAACAGAAAATTATTTAAACATCTCTATCATTTTGACTATATTTTAAAATGTAGCTCTTTTAAAAAATGGGTTAGAAGTTTCAACAGATTGAGACATTTGGTTATTAATTCATCAGCAAACAGTCATTTCCTCACAGATTTAACTGAAAGGACATTCTTGTTATCAGTGGGGCATCATTTAAAACACCTATTGCCTTGAGAAGAAAGATGGTTTTGTGGGGAATTAGTTCAAACATCTGCCACAGACTTCCTGTGTAACCATGGGCAAGTCATTTTATCTTTCTGTGTCTCAGGTCTCCATTTGTAAAATACGGATAATAGTACTTGCCTTCTCCCACAGATTGTCTATCTTGTCTATTTATATTATGAATTCTTGGCAGGGACCGTTTGTACTGTGCCAGCACAATGTGACCTCAATCTTGATTGAGACCTCTAAGTTGCTACCATAATAGCAAGAAAGAAAAATAAATAACCAGTACTCTGACTAGAGAGACTGTAATTTGCTTTGGATAATTAAAAAAACTGCAGACTGGATATTCAGTGGTCAAATCAGTGGGGTGAAGAAAGACAGTAAGGTTCAAATTCATTCTTGCTGAAACTCCAAGGATAAAATTGGCCTCATAACTGCCAGCGCATTTTATATCCCCACTTCCCAAATGCTCAAGGCTTATGGGAACATGTGTCACCACTGTTGTTGTATCTCAAGCATAGCCCAGGGTGCTCTGGGACATCTCTCAGCCCCAGCATTAAGGGACTCACAGTATTGGAGTACATTGGGAGCAGGACTCTTATTTCCTGCAGCTGTAGAAAGTGGATACGAACAGGCTGTTCATAACCTCAGAGACACGAGAGCTGGCCCTAACATGCCTGCCTGCACATTCCAGAGAAGAAGACGACCACCTGGATGCCTCTGAAGAGCCTAGGAGGACATATTTAGCAAAACCCAGGTCTTCCCCTGAGAAGACAACTCAAGGAAAGTGGGGAAGAGAGGTGGGGAAGGAGTATCTGGGCACTGGTACATTAAGCTTTCAAATTCAATTTTCAAAGTGAAACGGGATTGTCAAACCCAGTGTAGGAAATTTGCCTGTATTAAATCACTAATACTCCTCCAAAGAAAACCCAGTGTGTATGGCATAAACCTCCATTGCACCTCCAGAGTGCTACACTGGCAGGTCTGTCATTTAAATTACTGTCTCCTTTCAGCGCCATTTAAATAGTAAAGTTGAAACAGCACACTAGTTTTCCTTAGCTCATCCCTTGTCAAGACATCTGGAGCAGATACACAGCAAACCATGCACTGAAGAACCACAATGTAAGAGAAACTTGCACTACTCAGACACCACAGAGAGATATCTTTAGCTCTATGTTTTTTGTTTTTGTTGCTGAGTCAGAACCATTAATTAACAGCAGTTTTTACTATTTGAGATGTTTTACAGTGCTGCAATGCTGTTTTTCATCTTGAACTTAGTATAGTACAGTGCCAGCCAAGAATAACAATTTGCTACTTAACATGTCCAGTTCTTATTTGAACTGGAATATTATATCTGTTTTTCAAATAATGGTGACAACACCTCTATTAAAAATTGGGGCCCAAATCAGTACAAAGGGTCACAGGCATCAGCAATAAGTCAATTCACTAACTCTTTCTCTTTTAGTACACTCCTCATGCCATCCTGCTACTATACCGAACAAGGTGCCAGAGTTCAGGTGTACCCCAGGGAAGTGTGCCCATTTACACTCACAACAGCTATGGTATGTAAGGAGGAATCTCTCTCTCTCTTTTAAAAGCCACACAAAAATCATGACCACAGCTCTACAAAGATATTACTCATTGTTTTAAAAATGAACACAGAAGAATAGGCTGCAATTTCAGAGATTTAAAAGGTTGGATAATGGCCACAAATATTACATACCCCTCTGATAACCTAATTAATTGTATCTATTCTTTTAGTACTGCAGAGGAATTAAACTAAGCTGAACTTCCCTCTTTGTGTACAGGATTAGCACATACAACTCTCACTGGCATTAAAAGGAATTGCCAAAGTCATGGGTTGATCATCATCTTTCATTGGACTTTTCTTTCTGCATATGCATTGTGTAGCAAGTGTATGGATCAGATGTACAAAATATCATTCAACTTTTAGTTGGGAGTGCAGCAGGAAAGACAGGAGGCAGAGAGGGGCCAGGTAGGACAGTGAGAAGTTTGGATTTTCATTTCTCTAAACTGCAATACCATGGATATAGAATAGGACAGAGCAGAGCCTTAGGCCTTCATATTTCTGTAACCCTGTAACATGTCAGATGAGTCAGTCCCCACTGAGATACAACCAAAGGAAACTGAGCCTGCTTAATTCAGCTTCCAAAAAAATCCACAGAAGACTAAAGGCAAAATGGTTTGCTGAAGGGGGGAAAAAAAAAAAAAACCTTCACTGCCATGCTTTACTGGATCTTGCCCTTTCTGACAAGTGAAGCTCACATTGTTTGTAATATCAGAATAAAGAGTATAGCTCTTCCTAGCCCATCCCCTTGGAACCAAACAAAAAACAGCCAAACCCCCCACACTATGAGTTACTCACTAACTCCTTTTATATGGTTCAGGAGCACCTGGAGACAAGTTCCTGGCTAAAGATAATTAACAAGTATTTTTTCCACTTGTTCCTCTTGCATGCCCTGAAAATTTCAGTTTACTTAATTACCATATTCTTATCTATCCCCTACAATCAGAGCATAATTAAGCACCCCTTCCATTGGGGAATTAACCCTTGAGTCACTAGTATTTTCAGGTTAGCTTGGAAAGCAGTAGTTTACTGCAAAAAGGCCTCCAGTTGCCCTCACAATAAATCAGCCAGAGATCCCTCTTCTGAGTGTAATCACCAGTGCTTTTATTTTCAGCATCGGCTCCCACCATTGTCTAGCTACAGTCTGCGCTAAACTAGCCACCAAGCAGATATACACAGCTTTTGGCTCCTCCCTTTCCTTGCACCCTTCCTGCCAGCCTTACATAGCCCCCAGCTAATAAGGCTCACAGGTGTTTCTCTTGTAGGAATTAGGCA
The DNA here is from genome assembly GCA_007922305.1 of Dermatemys mawii. Lineage (NCBI taxonomy): Eukaryota > Metazoa > Chordata > Testudines > Dermatemydidae > Dermatemys > Dermatemys mawii. Next base: position 25,991,981 of record ML677352.1, read on the forward strand.
TGGCATACTCAGCCAGCCCCAGTTAATACTTCTTAATTAGAGCTGGGCTAACAGGGGCCTGGCTTAGGACCTCCTGGCCATCACCCTGTTAAAATTCCTAATAATATGATTATTTCCTTCCATTTTTGTTCAGATTATATTAGCCTCCCATGTGATCAACATGGCTCCCTTTCCTAATAGAAAGAAAACATGTAGGGGAGAGAGGGAGGCTAAGAATATAGAAGCAGAGAAGCCTACAGGAAAAAACCTAACAAATAAGTTTCATCTCCAAGAGGCAAAATTCCAGGTGTGTTTTGAAAAAACCTTCCTAGAATGAACCCATCTTTTTTGCTGTACATTGTTTTGAAAGAAAAGGTAATTTATGGGTAATAAGTAAATGTAGGGAATTTGGGGAAAGGCACAGGAAATAGTGTGTATGTGTACACCACAGAGAGAGAGAAAGAAAGAGTGACTGTATAGCCCAATGGTTATGGCACTCATATAGGCTGGGAAGAGTGAGATTCAAACCTCTGCTCTAATAAGTATTTAATTATTTAGACAAAGGGGAACAGCTTCAACAGGAGAAATTGAGAAACACTCTCCCCACAACATCCCATAGCACAGTGGTTAGAGCACTCCCCAGGAGCATAAGAGACCTGGATTCACATACCTGCATTAAGTCAGGCAGAGTGGGGATTTGAACCTGGGAGGAGCAAAAGGGAGTGTAGAAGGGGACAAGTTTGAGATGAAGTGGGAATTAAATTTTTCTAGGGTCTTGAACAGGAAAGGGTCTCAAATTTGATGTAAAAATACCCCAGGAAGCCAATAAAGGGATTCAAGGAGAGTCTTGATGTCACTGGAGAGACAGTGAAGATGATGACTACTGTGGTGTCTTGTATAGAAATGAAGTTGGGAGAAGAGTAGAGGCAATTATAGCAATCAAGAGGTGGTGAGAGGTTTAGGCAAAGGGTTTAGCAGCTGCAATTCAGAGCTGAAGATGGATGTAGCTGACATTATACAAGTTGAAACTGCAGAAAATAGATCAAATCTTCCAAAAACCCTGTGAGAAAGGGAAACAATGAGGCAAAGCAAAATACAGCAGCATTATTCTCTTCTTTAGTCGCTATTCACCTGTTTCATTCTAGGAAGAGAGTTCATTTACTACATTTGCCAGTATCTGCACAAGGGATGAAAGTAATGTTTCTTTAAGAAGGCTTTCTGAGCATGTAGGTAGCATCAGTGCAGTGCTTCCCTTGAAAAGGAAGGCTTTAGTGAATAGCACAGAGGCAAATCCTGTGTAGCAGGTTTAATCTTGCAGTTTTTTGCTCCCCGCCCCCTGACTTCCAGGGAATGGGAAAGAAAGTAAATACATACTTGCTTGAGGCAGGAATGTCATTTCTTGAGCCAATTCCTTTCTTATTGTCCTCAATATTCATCTAAGCTGTTTATGTTGATGAAGAAGTTGGATAAAATGATCAAGGGATTTAGACAAGAGAAAACCTGCTTAACACACAATTTTATAATGCATAATGTTTTTCCATAATCACTTTGCTACAGGGTGAAGAAAGGTTGAGGTAGTGTCTATGAATCATAACCACTGTACAGCAAAACCTACATGTGCACAGGGCTTGCAGTTTTGAAATTGTTGACTCCAGTTCTAATTTCGCCATCCCCCACTCCTTTGTCAAAAACATATATATCTGGATCTGGTGCTCATGAAAGGGGCCAGAGTGACAGGGTGGAGAGCAAAGTCCTTCATTTATCTACAGGACAGGAACAACACAGGCAGCAGCAATAAAAGGTTCCCTCGTTGCCTTGCCAATAGGCTTCAAGCTCCAAGTGAAGGAATCACCTGTCGTAGTCATAGGACAGTTCTCTACGATGCTCTGTGGCCTCTATGTTGAGACTGTAAAGGTGATAATAAGTGTCAGTTGCTGCGATGGTATCTTGTAAAGAGGGCAGCTGTGCCCTTGGAAAGAGATTGCTATTTAAGGTGTAAAATGTAACTTCTTTATAGCACTTGCTATACAAGCCTCCAAGCATCTTTATTTTTATGAAATATGCGACAATTATTTTACGTAAAGGAAATGCGTGAGGGAAGAAAATGGCAGAGACATGCTAGAAACAAAAACATTTGTGTTACCAATTTTTTTTGCAGTAGATTTTTTTTCTTAAAATGCCAAACACGGTGACATTATGTTCACATCAAGCCTGTGCTGTAAAATTGTACTTGTTTGAGTATTTCATTTGGCAGGAATGCAGAGGAGGTGATATTGAGCCAAGAAATATTTTTCTCCTTTATAAAACAGAGAGCTCATGAACAAGTGCTGTGGCAGTCTGTTCATTCTGCTATAGCCACTATGTGAGAGACTGCCAGTGTTTCTAATATAGACCCCTATTTTTCAGACAGTTTTATCTTAGCTATAGGCATTTGATTAGGGTTGATTAGGCATTTTTAAAAAAATGGTAATTTTCTAGTTGTACGAATCCAAGACCAAAGCCCCTGAGGATATAGCAGTGCTCCCAGTAGTGCACTGCTACCCACAGGTTTTGTGGACTAGACTAGTATCTGTATGTAGTTTAACCTAATCACAAATATGGAGGTGAATCTTGATCCATGTTACTTAGACTGTAATTTCTTTGGGGCAGGAGCCATCTTTTTTGCTCTGTATTTGTACAGCACCGAGCACAATGGGGCTCACTAGAGCTCCTAAGCACTGTGGTAATACAAATAAATAAATAATAGATTGCAGAACATGTGATAAATAACTTGTGAAACCCTTTGCTAGATCAATGTATCAGGTGTCTTTGACTGCCTTACCTGCTCTCTGTACATTAATCCATTTCATATACCTGAGCAGCTTCACAGTTGACTTCTTGAGGTCCAGAATGGGAAAGATTCAGTCTTGGATTCAACTATAGCTTTTGTGTACAAAGCAGTGACACTTACTTTGAAGTCTGATATTCTGTGGTACTACAGTGCTAGCAATCTTTATGCAGTCGGATACTCCTGCATTCTACAGGGACACACAACACAAATGGTAGCTGCTTAGCAGGGGGACCTCCTGCAAGTACCAGAGAGACTCTACACCTGCCTTGCTTCCTACCTAGATCCTACCAGTGCCATGGCTTCTTCCCGCAGTGTAAGACAACATACTCTAGCTGTCTAGCAAGGGCCCTGCTGCAAGCTTTACCTTCACAGCATTTTTCTCACACTGGGGTTTTGTTTTGTAATCTAGTCCATTTTCCATTCACCCATGGCTAGCCCTCTCTCTATGCCCATGGACACCTCTGTGCCTCTTGTACCACTATTCCTAACCTTACACTATCCTTCTCCTTCCCCCATCTCCCTTCCCTTGCTATTTCTGAAACACCCACTCCATCTTTAATAAGATAATAGCCATGCATGACCCCTCATATCTTACTCTCTATAGCTCCTGGCCCTCACAGAAGTCTGAATCCCTTTATCTAACACTGTCTCTGAAGTTGCCATCTCTTACAATGGTCCTCTCCTCTCATATCCCCCACCTTGGATCAGACCATGGTGTGGTCATTAAGCTTCTCCTCTACTGTTTCTGGCTGTTCCAACAGCTCCTTCCTTCCCCCTCTTTGTAACAACATTGCATATAACTCTTTTCTCCTCTCCATTTCCCCTCCATGTTGCTGTCATCTATTATCCACCCAACTTCTCCCCATCAGCTTTCCTTTCTGATTCCAATTCCTGTTTCTCTCTTCCTCTCCTCATAATCTCCCACACTCCTCCTTGGTGACTTCAGCTTCCATGTTGATAACCCATCTCACCTTCATTTTTCCTCTTCCTTGCTCCAGTAGGACTGTTCACTTGATTTGGTCTTGACTAAGCACTGCTCTTCCTAATCTGTGTTGCTGAGTTCCCCTATGTGCCCATCACCTGGTCTCTGCCAGCATCACCCATCAGCTTCCTTTCTTTTGCCCTGTCACTCAGCCTTTTTGTAACTTTCAGTCTCTCACCCTCTATGATTTTCATCTATTCTCAGGTCTCTCTCTCCTTTCTTTCACTGATATAGGTGTTGATTCTTTCTATGTTTTACCTTCCCCCACCCTTGACTCTTTTTCTCCTCTCTCTCACTTGAAAGATCCTCTCCAGTGACTCCTACCCCTGACTCATGCCCAACATTTATTTTGCTCCTGCTCTCATGCTGCAGAGTATCTCTAGTGAAAATCCCATGACCAGGTTGACTCTCTCCACTAGAGATTTGTTCTCTGCCCTCTCACTTCTGACAGCTTCCTTGCTAAACAACTCTACTTCTCCTCAAATCCTCCCACTTTCCAGCCTCCATTTCTCTCTCCACACAGGACTTTACCAATTTCTACCAAGATAAAAATTGACAGAATACTTGATCTTCCCCCTCCCTTGGCTCCCTTCCCTTCCCTCTTCCTACAGCTCTGTCACAGACAGATTTTAAGCTGTGTAGATGTTCCCTGTCATAGACACAGAATGTTGCCTTCTTTCTTCCTCTAACCCATCCATTTGCCCCATCCCATTCCATCCTCACATTTACTTTGCTCACTCTATTATCCCTTTGCTTTACTCTTAGCTGGCTTTAAACCCCTCCCCTCTTCCCAAAACAAGCATCATTTAGTCTCTTCCATCTTGGAGAAACCCACTCTTGACCTTATGTTCTTCAACTACTGCTCCATCTCCCTTCTCCTTTTCATCTCTAAGATCATTGTCCTGTTCTGAATCACTGGCTGGAATTCCTCTCCTCCAATACCATTTTAGACTCTCCCAACCCAGCTTGTACCCTTGCATTCCACTGAAACCACTCATACAAAGTCTCTAATAACTTTTTCCTAGCCAAAGTTCAGAACCAGTTCTTCATCCTCATCCTCAATGAAATGTTACACTGCCTTTGACAAAATGGCCTTTTTCTTTTTCTTGAAACTTGTTCCTTCCTTGGCTTCCATATCTGTATCTTCTATCTGTGTAATCGCTCCTTCAGCATGTCCTTTGGAAGATCCTCCTCATCCAGCTTTCTATGAGGGTTCAAAAGGGTTCTTGCCTTGGTCTCCTTCTCTTTTCCTTCTATACCTCATCACTACATAATCTCATCCAGAAACACAAATCTAACTGCCATCGCTATGGTGATGACTCTCAGATCTTCCTCTCTATTCCTGACCTGTCTTCTGTCTAAACTAAAGTCTCAGCCTGTCTCTCTGACATCTTCTTGTGGATGTTTAACCCTCAGCTAATGCTTAACACAGCTAAAACAGAGCTCTTCATTTTCCCACAAGCTCTCCCTGCTACCTCTTTTCTTGATCACTGTGCACAACATCACCATCCTAACTGTCATTCAGGTATGTTCTGGGCATCATCTTTGACGTGGACCCCTCTCTAGGTTTATACATCCAGGTTATATTTAAATCTTTCCAATTCTTTCTGTATAACATCTCCAAGATATAGCCTTTCCTACCCAGGCTTCAATATGGGGTATACACAGAAGCCATGATCACCACAGGGGTTTGATCTTGTGCTTCTTACTGGAAAAAAAAGGAAAATCCTGCCCCTGGAGATAATTCTCACCCCTACTCCATGCTCTAGATGTAATAGAAACCTCAATACTGACATGAATAATCTGGCTGTCAGAAAGGCATGAAGTAAGACAATGGGTACATCTTTGCTCATTCATGTGGTTTGTTTCGCACTGTTCACTGACCTCAATCTTCTAGTTTACTGCTTAGGAGGTAAACTGCTGGGCAGGCTGCCTGCATTGTGAATATGTCTCATACAGCACACATTAGTTACAAATCCCAGTTGAGTCCCATATACTCCACAAAGGAGCCCAGGATTTTTTATGATTGCTATTGTATTCATTATACCTATTTATAAACATCATCATAGTCACTGGGCATAATTGACATGGTTTAAATTTAGGCCTGTAAACATTACCAAAGAAGTGACAGCAAGTTAGGGAGAGGACAGGGCGATATGGGTGTGTGAACATATACGCATGAGGGCGTCCACTGTTACTCAGACCACCTTACACTGCCAAGTTTGTTATCTATGGTATCAGGATCTAAGTGATTGTTCTGTGGAGAGAAGGTGCATTTCCCCCTCTAATTTTAAATAAAGTATGGCTCTTGCTTACATGCTCTGGAGCTGTTGTGAGTTCATTGTGTTCAAGGCATATTCAAGCAGGCCCGATTTTCAAAAATGATGAGCATCTATAACCGCCACTGCAGTGACTGGGAACTGCAAGTGCATGGCACCTCTGAAAAATGTGCCTCCTTCTATAGGAGTTAGGTATATGGGGAAGGACTGCAGGATCAGGTCCTTATTTAGTAGGACAGGACAGAAAACAGTAATTCTGTTTCATGGAAGATTTTTAGATTTTGAAATTTGAATTTTGTTTCAGTTCAGAATGAAAACTAAGTTTCCAAATGTTTTGTGAAATATAATTACTCTTCTCCATCCATCTCTACTGGCAGCCCCAGCAGGCTTTCCCAGAGCCAAGGGAAGGATTTGAGAACTCAGGCTGATGAGGAGCCATGAAGCAGGTAACCAGGGGCTCTGAAGCTCTCAGCTCCCTGTCATTCTGCCAGGCAGGCTATGGAGGAGCCAGGTGGAGAAGCTGGCAGGAAACCAGGCATGTTTCAAAAACTATTTGGCAGGCAGGGCTCCATCAGGAACCTGCCTGGTTTCAATGAAATTTCATTGAAATTGACATGGTCCTGTGGGGCATTTTCATTTTGACGATTCAGAGCATTCTGACAAAAATGTGTCGTAGAAATCTCATGGGACAGCTCTAATATTTACATTTTGGGAGGGCATTGGGCCTGACACTTCAAGACTCTTTGGTTTGCATTACATGCTTAATGATACTTACCTTTAGCTCCTTCTGTGTGAGATTTAAACACCTTTGCAGTTTTACAGATATTTTGTATGGAAGATTACAGCACCTGGACTATAAAGTCACAGTAATAGTTTCTCACTGGCCTAGAAGAAACACAGTACTGTTTAAAAAAATAAATAAATAAAATAAAATAAAATAAAATAACAGTTAAACAGCCTCTCTCCTATCTAGCAGCACAGGCTCATTATAAATAAAGACAAACAAGTACAACATAAAATAGCCCCCAAATATTTATTCTTTGAAAATGGATTTTCTGTTTCTAAAATTGTTGACAAATCTAATACGATTAAATTAAATGAAAAGAAATGTCAAGAAGGAAACAAATTTAAAAATTAACAAAGCCAAAAATAAATTTGCAATTGCATGTCTATTAATAGTTTTAAATAGGGTTAATTTTAGCATGGAAAGAATTAACACTATTGGAGCTTTAGCGAGAACAATTATTATCATTGCAAATTACTTAAACTATTAAACTGAGAATAATTCAGAAATATCATTAGCAGTCAAATTACTTAAAAAATCCTTGTTTTCTTTCTTCTTTGTTTAATTTAAACTTAATGTCTGCTTATTCTCACACAAGCAGAAAATGCTGATAAATAATTCCAGAGCATGCCTAAACAGCTCCCTTCACAGCAAGCTTCTAATTTGATCTCGGGAGACCCTTTCTTGGTAGCTGAATAAAATATTTTCATTTATTCTAGGAGAGGCTACATCACCATACGTTTCTAATCTCATGTTGCTTGGTAATGCTGCTAGATGAGGTCCTCAGCAAATCATTAAACTTGTTCAATAACAATGTTACAAAACACAAGAGATTTGCTGTTAGTGAAACAAAGAATTTTCAAATGGGGGATAGGTGGAGGGAGCCTTTAATAAGTTAACTTGAGTTTCTAGGGCAGTTTCAGAGATTATTTAACATTTTAAACTTTTAGCATGCACAGTGCAGGAACAAAGACTTCAATGCATAATGTTAGAATAGTTTGAAAGGGCCATACTTTTACATTATGGAAGAATGCATTGCTTTGCTGATAGACTCAAGTGTCAGCTCACTGTGCCATTATATGTTCTCTGCATATGAACAAAATGTAGCCTTTTGAAATATTCACAAATTTAATTTAGCAATATTCATAATTTAATAAATATCTATATTACCTAATGATCAGATAAAGTAAATGACTTTGCCATGAGATTCATGAATCACCAAGATCCAATATGATGAGAGGAAATTAAACACTTGATACAATTAATCTTTCTCATTAAGATAGGAATTCACGATTCACACTCCTAATAAATATGATGTTGGATTGCCCATGAATTAATCACATGAGATTAGCACCTTTTATATAGCAAATAAATATTGGACTTGATTGATCTGGACTCTGGCTTTTCTGCTCTAGCAGGGGCTAGGAGGATTGTGGAAGCGGTACACTGATTAGGGGATGAAAGACTCACATTGCTCGACACTCATTACTCTTGTTTTGTTGTTGGTTGATCGCATTTCTTCTATATCTATCGAACAGTTTGCTCTCTGGAAAAAGTTTGTTGGGTCAGATGTTTAGGATCAAATCTAAGACCCCTCATGCAACTGTAGGTAATCAGACTGTAAAGAAGCCAAAACTGGAAGTAGGCGCTCGCATTAATTCCAGCCTGTCAAGCATTTTAATAGCCTTGAGTTCACAAGAATGTTTAATTGAACCTTGCAGTTTCTGCATGTCATAACACACTGGGAAACGAGAGCTTCATTTGAGGTTTTCAGTATTTCATATACTAAATTTCTTGCTATAAAGTAATGTTTTTCACATTTGTACTCAAGCAAAGAATGCAGCTGATTAGAAATTTCCTGCTGTTGCAAATCCTTCTTCTGCACTGATAGTCTTAATCTTGAGCCATTCTTCCTAGAGAGTATTTGCCCTGAGCATTCTTGTCTCTGCATGCTGAGTGGAGGAATTTGTGAAAGATCTTAAACTGCATTAAAGAAAATGGTTAGCACAGATGTAGCTTGTATAAAGGAGATCTGCTAAGGTGAGCTGGTGTTATTAGCCCATAGTCTGCCATCATCTCAATGAATCTGGAGAGTAGCTGACATGCCATTTATGTATTTGGAGTTTTCTGCTAAGGAGGAAATGCAGCTTTTGGGGCTATTTTTACACTGAATATTGAAACCAAATTTATTAGGTGATTATATATAAACAATGAAACATACATCTGGCTGATTGCTGTCCAAGATACTATTTGATTAATTTTGCCAGTGTTTACTGAATAACATATTCAATAGATAGTATAATGGGGTATACAAACTCCACATGGGACAACACGGTGTTAATGAGTTATTGTGGGCTCAGCCAGCCCCACCTCACCTGTGAGAAATGTCAAACCTGAGTGAGGAGCTTAAAAAGGGAAAACTTCTCACAGCTGGTACCCAACCAAAGAGGAGAGCACCCCTCTAGTCTTCAGTTCCTGGAGAGATGGATGGCTGAAGTCAAAACATCCTTGGATGACTTCTGGCTGACACCACCTCCCTGAAGGAAGGAAGGGCCCCTGCTGACTTATCTTTGTTGGGACTATTGTTTTTATATTAGCCTATGAGCCCAGTCGGGGTCACAATTTAACAGAAGTCCTCTGAAGAAAGAGATCCTTAGCTCATATGAGGGACTATTAATTTGTGTTCATTTTTTTAAATATTTGTTGGCAAACCAGGGATGGGTGGACTGTTCAGGGCTCAGCCAAAGGGCTGAGCCTTTTGTAACTTGATAGTCATGGTGGAACACCCAGATATTGTACAACAGAGGCTTGGGTGAATGCAGGATCTAGGGGATAATCTGTGGAAGAAATGTGGTGACATGTATTCAACTTGCTTGTGATCTGTGTGCATGCATGCATGTGTTCATTTGAGTGATGCTTTCATTTTGAAGGCAAATGTCACCCCAGGCTGTTGTCTCATCAGATTTCACAAGCCAAGCATGGTTGAATCTGGTCAGCAGTGGGTGACTTCCAAGGAAAACCTAATATGCTGCAGCAGGTGGCATTGGCAATTCATTAGTGTTGCTTCTTCCTCAGAGTCAGAAATCAACTAACATAGCAGGATAGTGCTAAGGGACACATTGTTATTGAAAGTACTGATGTGAGGATGAGACATAAAATGGAAGCCCTGATAAGTTGTAGTAATTAAAGACTGCACTGCACATTTTAGTATCCCAGCCTGGGTAATTACAGTCTTACCTACTGAAATAAAATCTTTGTTTCATCAATTGGATAAGATTTCTTCTTCACTTTCTGTCTTTACTCTCTTGTGTACTGTTGCTGGTGCCATTATCTAAGTTCCACAAAACACTCCACATCCTTTTCAGTGTCTGTGAAGAAATGTTATCCTCCTATTTAATCAGTTGCAATTCTGTAAATGATTTGAAGCTTGTGAAAGGTGCAGTATGCACCATTACATCATAATCATTGCATTTCAGAATTTTCAAGTGAAGCAGGTGTCAAAGCAATTTTTGCCAATTAGGCAGGTAGTGGAATTTGGATCGCCATTGGGCTGTTATATAGGAGAGTGCTGATTTCACACACGTCATCCCACATCCTGCCATGAGGCATGTTACAAGTCCAGCTCTCTTCAGAATTTATAAATCACAGAAAAGATGAATTGTCAGAGCAGATTTGATCATCTGTTATATTTTTTTAATAGAACGGGTAACTGAACTGATTCACTGCAATGTGTCCCTTGCACAGAAGGCATATGGAACTACCTTAGCTTTGATTAAGAGAGTCCACAGATAGATGGTATAGCCACAACTATTTGTGATTAAAATGTACCAGAGAGAGAGATCTTCTCAAGATAGTGATAATTCAAATCATATTTCCCTTTGAAATGTATGTGCAAGTCTTTGAAGCTCCTGTACCACTAACTGCACACTAATTGTTACTGTCTTCGACCAGAAGTGTCTCTTCCTGTTTTACTCAGACAATTAACTAGATTTCATTCTTAGGACCTTGGATTACCACCTGTTCCCCCACCTCTTCTGAAAGGATGGAGGGAGCAAATGTGTAAGGAAAAATCCCATTCTGTATACTCCCGTGGCTTCTCAACTGGCAGAAGCATCTCTGCACAAATTACTTTTGTTATTGTGGTAGAACCAAGGAGTCATGAACAGAACTCAGTTTTGCTGTGCACTTTACAAAATAACACAAAGCTTGATCCTGCCCCAATATAAGACAGAAGATAACAGGCAGATACAGACTGAAGCGGGAACAGAAGGAAACAAGGAGACTAGACTGGCCAATATGATAGGTAATGCTCACCAGACACCAGCGATCTAACTATTGTCGAGTTTTTTTATAGGCATCACAACAAAGAAAAGTTTGTAGGAGAAATTTGAACATGGTTTTGCAGCCCTTGTGACATCCTGCCTTGGGATCTCCAGTACAATGCTAGGGCCTGACTGGATTTTGGAGAAGTCTCTACACATGGCAGACATGAAAATTCCAGAGCAAGTTGCTTTTACAAGACAGCATTTCTCCACCATAGGACTTGCACGTCTGGTACTTGGTTTTCCTGCAAATTACTGACCTACTACCAATTTGTCTTTCAGAAGGCCACTAATAATACATCTCCAGGGGGAACGACTGATGCAAGTACATAATTTTTTTGTATAATATTTTATGGGAGGTTTTTTTCAGGTGAAGGGAAGATTTGTGCCCTAGTGTTTAGGACCTTTGATCTTATTCAGAATCTGAGGGCATAATTTGTCCATTAATGGAAACACATTATGTCCTGGAACTTTGGAAGATAACTGAGGGTACTGACACCAAGAGCTCAGCCAGTGGTACACTGAATGGGAATTGGACACTGGTCATTGTGTTCCTTGTACTTTATTTGATATAGCTATAAGAGTATGTGGGGATGTTATTTATTGAGCTGCTAATACCCTTTTCTTTGTGAACTAATTAGCTATTTTCTTTCTGGTTTCTTTTATATGTAAAGAGCAATCTGAAACTGCTCTAGAGCAGTTCTGCTCTTTATAGAGCCATTACTATCTACTATTTAAAATAAACCTGACTAGTTAAGCTTTAGTTCAGACCCACATATCTTTTTCACTCTCTCTTTTAAATCAAAGCGAATCATGAGAAGTAAACGTGATGAGGGCATATAGATGGAGATTCCCTGTAGGCAACCTGGCAGTTCTGCTGAGCTTTAGCTACAAGGCATATTACAACACTTTTGGTGGGCTCTTTTTTGAGACACTGCCTATAACACTGCCTGTCGAACAGAAGTTTCAGACAGGGGGCTGGGCACCTAGCAACTTTCATCTTGGAGGTGCCAGTGCAGAAGCTGCTAATTAGTGAATACTTTGTATCAACTACATGTAGAATTCCATATCTTGCAGTTTGAAAAGTGTACATTTCCTTTGTGCCAAATTGGACTCCATGTGAGTATTGGATAGATCCAATTAATGTCATATAGCCTTGCATACTGTTTTTGTACATGCTATGTATATGCTTAAATTAGGCCTCTTTTTCAGGAGATGTGCTCAAATTTAAATGGGGGGGCGAGATAACTCACATGCCTTTCATCTGAACCAGATTGAAGCCTTATTTTATTCTAAATTAGATTATTCAGAAAGGATATCACATGACCTCAAATGTCTTCTTACTCCTTTATGATTCACACATGCTCCTCCAATCTGTCACCCTTGGTTCCCTCTGTTCACTACCTGGCTGTGACAACTTTCTGGCTACCTGCTACCTTAAAGTGCCTTGTAAGGTTCACTTGCTTCATTGCTGGGCCTTGGATTTGCCACTTCATCTGAAAATGAAGTTGGTGAGCTGTTCCTCAAAAACTCAGTTAAGTACTCAACTTCTTGACTGTTAGCTGAAGTAAACTACACATCCAAATATTGTGAGGTCTCATCACTAGTGAAGGGAATTCTTGGAGATTTTTTTCCTCAAAAGACAGGCATTACCAGGCAGAGATTAAGACATTCAGTTCATCAGTCAGAAAACATCAAACATCTTAGTGCCAGCAAGGGTGCAGATGCTGTTTCTAAAGGAGACATGATAGAATAATTTCAGTAAACTTGGGCTGGTAACAAAGTGAATTGATGTGAACAGGTTAATCACATGTATAGATTTTAGTTCAGATTTGGAGGGTTACTAATTGTTTAAGAATCAGAGAGGTAGCTGTGTTAGTCTGGAATTGCAGAAGTGACAAAGAGTCCTGTGGCACCTTAAAGACTAACTAAAGTATTAGAGCATAAGCTTTCGTGGGCTAATACCCACTTCGTCGGATGGCTTGCATCCCACCAAGTGGATATTAACCCATGAAAGCTTATGCTCTAATACTTAGTCTTTAAGGTGCCACAGGACTCTTTGTCACTTCTGTAATTGTTTAAGGAATGCTATGTACAAACAGAGATTTATAGATACTCATGCATGGTATCTATCCAAGAGTGCTAATACTCTTATTCAGAGAGATAAATATGATACATAGGAAAATGGTGCAGGCAGAATATAGCAAAGGAATGAAATATTAGAAGGCTTCATAAAATAATAGGATTTCAGCAAGGAGAGAGGAGACACTTGGAAATGAAGAAGAAAACTGTTACAAACATTGTGCATGGTCTGAAACAAGGCACGAGGATGAGTGTGGGAAGGAGAATGAAGGAATATTAGAGAATTACAGGAAGTGTGCAAGAGAAAGTCATAGGAAACTAAGAGACATGGCTGGGGGGAAATTCCAAAGAGCTATGAAGTAGTAAAAGATGGGAAGCCAATGGAATTCAAGAAGGAGGAGCTGGTGATATGGTTGTTGAAGAGATAATGTGGTTAGAATAATAGCTGAGGAAGATGATTTTAGCATTAACACTTTGGAAAGATTGGAGAGAGATGTGATATGAAGAAAGGCCAGAAAGGAGGAGGTTATGGTAGGCAGGGTGAGAGAGAACCAAGGCATGGACCAGCATTTAATAGGAAGAAGATGAGGAAAGGACTAGATTGAATCACAAGAGAAATTGCATGATTGCTCATAGGGATCCCTTAAATGGAACAAAAGATCAGGACTGCAGGTCCTGCTGCTCAGGACAAAAGAGCACAGCACGGAATTTCAACAGTATGTGTCCACCCTCATCTTTGGGTGTAGACTGCCGGTATGGGAAATGGAAAATTAATTCTCCTGTGCTACCTACTTCTGCTGCCTGCCTCTGACCTCTTGATAACCTGCCTGCCTCCTGACCCCTGATTCTGTCTGCCCTCTGGCCGGCCTCAGATGCTGCTCTCTTGATACCCAGACTGGGCCAGACTCCTTGCTCCTGACTCCTGCTCTGACCATTAGATCAGACTGCCCGCATCCACGTCATGACTGTCACAAAGATGCTTCACATGATGTGGCAGCTGTAGGTCTAAGCATTCAGATACAATACACTTATGGGGTGGTGTGGAATTACCTCACATGAATTTACCCATTAATGAACCATTACTAGCAATCTGATCCAGTTCCCACTAATGTCAATGGAAAGCACTTATTGGTACCAGTGGGAGCTGGACCAAGTCTTAAGACTCCTAAATCTTTGTGACTGGAGAGTGGTTGAGCAGACATTCTGTGCTTAGTTCTCATTTTTGGCTCTCCAGTTTATATAGAGGTTACCAACCAGTATAGGAGTCACCTCTGTCTAATACAGCTCCCAAGCAGGCAGGAGGGGATGTTACATGTACAATGAGCTAGGGAAGAGAGTTGGTGAAAGGTGGGAAGCTGGTGGGGTGGATGGGAGGAAAAACAAGCTATTGAATATCCTTCTGTAAAAAATTGAGCCCTTGTTTACCATGCCAAATACAGCAAGAGGGTGTTCAGTGTATGTTCATTGGACCATATACAGGCTATTATTCTAGATATCCATACTAGAGTTTATATACAAAGAACACTGATGGGGTTTAAGTAACCAGTCCTTGAGCTGAACGTATAATTCAGTCACTTAAAAGGAAAGACTATGAATTTGATAATTTCAGAGTTCTTGTGATTTATCTAAAGTTCAGGTATTTTAATATTTATGCATATATATCAAGTTGTTAAAAATAAACCCTTTTATTCATATCCTTAGGGAAAAAAATCAAGCCAGATAGGTCAGGTCTGTTTCTGTTTATCATGATTTATCTATCTTTCAGTGAGCCCTTCAGTAGTTCTGACAATAATCCATTATCTCTACACCTTTCTGAACATCTGAAGTCATGAAGTGACCAAAATTCGAAAAATGAGCACACAGAAGCATGCGACTTCCATCCTGCATGAATCTTAAATCACTTTATATGCCATATAAAGTGATGGTACTTACCTTAAATGCTGTGTTCAGTGCTGGTCATCGCACCTCAGAAGGATATAGCAGTAGAAGAAACGGTTCAGAGAAGGGCAGCTAAGAGGAAGTCTTTTCCTTCTGAGAAGAGATTAAAAGGATTATGATTCCTTAGTTTAAAAAGAGGAGGTTAATAAGAAAAGACATGACAGAGATATATAATTTAATAATGAAGAATAATACAAAGGGTGCTAATATTACAAATATACATCTTGGTCTTTATTCTACAATTCCTCTTAACAAGCTGCCATGTATATGGTAGGAATACAAAATGCCAGCCAATTTTCTTCTCCAAAAGTGATATGTTATCAACTGGTGAAATGATCCCTGTATATACAACAAATCTGATTTAAAAAGTTTCTACCCACATTTACCTTTTCTAGCTGTTATCTCCATTTTATATTTATGGGATATTTCTTGCACTGATAGAATCAATATAAATGGAAGGAACTTTTAAAGCATGACACTGTCTAATTCTACAAAAAGGATTTCTGGATCTCTTGGTAATAAGCTATTATATAAGTTACTGATGGCTTTATTTTATTATGGGCCAAATTCCACAGCAAACTAAACTCACTGGATCAATGGATCATAATCAATGGATATGTTCCTGGTTGGGAACTATGGCCCTGATTCAACAAGATAAAGGAATAAAATAGAATATACTTAACTAACAGGATCTGCCAGGTGTGGGGTGAAATCTTGGCCCTATTGAAGTTAAAAGAAAGACTCTCTCTGACTTCAGTGGAGTCAAAATTTCATTCCAGGCACTTTTAAAACCCTTCTGTAACAAGTCTTCCTTAAATGGCATTACTAATAACTTGTTCAATCTGTCTTTTCCTATTACTAAGATTAGTCATGGGATTATTAGTTTGATTATTAATCAGAGCTATTCTAGGAAAGAGCAATCTTTTTCACTGTTTGTGGCAGCAAGAGTATATTCAGGTAGATTATGAAAGCTGCATCTGTTTCAGAAAGTTAATTGAAATTCTGTAGAGGTTAAAGATTTTGTTTTTGTCCTGTTCAGTTTTGTAACTGTAAACGTTCCATACATTTGTGCTACAACATTTTTGGGTATGTTTCACCGATTTTTCACGATTTTACATCTTGTGGATTCCATAACATGTATAAATAATGCAGTGTGAGTATAAAATGCTTGCATTCCAGTTTGCACCCACTGCATATGTGCATAGGTGCAAAGATAGTGGAGAATCAGCCCCTTGTCTCATTAATTTACTACTGTAGTGTGGTATACTAACTGAATGATTAAGATAGATTGGCATTTCAGGGTAGACCAGCATTTCAGTATAACTGCAGGTCTTTTAAGCTTATTGGCAGTGCTGTGATTCATCCGTTAAAGGACTTATTTCAAGAATGACAACACTGAATATTTAATTATAAAATCATATCAGATTATACAGCGGGGTACAGGGACATCAAGTTTTTTAGGATAATCAAATTGCTTGTCTCTGAAATCCTCATTAAAACTTTTGAAATATGAGTGATGGGTTTCTCTCCTGGACTTGACCCAGGGTTCAAAAAAAGAAAAATAAACAAACTTGGAACCAACAAGACATGCATGCTAAATTTTATGATGCAGTCTGTTACCTTTTGTTTCAGATCATCTCATCATTCCTCTATACTTCAGCTATTTAGGATGTAAAACTCTTCATGACAAGGATTTCGTCGTCTTATTTTCAGTGAATCACTGAGGGGTGTGTGTGTTTGTGTTCTTTTCTCACGAAAAAGTTGATAAAAATTAGGATTTCCCTCTTTTTTTTTTTTCTTCATTTTTTGGGGGGGTTCCTTTTAAAAGAATTGTTTCTAATTAAAAATGTTTTTTTATGTTTTGAGATGGAACCCTGAATATTTTTTTGACAAAAATAGTAATCTCTCGCAGATTTCCCATTTTTGTCAACAGTGCAAGGTGGTGGTTCTTGTTTGTTTTGCTTTTGCAAAAAAATCTAGATAGAACATTTTAAACCACCTATAATCTGTGTTTGTTTTATTTGCACAAATTCAAAAGAAACAGATGGTTTCATGATTGAATTCAGCACCAAAAGCGCTCTGGTCAAGCTAGAATAAAATACTGCATGTGATAGTATTATATTGTAGTTTGTTTGGAAAGCACCCAGAGATGTTCCTAGTATTAAGCAAGTGCTAATATTGATATCCATGTTATGCAAAAGAGAAATTTAAACAGAATTTTCCAGGATGATCTCAACTGGCAAATATTTTTTTAATTATTTTTAGTTTGACCTTTGAAAGTAACATAGTGGGCAATAGCCATTAATTACTCAAATACAAGAAGTGTCAGGTGTGGAATCAGCACTGACAGAAATATATCATCATTTTAAGCTCATGAACAATCACTGACAAAACTTGGAATCCATTAAGATTATACACTTTTCCCCCTACCAATTTTCAGTGATAAGTATGATGAGTTGTCTTCTCCCATTGCCCTGCTCACTAAGTGTTCAACTAAAAAGTGATCAAAATGACTTACGTATGCTAGAGTTCTAAGAAATTCATCATTGGGTGGTGACCCAGTTTTTTCCTCATTATCAGCACCTAATGTCATGCCCTACTGAGAAATAAACAGAACTGTAACCACTCACTTAGACAGTTTTCTGTAATATGTACAGTGCTTCCCTTAATTGTATTGCTTTCTATTAATCCAAATAATTCAGGTTAACACTGAATTTCCAAAACTGAATGCTCACTAATTAGAGCAAGAGGTGTAACAAGTCTGATTATGAGGACACTGCAGATTACTCAAAAAATGCAAGCAAAGAAAAACTTGAACAAGTGAAAGATAGACCAGAAACTACGTTGTAGATTTGTGGGCCTGATTGTTTCCATTTTGTACCGGATTTTCTGCCAGCTTTATTATTTTACATTAGGGCAAGTTCATTGTCTTGAATTAATTATTTCTGATTTACACCAATGTTATTTAGAGATGAATGAGGTCCATAGACTCACTGTTCTAAAGATTTCAAATGACTGCAGAAGGCAGGATGTCATTCTAGCAAATTGAAGGCTTCTTTTAAATGCTGTGCAGGGTCACCATGGGAAGCCACGTTTGTATTGAAAGACTTGACAACCTTATGCATAAATCTGAGATAGCATTGCGTTTAAATATAGCCATACCATTAAGCTAAGCTATAACAGTAGAAGCTCCCTAGGCTGTTTTGGGATTTATCACCATTTGTATATGTTACTTCTGATCTGACTGCCTTTCTGTGTTATGTATACATCTGTAATATTGCTAATTTATTTTATGTATCAAAAACTGATGAAAAGATGGGCCAGATCCACAGCTACTCACCGTGAAGAAGATTCTTGAGAGGACTGTAGATCCAACAGAGGTAGCTCTGTCCTATGAACTCCTGCAGAATCTGCAGCGAGAGAAAGTTGAGGGGGGTGTTGGGGGCATGCCAGAGACACAAGGTAGCAGCAGTGGAGCACATGGAGCTCCCCCTGATCACTGACTGTTGCAGCAGGCCCCAGGAGACTACCTCTGCCCTCATAACTTAGAGCATTCCTTAGGCTGTTCTACTTTACACTAACAGCCGTCTCAGCCACTGTCTGGCACAGCATCAGGGGAACAACAAAGTGGCTTATGTACTGTGACAAGGATAGGGCTCTGATGTCTGTAAAGGGTTAACAGGTTCTTGCCTGGCCTGCTGGGGAAGGCTATAAAAGGAAGGGGAAGCTGTGGCAAAAGGGAACAAAGAGGAAGGAGTTCCTGTTCCCTCCTGGTGGTTAAAGCAAAGAACACCACTGGCCATTATTGCCCTGTGTTCTTCAGTTCATTTGATTTTTATTTTGTGATGTGCTTTGTGGACAATAAAACTAGCTATGTGGAAAGGGCTTTAGCAAACCAATGCCTGAAGCTTTATTTCCCTTCTATGGCTGGTGAAACTGTCCACCAGCTTACAGGTATCCTTCCCCCAACTCTCATTAGCTGCACTGAGTGTAAACTTGGCACAGATGATGATCAGACTCGTTATATATAAAAACACAGACCAAACCCACGCTGAATTCTACACTAAGAGTAGCCTTGCCAGAAGCAGTACAAACTAAAGACCTGCTGGGTACAAGTTCAGGTTCTGATTTGGCACTAGAAAGGTCAGAGGAGTGGGCACTAAAACTGAATGGTAGCCTGAGGATGGGTTTTTTTTTAAGTAACAGCTGCTCTGTTTTTTCTCTTGCTGCACTTTCCTTTTCTTTGCATTATTGTACTTTCATCTTGATGACATGGCTATTATTTTATAGCAGTTTCAAGCAGTTAATTAATGAACTGCACACAAGTGACATGACACCACCTTGCCCAATTATCGCTGGCATCTAGTTTTATGGTACAAAGTACTGCCACTTTGTGAATTGTCTCAGATTGCAGATTGGCTCTGGAAGCAGTTATTTTAATAGCCAAAACAATACAATAGTGCTTTAGTGATGACATGCACCAACAACAAATTACCATGCCTGATGTCCTAGAATTCACCAAAGAACTTTGAGACATCTGATAACACCCCATTGTTCTGTGGTTAAGCGTCTCTCTTTTGTGTTCCACATGATCTCATTAATTGCCATACTAATGGAATCCCATATTAACTGACAGTTACTGCCTGTAATGTCTGTATGATAGACCATTCGGGAGCAGAGACTAAGGGAAGCCTAGGATATGAAAAGACATAGGGTCGGATTCACCTCAGGATTGTGCTGACTACATAATAGGAAAATATGGTTAATTACTTGAAACGAAATGTGGTAAATGAATAATATTTTAAGGCTGGCACTCAAGGAAGGGAGCTGGTACAAGGGGACCCGTACAACCCGTGCCTTGTGCATATATGGAATCCTAGCACTCAGGAAGTACAAAGACTGCAGGACAAACAATTATGGCAGTGACAGCCATTCTAAAAGGGTGGAGAAGGGTGTGGAAAAGTTGGTAGGTCCCTGGCTCTGCCCTTTCCGACTTCACCAAGCAGCAGATCTATCTGGCTATGGAGAACACGTTGTATCTGCTTGGAAGCTCTGGGATGCATTGTATTGTGACTTAATGCCACAATGTGAACAGGTGTCCATCTCAATCTGCTGTACACAGTCTCCACACTATGTGAAGTCCAAACTCACCCCCTTCCTGGGGTTTGGCTTCATTTTTAAAAAAATCAAACAACATGATAGCATGCTGGTGAAATTCACCTCAAACCTTCTCCCCCAGGTTGTCAGCTACTAAAGTTCTTCCATCAGGACTACTTGGTCCGCACCCTAGATTCTCTCTTCCCAGAAAGGCTATTGTAACTTTCACCAGTGACTTAGAAGAGCACGCTTACCAGTTTTCAAGCAGGATGAACATCTGCTAAGAGTGTGGGGGTATTTCAGGCAAATGCTCCCAACTTGTTAAATTCACTTTAGACTTCAATGCTCACTCAATTCAACTCTTAGCTCTGTTTGTATTTATAATGTTATAAATGCAGCACATTATCCCCACCTTGTTATTTTTATGTGCTACATTACAAATACAGCATCAGCTATTTACTTCCAGTGTTCATGGGAAAGCTCCATCAACTAAACTGGATAGAAATATTGCTAATTCTCTTCCTGACACTTTACTCTACATGTTTAATGAAACATATGTGTCTTCTTTAATTTCAAACAAGTGCACAAATTACCAATTATAAATGAGCACAGAAATATGCTATAATTGAAGAACAAATTTATCTCACAAATTGTAGTACATACACACACAGTGAGTCTCTCTCTCACCCCCACTCCCCCTTTTCCTATACAAAAACTACAGAGCTGAAAACAATCAAGATTTCTGTTTTGAAATGAAGTACTTACATAAGCATATCCTTACCATAACATGACTCTGCATGTCAGCATTGTCTGTATCTGAAGAAAAAGTCAGATGAATTGACTTCACTGAGTTTAGCAAACCAACATCCAAAGTGTGCATTTTAACTACTGATGGGCCGTGGGAAATCTCCAGAAGTTCAGGTTAAGCCTTGATAAACATCCAAAAGTCACATGCTTTTCTGAACCTTTAACAAATTCCTGACCAACCTGAAGAACTCCTGTTCATAGCCATTGAACCTCTTATCAGCAGTCTCATCCAGGCCCACAACAATTTTATTCCTCCACTATCACCCCCAATCTAACAAAACTTGCAGACCTACCTTCCTGGTGACACTTCTTTATATCTTTGGGATTGTATGTATATAGAAACATTTAGCTTGTGGCAAGATGTGAAACCACCTCTCTTGTAGCTGACTGCAGACTAACTGTCCCTGTGGACCTGGGCTGCCATGCATTAACACTTCATGAATGTGCTTTGATTTAGTCGTCTTTGAAATGGGAACTGTTAATGCACATCAGCATGGTCCACAAGGACAGTTAGTCCAGGGCAAGTTAGCATGCTGTAGACTCTCACCCCTACAAGCCAATTGTTCATGTTGATAATCCCTTAGGTACAAATGGCTCCCATTACTTTAGGACCTGAGCACCTGGTGGTATCTGCAACATCTTCCCTTGTAGGGTAGGGAAGACAATGTGTGGAAGAAATGAAGTATGATCCCCATTTTACAGATGGGATTGAGGCCCAAAGAGACTTAGTAACCTCCCAAAGTCATACAGGAAGTTTGCGGAAGAGCAGGGAATTGAAACCAGGTCTCCCAAGTCTCAGGGGACTACTACTTCTCTAACCATTAGACAATCCTTTCTTGTCCCATATAGCTTTCAGGTTCCACACTTACACACCACTTTTTAAAGCTTAGCTGAAGTCAAGTTAAATCTCTGCTGAAACTGAGTCACTTTGTTTTCAAGTTGTGCAGTATGGTTTGGGGCACATCAAGGGGCAGAGTGAATCATAACATAAGAGTAGTAAATAAGGAGACACTGGTGTTCATCAGAGATACAACAGCACCTACAATTAATCTTTAGAGGGAGGGAGAATCTCAAAGGCCTGGAAGACAATGAAAAAGATTATTAGAACTGGAAGAGGGAATCTGGAGACCAGGAAGAGAGGCCAGATAGCTCTGTATGGAACTGGATCTTGGACTAGGGGAGAGAGGTGACATGGGGGAAGAGAGATGGAGGCTGGAATTGCTCTCTGTCTACTTAATCTTAAAAAAAAGATTTGATTTTTTTATGGATACAGAAGACCGAGACCAGAGAGTCCCACCACTTAGAATGTCGCAGCATGCTTCCCTCTGTGTTTTTTGTTTTTGGTTTTATTTTGGCTGTTTCTCTCTTTCTCCAGTTTACTTGCACAGTGGCTTGGCAAAATACTGCTCTTAAATGAGACTGGTCACTTATCCAGTTTAAAACAGACACCCCATAAGGATTATACCTCATACTTCGCAGGATCTGAATACATTACAGAGCTCCTCTTTTTATAGGGCTGCTCTATGATGTTAGTAATATTATGTTTTAATATTAAATGATATTTGGTGGCAGAGAGAAAGAGGTCAAATCTTGCAAGTGCTTGGGGAATTATGATAAAATAAAAGGGATAATAGAAGCTCTAAATCTGAATACGCCAAAATAATTCTTAATTCTCAATTGATGGCATATGGAAAGAGCATGCAACTCCATAACCAGTTATCCTGTGGAAGTGAAATTCATACAGGGACCCTTTTTGAACAAGAAATAAATACATGCACGACTGTAAGTATTTTAGGAAAAAATAATGATCAGAATCTGCTCATAGTTGTGCTTCTAATGCAATTGTTTTAAAATAGCAGAAATACAGGAAGTAAATATGCAACACATCTGCTCAAAAATTCTTGCTTTTCAATATATTAATTCAATTCAGATGCTCTAAATTACTGCTATGTTTGAAGTCACAGTTATATAGACCTCCACATATCTAAAACTAAAAAGTCTATTTCAGTCTCAGAGATTTATTTTTTTGGGCTCCTTATTTAATTTATCCTAGCTCCAAAAGGCCTAAATTATTATACAGTTGTCTGGCTATACCAGAAGGACTCAGGACACTGGATGTGGTTTAATTAGGCAGCAATTTTATTCCTAAATGTCAGGGAGTACCTGGCAGATACAAGTGTACAGTGAAGGTAATAATGATCATAATCATTTATATATACATGGTGGGTGGAGCTGCTGTCAAACCTCCCCCTTTACCTATCCTGGTCCCCAGCCAACATGCTGCTGAGATCTTGCCACCTGCTCCCTGCAAATAAGTCTAAAGAAGGTAGCATTGAATATATGCTGTATGAGTCATAGGAGCTCCAAACAGCCCCATTCCTCCAGTTTTCACTCCTTTAAAGAACATGCCCTTTAAATCCTTTTCCAATCCATTTTATCTGATCACTGTGTCCCTTACCTATGGAGTAGATGCACTGGACATCCACAACACCGAGGTGCTAGCAATTAGCTTTGTTGCCCTTCTCCCATATTCAGCTTGGTTCCCAGACATCTGCTAATGCGTTCTTTAAAAACTAATCCAAAATGTGTCAACTCCAAGGTCTGACAGGTGGACCCCATCCTCCCTGAATAATTCTGGTGTACCATATTCTATGTCTAGATGAGAAATTACCACACTGTGCTTCACCCCACCTATGAATTTGGCCACCTCTCTATTTACATACCTCCTAGACTTGTCAACCGGAGGGGGCTACCATGCCCTGTATTGTAACCAAATGTCAAACCAAATCATTTTTTTCATGGGAAAAGTTCCAGGATCTTCCCTAAGTCCCTCATAGCTGTGATCATTAAGTCTACCTTTCTACACCATCCCAAATCATTTTCTCACACTTGTATCTGGTGCCTGCTCATGTGCCTCCATGGTGTACAGAAGGGGCAACAGCAGATCCCATAACATGCCTCTCCTTGCATGCTAGCTCAGGACTGTTTCACCACTGAGGCCCAACTGCAAACCTCCAGTTAACCTGGCAGCCTGCCTATGTGCCTAGCCAACAATACTGTGCCTGAAGATTCATGCCACTGTCTGCCTGGCTCATCTGCTAGAATCTCGAATGAAATCACAAACTAAACATCATCTAAGTAATGAACTACCTGCCATGAACCAGACTGCTGCATCACTGTCCATCCCATGGGCATAGCTTGATCAAAATAAAATTGTCCTTCCAAAGAGAAACCCAAAAGGTTAAAGTCAGAAGTATTCACTGGCAGCAGTCACAAAGCAGACTTGATACCACACATGGCCATCAGCGCCACAGGATACGAGTCCTAACCATGCGTACAGCCTCATCGCTGGAGTAATAGTGTATGGAACATGAGGCCAGTCCTATTCTGTCATTAACTGAGCTATCCTATAAGTATAACAGGTGATGAATTAAGAATATTCATCTGGGACTTTCTAGGGAACAAACCTAGAAGAAGGAGAGAAACCTACAAGTTCCGTGTAGGTAAA